>JAABNY020000039.1:36066026-36090564 GCA_015164015.2 Brevimyrus niger | reverse complement strand
TTTTCCAACCTGTGGGAACGGGTGGGGGGTTGTGGGTGGGGGGGGGGGGGTCTGGTTGGTTTCTAGCCGAGTTTTGTCAAAGAACTGCTGTGGAACTCATTGATAAAATCTGCAAGAAAAAGAGAAAACGTGGTCAAATACTGGACATGATAAACAGGCCTCTGTTGAAGTACTCAAAGGTATTTTCTCCGGCTGCTACTGCAAGTAAAAAGCGCTTGCATTACTCATCACAAGTGCCAAGATACTTCTGTTTACAATCACCTGTTTTCTTAAAAACCCACATTTTTAAGAGCGTTTCCTCTTGGAAAAGACAAATTAGATTGAACAATATGTTGCCTGGGGCACCATTGCCAAGGTTCCTCCCACCAACTGCATGAAGGGCCCATGCTGGACAGTGCCAGCTTTGTGTGTTTCCATGGTGGGGATTGGTTTGCACTCATTTGGTGCTACCTCCACCCTTCAAATTGCAAAGTGTTACTTGGCATGAATGCCCATATGAGCTGTGGTGCAAAAGCAGACGAGCTTGCTTAACACTAAGGTGGATCATTTCAGGGGGTTGTCACACAACTCTCTGTCTGAAGTCTGAAGCAATGCAGAGGCGGGAACTGAAGGAATCATGCATTTGCACTTCTGGCTCTATGTTGACTTGGACTCGGAAGGGTTACATGGTTTATCCTTAAAATCCCCCACTTTACTGAGGGGAATCACATGAGATGCAAAGCTCTTCCTCACTGGTTTCCTGTCAGCCATCACCGCGTGACATTGTTATGGAAGCCCAACAATTGCAGGCACCCCCTCCCAAGGCTTATAACCTACAATCTTCTACTAATCAGCTAATATTCCTGCTGCTCAATTCCCAGAACAAGGGCTGCCTGGTACACAGGCTTAGTAAAGGCTAGTGGCAATTCGACCGGTGACACTCTTACTCTGCGACTTCCCCTAGTAGTTTGATTGCCAGGAGCATGGAGAGGTAATCCCCGCCCTCTAGGGGAGCCATTCTTAATTTTAATATTGCAATGAACTATTTAAAGGTGTCATTTGGAAAAATTAATGGCACTCTTAAAATCAGTTAAACTGCTGGCATATGACAATAACATCAGAACAATGAGAGTTTCCTTTCAATGGGCCGCTTTCCCATTGTAGCCTACACATGTGGTCTGCATCCCCACCAGTGAAGAGAATGCAGTCAAGGAGGACACGGGTGCTTTGTGCCCTGCTAAAAATATAACAAAACCCCAGGTGACACTCAAAAATAAAAGTGGGTTAGAGCTTGAGAATGAGACGGAAGCGGGAGAGAAGCTGGCAAGGGCAAGTAAACCCGGATGCCATTGGGGCAGGGAAGCCGCTGGGCCACATCCCTCTGTAAAGGCACCACTTCCAGTGGTTGGTCACCAAGAGGACAAAACCCCCAGGGCAGGAACCTGAGACAACTATCCTTTTACAGCAGTGATTTTCAAACTGATCCTTGTGGGACCCCCAGGCAATCCATGTTTTTGCTTTATCAGAAGCTGGGAGGGAGCAAAAATGTGGACTTTCTGGCAGGGAGCTCAGAGGCAGCAAAAATGTGGAGCGTCTGGGAGTCCCCAAGGACTAGGTTGAGAAACACTGTTTTAGAGAGAGTGTTAAGGCAGAACATAATGGACTGTCCTCCTCCTGTTGTGAAAAATAATAAGGCCACTGCTGGGCAGCTACACACTCGTCACGAAGGAAAAATCAATGTGAAACACAGGGGTCAAAGATTAAAGAGCCCACACAAAAAAGCAGAAAGAAATTTTGTAGGATTTTCTAAACAGTAAACCCTAAAATAAATAAAAATGCACACAGAATTTCCCAGTTCTCTTAACTTACCAATACTTGCCCAGCTCACTTTTGATGGTCTTTATGCACCATCAAAAAAATATAACACACAAAAAAAGTCAAAAAACAAGAAATCTGCAGTACATACATGCTAATATAACATATTTTGGTGTAATTTTTTGGGGAGGGGAACCAATTAATTGGTTTTCCATTATTTCTTATGGGGAAAATTAAATCAGAACTCGAACGTTTTAGGATTCAATCCGGAGTTCTGAACAGATTAATTTTGAGGTCCGAGGTACCACTGTATATTCCCAATTACAGCATGTTGCATGTGTTTTCAGATCAAATCCTGTTACCCCTTTTTCCTGCAGGTTAACATGGAAAATAATTAGTGTACCCCATACATTTGATAGTTTCAAAAGCAAGGAGTACAGTTAGTCAGGAATATGGTTAAGCATTTCTGCTATCCTGCAGCCTGCTCAGCAAAGGGTAGCATATTGACATGGCTGACTCTCCTCCAGCCTTTGCCCAATGTCTACATTTGAATGCTTTCATAAAGTTGGTAAGAAAAAAAGCTACTGCTACTCCAGCTCCTTGTTCCTGGTATATATCAACACATTTTGGCGCACTCCAGAAGATTCAGCGAGCTTCCAGTATCAGAGGTGAAAGAAGTTTTCTAATTGATGTTCTGCTGTGACATTGCTGTGTCTGAAGAATAACCTGAGCTCTCACCTATTGTATTGTAAGAATGGCAAGCTTTAGACAAGAGCATCCAATAAAATCTGTTGGACTCTGAACATCAGGTAGGAAAGACCTGTCAAGCAAGTGTAAAGGGTCAGCTGGTGTTCATCTCCAAAACAGTCCAACCATGACTCTCCAAAACATTACTTCCTCCTGCATATTGCTTGTTTCCCGACCAGCCCTGCTTTTACCCAACAAACAGGTCCTCTAATATAATTCTGCTACTGTAACAGAATAGTGGAGATATTGGGAAGATTTGTTTGAGTCAATTTTGTCTGAGATTCGCAATTCAATTTTGTCTATGAAGTCCATAAAAATCCTTTGTTAGGCGGGTTAAGTTACTGTGCAGCTCCGAGCAAGAAAGGCAGTTCGAGCCGAGCTGAGCATGACAGGCATGAGTAGCAGCTAAGTCGCAGAAGCATGAAGGGAGGATTCATTTATAACCTCCTCATAAATTAATTTTATTCACTGTATATCAGAATCTTGCATATCGGAAATTAACTTAAGTTCCACTGCACCATCAACGGAAAACTAGCCTTCTGATTACCAACAATACTCATCCTGTTGAGTGATGTCAAGTGACATTTTCACAGGAAGCCAAGACAAATTTGTAGCTTTCTTGTATTTAGTCAATGAAAACATGGCCTCTCTTACACAGAACACTATTGTGTCAATCCATCACTCTTCAACAACCACTCACCCAGTATGGCACTAAGCTTGGAGCACAGGGCACAAGGCAGGGGACACTCTGAATGGGACCCTAATTCCTGGTTTTTAAAGTTGAAAATAGTCCTAGACCAGGACATTTGTTTTTTTATATTTTTTAGCCCTCCGTTTTTCAGGACTCCTTGGTACTCTTAAAGGTAAAGAATGGGGTAAACCTTTTCTAAGTTGTTCCCTGAGAAATGTATAAAACCACTCACCAGCCAAGTAAATGATCAATATTCAACTCTTTTTCTTCTATTATATGAGTCCCAGCCAAAATAACCATGAGGAATACCATATGAAACCTCCAAACTTCATGCATACTTCCCCTTTAACAAGACCAATGTGAAGTGCTTATCATCTGTTGAAAAATCTGTTGATGCAACCTCATAACAGAGTTTCATACACTAAAATGACACTAATTCCTGACAGCTTTTTGAGTCAACGGGTCAGCATTTCTCAGCTTGAGCTGGATGCAGACTTTGTGTACATCCTTATTTTGAGCATTCTCACACAGTGTGCTTCAGTAACGTAACCCGCCCACTTATTCAGAGAGAGATGCAAGTTGCCTGCTGTAATGAACAGCATTTGGCAAAAGTCTAGCATAATGGCCTACCATACCAGGCTGGCTGACTGACTGTCTGCTACCTGCAAGCAGAAATTATTAACATATACGGACTACATTTGTTGGCTATGACAGCAGATACCGGTAGTCATAACCGTGTTTCAATGGTTAGCATGCACTTAGCAGACCCATGAGCAACCTGAGCAACCAGACATGCCTTTTTGAAAACTTAATTTGTCAAGCAAACTGTCATGAACAAAACAAATATTCTTCTATAGGCTAATGCTAATGTTCTCAGACATTTGGAATATGATACAGAAATATCAACCCTTGGAGCACTGGACAGAAATCAAACCTGCATGGTTACAATCTGCATAACTACCAGACAGGTCTGATGAAGACGCAGGCTTAAGACCCCAGTGAAAGTCTCTCCTTAAATCAAAGAAGTAACCTGAGTTCTACTACTTAGGCAGGATTTTGTTTCCGGAATGGGACACTAAATTTACAGATTGACTATTATTTTCTTGTGATTTTCAAAAACTGATTTAATGCCTTTGAAATAATACTTCTGCTTTTAAAAAAATGTGAGGTTGCACTCACTCAACTGAAGGAGGATATGGCCTTCTGCAGGACATCAACTCCTATCAAAAAAGTTTTCTGATTCACTATAATTTTGCTGGGGAATGTGGCAAAGAGTCAGCAAAAACAAACAACCACGGCAATCAATCAAGCCACGCTTCCTCGGCCTAGGACAACTCCGTTTTGCCAATTGATATGAAAATCTAACTGTATCCACATCCATGTTAATTAGATGCAAATGTATGTGCATTGGCAACAAGGGAGTGCAAAGGGGCCACAAAAAAGAGAAAGATATTTTCAACTACAACACCAAGCGAAAAGTGTAAGGTCACTGAGAACAAATCATTTAGGGGGTTATCAGTAGCTCCTGTGCAGAGAGATGCCCTTGCAGACGGTAATTAGCAAGAAGCCATTTGGTCACCCTGGGGATCCTCATACTCTGCACAGCACATGTCTGCGTGAGCAGCAACTCCTCTGCCAGTAGCCTCAGCCCTGCGTCTGTCTCGGCCTCCTACCATCGTCTTCAAAACCCCCCAGGTACACACACAGACACACAGAGGTCGACAATCACATTTAAGGACCTTTCAAACCCCATTTCTTTAATGAGTATCTTAACAGATCTACACTGGTAAATTCAGCCAGACAAAAACAACTATCAACATCAACACTCAGACATGTTAGATTTTTACCTGTCACAGTGGAAAGCTGGCGAGCTCAAACGGCGATATCCTCTCTCTCTGGGGCTAATTTAGGGCACATTTGATAGACAAACACTAGCACTGCTTTTATTTACAGAAGAAAAAATTTCATGACGAACATGGAGAGTAAGTTTGACGTGGGATAAGAGATGTCTATAAATATAAAGCAGTTGCAATAATTGAGAAATGACACACATGATCATTGCTGAAGGCTGAAGGCCACCATGTTCAAAAGAAAGATTTTTTTAGTCAGTATGCTGGTTAATCTTAGCTGCTCTACGTCCTTACAGCCCCCATCTTAGTCTGCTAAGCAAAGGGCCTGCTGATAGACAGCCTGCAGGGCTCCATGACCAAAATAAAGTCTCCCTAAAAATATCATTGTTCCCATAATCGTAATTTTCCGCCTTGTCAAATCCCTTTGGCTATAATGGAACGCTGGGTGCTATCGAGTGCTGAAGGGTACAAACTCTGAGGCACCAACCTTAGTGGAGTTAAAGCTGAACACCGTGAGACACAATCTGATATTCACAGCCAGTAATGCAGATAAAAAAAATATGAACGCTTCTTGAAATAACAATTCAGTTTATAACATTTCATAAGGGAAAACATGTTAAATCGTATTAAAGGTTGACTAAATCAGGAAGGCTGATGAAGACAGAGAAGGATTAATATAAAGAGTAAAGAGAAGTGTTTATGATCTGAATGATGGAGTGATAGATTTCAAGGCAATTATGCTACTGAATGGAATGATTAAACTTATCAGAATGAAAAGCATAACTCAGCATAACTGAATAAGGAGAGTTTGGAACATGCAACTGATGTACTGTGAATTTCAAACATATTTCCAAATACAAATCCCACATATGTAAACACACACACACACACACACACACACACACAACCATTCAGGTAAGATAAAGTAAGTCCTATTCAGTTCTATTCCCAAAAGCCCTCATTACCAACTTACATATTTGGAACTGTTAAACTGGATGGTTCCAACTATGTTAGGAACTAAGCTGCTAACATTGTTATCAGCTATGCCTTTGGGAAACATACCGCAGGAGAGTAGCAAACAACAGTATGAAGTCTGTGGTACTGACATCAACAAGAGGCTTCTGCACTGCCTGCAGCCTGCTTTTGGTTAGCTAATCAAATATCGAATCGATACTATGAAAAAAAAAATAAGTTGAAGTCCAAATACATTATAAACAACACATTTATGAGTTTTTCAACTTGCTGTTTGGAGCGCTTGATAAAAATTGCGTTACAATGCTAGCATTATAAAATCATTTGTTGACTGAGATGCAAAATAATTACAGTGTTCTTGTTACAATGCTAAAAACACAAGTTATGACTATGCCAACGCTGTGCCTAGACTAAAGTCGAAAAATTACAGTTACATGTGGCAAAGTAGATAGACTGCACTCAAAAATAACAATAAAAAGTACAGTATAGTAAATACATAAACCAGTAACGTTGTTTATCATTATTAAGTCCTATGTACTGTACATGATTGTACATTACTGGCAATGCAACAGCACTATCACCACAAATACATGAGTAGTGCATTGTGCTACAACGGCCCTAGGCAATAGGAATTTTTCAGATCTATTATAATATTTAAACCACTGTTACACATACATGTGGTCTGTCATTGGCTGATATGTCGATATATGACACACGCCTGTAGCAATGATGATTTTGTATGAGCCACTGCAGCGTCTCACTGAAAACCAGCCAAAAAAGGAAAAACGGTCTATTTCACTTTAGGGCCAAATTTGTTCAATGTTGTAGGGGCACAGTTTGGTCAAAAAAATCCCAAAAGCAGTTTTATAGACCCATTTACAACCCTAAGTTGCCATACCATCTATGTAGACAACACAGAACAATTTAAAACACGGAAAAAATGCATTCTATGGTACCTTTAAATCTGGCTGTGAGACACACTCCCCCACACCCCCTCCCCCCGCCCCCCATCAGTAAGTTTTACCACTGGCATCGTACACTGGTTATTGGACTGTTGATGTTGTATCATTTTTAAATTCTCTCTCGCTTCTCTTTTGGCTCCAACACAAAAATACCATAATCATTTACCCTGTCTGCCCAGGGCTCTCAGAAAGGTTAAGACAACAACCTGCTGACTCCTAAAGCTCCCTCCCCTTCAGCATTAAACATTTTGCATTAGATGCCCCTTGCATGCCCACCTTTACATTGTCCGGCCTATGCAGCTTTGCGGACCACCGGAGCCAAAGTGTGATCAGCTCCCCTCCCTTCCTGTAAAAGGCAAATCTAATGACGACGGAAGCTAGAGTCTGAACCCAAGGTCATCAGAACCCTTTGGAAGAGAATAAAATACACATCCTTCCAAAGGAATCTTTACTAATTGCAAACACGTACATGTATGGCCACAAATATTCTGCATTGACCTATGAGGTGCCAGGAAGTTTCTGGTTGCCACATTGCCAATCCAATCACAGCAGGAGGCCATTACAGGCAGCTGTAACAGGGTCAGGAATCAGACAAGCGCGTCACTCTGCCGTCTGTTTCCTGACAGAAAGGGAAGCCATGCCAAACCACTGACTTAGGTATGTAAATGTGGACAATTAACAGGAACTAGTAAGAAAAGGGTGAAAAAAAAAGAAAAACAGATACAGCCTGGCAAGCAAACAGTCTTTATTGTGACGGGGAGTGGGAGGGGCTGGGGGTGGAGTCACCCAGAAGCACAGAGGGACTGCACCTTACTCAGTGCCAGGATGCCCACGCTCCTCTGAGGGCTGAAATACTTACAGGGCAAGAAGATAAACTTATGGCTCAGACCAACCAAAACAAGTCCCTCTGTTCTAGGCGAAGCGAACAGGGCTCACGACTGCAGTGGCGAGTGTCGGATGACTGTGTTTACAGTTTTTTTAGCTGCAATTTGTTTGGAATATAGGAACAGTGTTTATAAAAACAGAGGTGTCCTCAGAGAGGCTGCCAGGCGGCTGCAGGCCTCGCACAGGGCGTGCCACCCGTGTGCATATTGTCATGGCAACTGTGCGTGCCCCTCGATTATACGCAAGCGTAAGCTCTCCTAGCGGTGGAGGGGAGGTGGAGGCCCCCGCATGACCCATGCACACATAGACATCTGGAGATGTGCATGGAGATGGGGGAGGCGTACCGCGAGGAATTGCAGGAGTCAGGGGTCACGCTATTGGAGGAGCTAACAGCATGAGCACCCAGCTAGAAGCACAAACACAATCTGGTTCGGATCAGTACTGCTGCTGTTTTAAAACACCAACATGCTGCCACAGCTACTGGGTATTTGACTTGGCTTTTAATGAAACAACTTTTCATCGTGCAGCACTTGAGAGTTTTTAAGAAGAGTGATTCCGGGTCAGGGCATGACATGACATCATTACCTCTCCGGGAATTCCGGAAAAAGACAAGGCTAATGAAAACAGTTAATTACATGTTTGCTTAAAAGTGTTTCCCCATGGACAATTACATACACATTCTAGCTGCATGACAATTACTTCAATTTAAATGGCTCCTAAGGTATACTGGTGCTCATTTTCAATACTAATTTCTGATAAAAACAAGGTAAAACCGCATGTGTGCGGGTCAGTAATGTTCCATCCATCTTCCATCTGCTTATCTATTACCGGGAAACAGGCAGCCTGGGGCTTATTCCATGCAGCACAGGGCACAAGGCAGGGGATGGAATGGCACAGAGCAAGTAATGACTCAGCAGAAATGATTTTTAACAATCTGATAAACCTTTCAGTTACTCCAGTGACCCCACACTAACTGACTCAAACGGTCTGGAAATGCTACAAAACCTAGACCCTTGGAAACTCAAAAAAGAGAGGACTGTTTGCAGAAGAAGCAGAACCTGACAGGCCGCCCTCACCACAGGGGAAGTCCAGCCACGGGCCTTAAGTGGGCTGGCTGAACAGTGTGGGCTTGTGAGGCCGGCAGCAATGCGAGGGAACAGCACCTCTCCAAGCCCAGCCAGGATAGGCACCCAACTGCAGTGACTGAGCACTCCTTGACACTCGCACACACATACAGTGAACCCCCACCTGCGTTCCGGACCCATCAATGATAGCTGAAAATGTGTGATGTAGAAAGACCATATAAATATATTTTTTTTTATAATTTAAGCCTTAAAGTACCCCTCCCACACACTTTAAACGCATGCATTAAAACAACACATATGATATGTGGGCTAAGGATATGAGTAACATAAAAATAATAAGTAATGTATATTATATATATGTGTGTATGTGTGTGTACACATCTCTCTCACTCTCTGTATACGTAATGGAATACGTTAAAAGAAGAACATTTTAATAATGGCGAACTACTTCGGCGTAAGCCTTTCCTTCTCAAAGCATATCCAGGAGTTTTACCCTCTCCTGTATGGCGCTGGCGCTTAGGCTCATACTACCAGAAGGCTTAGAAGATGCAGGACGCTTGCGAGCCATCGTAGGGCTTAAAAAGGAAAAGAGAACAACTCGGACCACAGGCAAGGGACGCAATACGCAGAGAACTGTGACAGGTTGGGGAAAAATCCACAAAATAGTGGGGGCGTGGTAGCTGAACCGCGATATAGCGGGGGATCACTGTACACCCAATACCCCACTAGCGTGCATTCAGATAGGATTTAAAAAAACAGACCTGGCTGAAGCTTTAATCCGGGTATCTTACTTGGCATGTATATCCTCATACAGCGTTGATCTCCAAGAACTAAGTTGCTATGGTGGCCCTGTATTGTGCTAATGTCCATTAGGTTGCATCCTCATTGTTTCCTGTCAGGCCTACCATCCCCCAACACAAGACAGCAGAGCTGCATCAAAATGCACTGACGCACAACAGATGTTTCCTGAAAGCCAAGGATGATTTGAAGGGCAGGAGAAACGGACAGCTTATGGTACACATGGCTGCACAGCCCACACAGAACAGGAAAATCGATGCAAGCCCTCTGCCCAGAAACCATCCCAGTAAATAACAAAAATGAAGCTCCAACCAGCAACCAGCATTATTTTTCCTAGGTGTGCAACCAAACATCACTTATAGGACATTTTTTCAACGTACTGTCAAATTTGCATGCGAGGCACAAGGCAGGCTTAACACGAAACGGAAAAACATTACGGTTGACAAGTCAACCACATCTTCAAGGGGAAGTGGCACCAGGAAGACAGACACACACTTCTGACAGTGTAGCTGCTCATTCAAGAACGAAAGAGCCATTCGTCAACGGTGGCTGAGGACACAGAAGCAATAATTTACCGGTATCCTGTCTGCCTGCTAGCACCTCCCAAGGATGAGCCTGGTAAATGTGCGTTAAATGGAACATGACTCATGTCAAGTTTTCACCTAAAAAGTAAGTATTGGAAGGACACTTGAGTCCCTCCCATGATCCTTTGCAGCTGGCAGGCAGCTATGAGAAAAAACAAGAAAGTGACCTGTATGGAATAGAACAATTTCAATACAAATCCTCTTTAAAATAAAATTCAACTATCAGTTTTGTCTCCAGATCCACCTCAATCATTGACACGTTCAGAAAGGTCTTGCTACACATGACTGTTTCACTGAGCAGTTATTTTGCACTTGTGGACTTCCTGTTAGCTTTAATGAGCCTGGCCATTCTCATGTGACCTCTCACACCACTGCCTAATCGGATGTTATCTGCTGTAAAATCTAGATCAAAGTGAGTTGTTGTTTCTGAGAAGCTGAAACTTCCATGTTTGGCACCAACAGATCACATCACGTTCAGAATCACTCAGGATCGATCACATGTCTTAGCCATGCTAATGCTTAATCAAAGAGTAAGCTAACCTCTTGACCTTGTCTGTAACGGTGAATATATTAAGTTGCAGCCACGTGATGTGTTATCAGGCTGGTTATATTAGCAGGCAGGTGCACCTAATAAACAGCCCATTATTGTCCTTCAATCTAAAGACAACCCTACTTTACCTCTTGTCATACGAGCCCAGCGAATGTCCAAGCTTGTTGCCTCTATGACCTGACCAACCTGCACCCAAATGGAAAAGTCACATGACCCGACACAATAAGAATGGGAAAAGGACGTGTGACATACAAGATGCCTCTTAATGTGAGTCAGGGGCCAAGAGAGAGCCAACTTCTAGTGTTGCACCAAAGTGAAAATTTTGGCAGATACAGATAACCAGTTTATTTTTGTCAAATATGACCACTACCAGAGTGGCATGGTGGTTAGCATTGTTGCCTTGTACCTCCAAGACAGGTTTGAGTCTCTGCCATGGCTCCATGTGTGTGGAGTTTGCCTGTTCTCCCTTGTGTTGTCGTGGGGTTTCTTCCATATACTTTGATTTCCCCCCCAGTCTGAAAACATGCTGAAGTTAACAATGCCGGGAGATGTCAGTGTGCCCTGTGATAGGTTGGCTCCTCATCCTGGGTCGTTCCCTGCCTTATGCCCATAGGCTCAGGACCTCCGCAAGCCTGAACAGGACAAGTGGTTACAGAAGATGGATGGATAACCAATAACTATCTGAGCTCTGCTAATCTGTAGTGAAGCTGATATCAGCGACATTACTTCTTAAGATCCCAAATGTTCATATGCAGTAGCCACATTATGCAATACGGCCATTGAAGCATCAGTGAAGCAGCGCTGACGTGGGAGACCATAGCACCCCCCACCACGCGCTACGATAATGCTGTGCAATTCGCTCATGACAGTGCCTGTCCAGAGACAAATGCTTTTGCTGTAGTTAAAAACAGAAAAAAGTATGTTGGGGTATTGTTTGTACCACTGGCCCTTGCTGATCCTGGCAGAGAAAGGCCTGCTGATCCAGTCTGTAAGCCACACTGACTTGTTAAAATGTTGGAGGTGGGGGGTGGGGGGCATATGGAAGTGAATGCCCTCAAGTTTTAGCGACGCTGGCTGAAGGTGACAACACGATGATACGGCCCCCACCCCCCTGCAGAACCTGTTTATGTAGCTCCTCCTGACACAAGGACAGGGAGCAGAATATGGATAATGGATCAATGCTGCAAAGCCAAAACGCCCCCCCCCACAGAAAATCCCTAGTGGTTATGCAACAGGCAGGAGCAGCAGTCATCAGCAGCCAGTACTACCAGCTGCAGTGCATGTGCCGTTATACCTGCGCACTTCACTGCAGCTCGCTATGGCAGACCTCGCTATGGCAGACCTCGCTATGGCAGACCTCGCTATGGCAGACCTCGCTATGGCAGACCTCCAGGCCTAGAGTGCGGGGGGGGGGGGGCAGGGGAAGTCTAGTTTATTCAAAGCCCAAATTCAGTGGCAGGGGCATTCTGCAGGAATGAAGACGAAAATGAGACTGACAGCAACAGACAGACAGAGTGAGAAGTGAGCAGGAGATGGAAAGTGAGAGACGGACAGACTGCGAGATGGAGAGGGAAAGAAAAAGGGAGATGGAGAGAGAGAGAGAAATCCCATGCAAAACGTGAGTCTAAAACTGTTTCTGTATTCCATCTGTTTCGTCGCCTGTGCCAGTAAGGCGTCGCAGTGGAGATGTTAAATCTGCTTCTTCTGAAGCAGACGGCAGCAGGTCCCTGACATCCTGCTCCTCTGTGTCCCCGGGGCTGCCTACAGAGGGCTGAGAGGCCTCTCCTGATGCGAACAGCGTGCAGATTTTCCCGTCGACCGGCCAGAGGCCACGAGTTGAGCCTCTGCTCCCTGTCCTTTCTCAGTGAAGACGGGGGCGGGCAGGGAAATTAGTGGATTGCTGCTCCTTGGTTGCCAGTGCGGTGTGAGAAGTGACAAGGCTCTGCCCCCCCCCAAACCAAGCCGCCCCCCTCCCGTCTGAGTGGAAGACACCTCAGTGATGCTGATTAGGGGGGTGAGACGCATTTATTACAGCCAGTTCATGATGCCAGGGGACAGTAATGTGCCAGGAACAGACTGCTGCTCCATCTGACACTGAAAACAGGCGTCCGACAAACACACAAACTGCTGCTCGGAAGGCTGCAGTCCACAGGCCAAACATAGCACACCTTGACCTTAAACATGTTCTCTGGCGAGCGAGCAGATCCCTCAGCAAGGCCACGGCGGATTCAACAAGCCCGCATTCCTAAAAGCAGAGACAGGTACAGGGCGAACTATACATACACACACTCTGGACCAGCCCAGACTTTCGCTCCACTTCAAAGCCAATTCAATCACTATGGAATAATTCAAACAATGAAATAAAAGCACCAAATAAAACCACACGTTTCTTTACGTTCTATCCCAACCCAGTAAAACTAGGAACCTAATCAGCACCATTTTAAAATAGCAGTAACACAGAGGTAACGAAAACAGAAGTGATATAATTTCATACCTAAGTAGGAAGCATGTACCCGTGTACACAAACACAGTTTTTTTTTTTTTTTACTTTCTTTGATTTCACACCTTAATAAAGGTCATGTTTCAGAACGCTAGGTGTTTTCTTGATCTTCCAGCAGGTCAGTGGAAATGTATCACTACAGAAATGTGAAGGATTTAATTATGTACAGATTACAGTTTACTCAACAATGGGTAACATTCTATAAAAACTGCCCTGTTATGTAACAATGTAAATATACTTAAGAATACACAGAGAACATTATAGTATTTTGGCTGTAATCTGACCTAATGCTTTGCAGGATGCTTGTGATAATAAAATGAAACTGTGAGCTGGAATACTGGCTATGACATCAGCAGGCTCACTACTCCACTTCCACATCCTAACCTGAGAGAAGTAACTGGCCTTGGTCAGTCATAACGTGATGGGCCTCCATGGGACAACCGGGCCTTGAACTGGCACCTGTTCAGCCTCCCACCGTGTCTCTGCAAACGTCAAGGCCAGGACACCAACAGACCTGCTGTCTGGGGTCCTGTGATCTTACTGCCATAACAATTGATGACAAGAAATCCCGACACAAGCTTGGACATCCGATGGCAGCATCCGAATAAAACCAGCTGGAATGGACCTGAAACTCCTCCCTGCCCTACACACATCACAGCTGCTCTAACATCCCGAATCAAGGGCCTGGATTCCAGTGTGGAAAACTCATCAAAGTTCCATGCTGCTTGGAGGTTGCTGACGTCACCAGCGGCGAGGTCACGTACACATGCAGCCCCCACCACGGGGTCTCAGGCCAGCTTATGCTGGAGGACGCTGTAAACCACGCCGCGGTCAGAGGAGCAGCAGGTGTTTCGCTAATTACCATCAGCAGATATTTAATTAACAGTGAACATCTGAAGCGAGCGCTGCAGAGGAACGCAAGGGCAGGCGAGAATGCGAAGATTAGAATAAGCAGCAAACACTTGCAGACACACAGGCGTAGAGGCACGCGCACACACACACACACAGATTTGTAATATCTTTGTGGGGACTCTCCATCTATTTCTATTGGGAAGACTCTAATCCCAACATGGCGACCTTAATCCCAACACAGCCTTAACCTTATCCATCAATAATCAAACAAAATACGAGACTTTTTTAGAGGAGAAATTTTTACTTTGTTTTTTTACTGCATTCACCCGAAGAATAGTCCCCAAAATGGCAAGAAAAATCAGGTAATCAAATAATATAAACCTAATTTACCATAAACCTAATATAAACCACACACAGCTTCCCCAGACATCCCTATCTCACACTCTGCATCCTGGTCATCATACCAAAAGTGACTTGCTACCTCCATCATAAACAGATACACCCTTAAGGGCAAACTGGAGACCAGGTTAAAGGAGCAAAGGAGGGGGGGGGTTTGTTGTGAGGCAGGTTTTGGCAGTTGAACATCCACTGTAAAGCCACCTTTTACCCCTTGGATCCTCCTCCTGACTCATGACCCTCCATCAAAGAAAGAAAGAAATGCACCCACCCCCCGCTTCATTCACCGCATGCTTGGTGCTGACAGAGTGCCAGGGGACGGAGGGGGAGTGCCCATACGTAGCATGTTTTAACTGCTCCCTGTTTCACAACCCCAAATTCCTGCACCAGCATAGGGAGCACAACACTGCACATAAATAACGGCAGTATTTTCCAGTACGCCCCCACCCCCACCACCCACCCTTCTCCAGCCAAACCTGCCAATGAGCCACAGCAAAGACCAGGACATCTTAGGGTGGCTGCTGGGTCACGCTCCATGGGAGGCGACACGGAACTGAGGGAGCGTGCCAGTAAGAGGGAGGGCTTAGCATTCATTCTTCTTCCCTTATCTCTTTTTCCATCTACCTCCTCCCAACCTTTTACTTTTATTTCCTCATCTTCCCTTTCTCCTCCGTCTCCACCTCTACTGGAGCTACGGAGCAGAGTTGCCATGGAGACGCCAGAGGCTGCGGTGCGATTGGCCGGTACGGTGGGCAAGCTCGATGAAGCAACGCCAGAGACGGCCCACGGGCGAGTCTGACATGCTCTCTCTCTTCCCCCTCTGTGTCTGTCGGCTGCAGTGGGCCGATTTGGGAGCTGGGGCAGAGGCACGGGCAGCCGTGTGCTCTGGCACTAAATAAACCTTGGCTATCGGATCCTGCAGCCACGGAATTCAACTGGGGTGACCAGAGCGCAGAAAGCTGGCTGTACTCCGAGGGCGGCACTCTGGACATGCCTGTGGCACACAGAGCAGTGTCAGTGCAGCTCCATGTGATACAGCACCAGAACTCCTGCTAGATGTGCCAGTGGAATGCTAATATTAGGCTGACGACATACAAGGGTGCTGACCCCAGGCTACCGATACCAATAATGATACCTGGGGATTGGGTATCGGCTGATACCAAGTACCGATCCGATACCAGCGTTTAGTTAATAAGCTGTAGGCTTTTGCCTCATTGTGTGGAAGAGACTGTGATCATTCTTTTATATGCAAGGCAACATGAGGCTACTTAAACCTTATATACATGCATGTGTTACATTTAGCAT
Organism: Brevimyrus niger; assembly: GCA_015164015.2. NCBI lineage: Eukaryota > Metazoa > Chordata > Actinopteri > Osteoglossiformes > Mormyridae > Brevimyrus > Brevimyrus niger. Next base: position 36,074,593 of record JAABNY020000039.1, on the reverse strand, counting down.
GCATGACTGTAAAGACTGGTTTATACTTCTGCATGGAATCGACACTGTAAGTATGACATAGCTGTGGACCTACGGCATAGCCTGATGCGCCTCCCCAGAAGCGTAACTACATGTCGAGATGACGCAAACCACAATAACTACGATTGGTCCGCTTGACTGTTTTTATATAGCATTGAAGAGCGCGTATACCCAGGTGTACTTATATTGCTGAATGCACCTGAGGCCTTAGTTATATCTAAAATTAAATGACTTATCTAGTTATTTAATGTTAGATACAAATGATGCTCCAATTTATTTTTCCCGCTTCTCCAGAATTCGTGCTAAAATTTGTTTTTGTTGTCTTTTAGCAAACTCTGTGCACTCTGCACTATGGTGCATATTCAGATGTTTGATCAAATTGCTTGTGTTAAATGACGTGCTGTTTCTTCTTCCTCTTGACATTTTAGCAGCACAGAGCTTACAGACTGCTCTACTTATCGTCCCTTATCTTAATATATGCCCAAACTGCCAACATCCTCCGTGTATACTCGCAAATTTTCCAATGCCGGTGTTCTCTGTGTTTATCCTTCCGGTTGACAAAACTCTTGTTAAATGCCAAAATCTGTTCAGGCAGCAAAAATGTTGTGGTTTTGAGTTTCAATGTAATGTTGCTAGTAGCATTGGGTCTTGGTATCAAACAATTTTGAAGAGTACAAGCATGAGCATATGAATGCGTTATCAGGCCAGGATTCTAATCCCATAGCTGGGTAATTCCGGTCCTGAGAGTAAAAGTCCAGAAAAAGATTTTGTTTCAACCAACCAGTTGAGCATAAAGAGTTACAGTCACAGAGTACTCAACTGGTTGGTTCAAACTAAATCCTGGTCTGAACATTTACTCACTGGACCTAACCCAAATTATCAGTGTTTATTGGCATTGACTAGCGCAGGGGATGAGAAGGACCAGCAAGCTCCCTGCAAATAAATATTAAGATAGATGGATAGATGGATGGATGGATGGATGGATGGATAAATATAAATAAATAAATAAATAAATAAATAAATAAGACCAACCAACAACAACTTCTGCTCTGCCCCATGTCTGGGCACGAGTTGATGTATTTTTACCACGCCGCTGCTGAGTTCTTCAATCTGATTGATCAGAAGGTTGATCATTTTCCAAAAAATACACACATACTGCCAGACGAATCACACTAGTTAATTAATGTGCGATTATCATTAATTCTTAACTAGCGTCATTTAAATTTTCACACACAGCCCACTACACAACAGTTTTTTTAAATACCAAAATTATTTTCTGATGTAATGCATTGTTTACAGTCCTGTGTGCCTGCCTAAATGGGATGGTACATAAGTTCGGTTTTAATAATCGTCACGCGTATTTACTGTACGCCGCAAAGGCAACCACCCTGTGCTGTGCTTCCGGAACCATGTCCTTAATAATGTACAATACATGACTTGTGCATTAAACCTTACATATATATCTGCTAATTCCCTTGTAGACTGTGACAAGCGATCAGATTATAATGACAGATTATAACAGTTTATACCCAGGCTAACACGCTAAACCAGAAACCAGTCTGGAGCACGAAGAGCTCCAAAACCAAGAGCTAACAGTAGTTTAAGACATCATATAATAAAGTTCCTCACATCAGCAATTTAGTGATATGTCAGTTCGAATAGACAAACAGACCTTAATAGACATTCGGGCATCTCTCAGGACGCCTCTGCAGGGGCACTGTAGGCCCCAAGTATGTTAGATACTTGACAGCTGATGGAGGCGGCAGCTCTTATTATGCCTGCTGGAGTGATTTTCAGTGAAATCCTGGCCACTGGGCATGGTGGGAGCCCCTTAACCCAGCTGGGAAGGCATCATCTCACCCCAGAGGGTAAAGACGGAGGAGGACAGCAGGAACTGGACATTTTCCTTTATAAAAAGGAAAATCTGATCAAATAGAAAAGACAGGCAATGTGTAATGTCTGTAATCCTTCCATCCTGGAGCAGACTGGTCTCCCAGGGGCACTTCTCAACTTTCTGATGGAGCAGTTATCTTCTCCAACTGGCCCATGCCTGCCACAGTCTCCTGGGACTGCGATGCCAGCCACAAGTATGCAAAAGACCTCTCGCTGTCAATACAAATAAAGCATGTCGCCGGACGGCTAAACCTCTGACTGTCTGGGCTGATTTTATAGGAGCTGCATTTTGTGTCTTTACCGTGCTGGACAACTGGAATGGAGGAATTCCACAGCAAGAACAGGAGTCAACAGACACGGCAAAGAGCATGAATTCACCCATAGAGAGAGAAAGGTACGGACCAGGTGTACTCACAGTTCATTGAGAAGATCAGGTCCCCGGAAACATCTGTGTCCAGCATCTACAAGAGAACAGGCATCTTTAATCCATGTGGTTCAGGACTCAATTACAGATAGTAAAACCGTCTCGGAAAAAGCAGCCATCAAAGTAATCTGAGCTGATTTCAATACTTGTTCTAGGATGATAACTGCATCCATCCTGGGCAGCACAGGGAATAACTGGACAGGACGCCAGCCGACTGCAGGAGACACACACACACACACATAGACACAATCACACATAGACATAATCACACAGCATGGAAAATATAAAGGTACCTAATTGCCATCCTACCCAAATTAATGGTGTAAAAGCACAAGAAGAATATGCAAACTCTCACGATGCACTGAGAACCATAAGGACATTTTCATATATTATCTTGTGCAGCATAATCTGTGCCAAGGGAAAGAATACGCTCTCCTGACAGAGATCTAACACCTTTGCAAGGTTGTGGGGACAATTTATGGCAAGGTGCTGAACAAACTTCACTTTCACAAACAGCTGATCCACCGCACAGCCAGCACTGCTGTTCCATGTTAAAGAGAGGGAAGCTTTCCACATGGAAAATTACACCAAAGAACAGGTCCTCCACTGCGATCCTCTCCCATTCAACCCAGCACTGGCCAAAGTCAGGTTTCAGAGCTCTGAGGCAGTCAACAAATAAGTGAGAAGCAGAGGATGAGAGAGAGGCAGGTAATAAAGAGGAGCAGAGAAGGAGGAAGAGGAATGAGTGAGGGAGAGAGATCAGGAGGTGGAGATGTTGAAAGGTAGAAAGAAAGGGAAGCAGAAACAGGAGGGAGGGAGGGAGGGAGAGGGGGAAGGTTATTTATAGACCCTATGTCTACGTTGCTCTTCACTCGTTCATTTTTAAATTACAGTGATAAATCAGCCAGCTGGGGATTTGAGCTTAGAGCCACCACTCACGGCTATTAAAAAGCTCATTCGGGAGGGGGGGCTGCCAGAAAACAATGCCCATAGTCACGCTCACAGGAGCCTCACGAGGGAGCAGATCTCATCCCCAGGAGAGCACCGGTTTGAGTTTCAGCAGCTTTCCCAGCTAAAACCTCTATCAACCTTTCATTTGATTTTAATGAATCATACTTTCATGCATATATAAATATAAATAACCTGAAGGTATTTCAGTGCACAGGAGCAGCCCTGGACCTGTCCTGACTGAATCCACAGACTGAAAGAAGCCAGAGAGTTCCACATGGCGAGTGTGAATGTGTATGTTGCTGTGCCAGATAAGTGGCTCTGTAAAATAAGGTGCCAGGAGGCAGGGATTATATGTGCAACATAAATGAGTTTCCTAGCACCTCTACTACCCTAAGGCTGTAACATGGCCTTTACCTGGATACTAACAGCTAAAATAGACCTGTTGCACTCAGCTGGGTCTGGTTTCCACCGTACTGAAATTTTATATATGGTTAGAATATAAAGGCAATGAAATGCTGTCCTAACTATTTGACTACACTAAGTTATCTGAATCGATTATAAAGATCTTTCATCTGTTACAGTCTTAATTACCAAAAATTTCAGTTAGATTAACCATTGATTTTCAGCATCAGCGAGGTTCCATTATGGACTTGAGCCAGACTGCATGTCGGAGCCAGGAAGGAGATACCGCACTCCCACTACCGGCCCGGGCGGCGGGGGTGGGGGGGGGGGGGGGGCGGGGGGGCCGGCACTGTGGCCACTCCCCAGCAGGAAAAAGGCTCTTTGCCCCATTCGTGAACCTCCCCCCACCCAGTGATGACAGGAACCTGCAGCAGAAGCTCCTTAGCATTGTTCTGCCTGTTTGGGGGTGGCGGTGGCAGGAGGCTGAGCCTTGACAGAGTACCTCAGGCTGCAAAAGCTGTGCATCTGCAGCTGCCTATGGCCACTAACGTTTCCCGAAATCTAACTGTGGCAGGGGGAGACTCACATTTCAATTCTTAATTTTTAATTTTATCACCAGTCGTTTCTGCGACGTCATGCCCCGCGCTCCTGCCACACGACAACCTTGCAGGCGACATCTGACACGCGTGTAATCCCTTTACTGTGCTGCCCTCTTTTGCACCCAGCGAATCAGCTGCCTCTGCACAGGAGGGCTAAGCCCCAATAGGAGGAACCATGTGACCCTCACTGCTACTTGGCATAGCACTCGGGGGCGGGGCATAGCTGACCCGTCACTGCTCAGCAGTCTCCGGCATCATCCTGACAGCCTCCCACCCCATCCCACCAGCAGCAGTGGCAGCATCTACATCTATTGTAAATAAGTCATGGGGCATTCAAAGGCAACAGAGACACAAACCTCCCCAAAACTTTCTATTCTGCTCCCACAGATGTCCTCTCAGACACAGGGTGGGCCCCAAACAGAAGCTGTCAGTATCAGCCAGAAAAATAAAAGTCAGAGAGCTGGCAGGAACCGAATGAAAAAACAGCAAAACATACTGTCAAGCATAATTATCACAGGCATTCGTGTCTCTCACAACCCCAGAGGGCCGCATACATAGCCATTCTGATGAAGAACCTCCAGACAGAAATAAAACCAAATCTATCCCCCCTGGGCAGTTAACAGCTGACAGGAACAGAAAAAAATGTTGACAGTAACTGTTTGGGGAGCTTAGGTGTTACGGGGACGCAGCACTGACGAGGAGTGGGGAAACCTGACTGTGGGGGAGAGCGGTCAGACGCTGAACCCGCCATGGAACCCGGGGAGGAGGGGCGACGACTCGCCACCGGCCAAAAGGAAGCTGCATGATTCTAGAAGATCAGCCAGAGGTCATTTCCTGTGCATCAGCATCCTCTGGGAAGTGACACGCTGGAGGTATGGGCAGCTGGGGATGGGCAGCAAACACGGGAAGCCAAGAAAAGAAACACTTCCACTGAAAACCTAGAGGATAAGGGTGAAGCACAAGGCAGAATGGACCGAGCCAAGACCATGGCAGCACAAAGCAAGACTTCTGGGATTGGAAGCCATAGAAAGCAACACACTAATAGGCGACACTGGCTCAGCAAGCCATCAAAAAGAGTCAATTGTCAAGGTACCTCTACTGTCCATATGAATGGTGCATGAAGCATAGTACTTGCTCTTATGTTCAGAGCAGAACATGGTGTCCTTCTCCTTCTAGATTTTCACATATAATATGGTATTTTTAAGTACCAAACATGCACAGAAGGCAATGGACTCCTGATCTCCAGTACAGCTGCCTCAATGAGTTTGACTGAGTGTGCAGTCTAGACCTGAGCGGTAACATACTAACAACCCAGATCCAGTCAAACCACACTGACATCACGAAGGCCTGTCTTCTGCAGAGCCCAAAGCCATCAAATTTAATTCCCTATTATCCCAAAGTAAACTTCCTCATTCCACCCGGGATGCCCGCCAGGTGAGCACAGCCGCAAATGTGCAGCTATGTAAATGTGCATTTTCCAGACGAGGTGACACAAATCATTCTCAGCAGATGCTAAAGGCAGAGTGTCATGCAGTTCAAAGGACATAAGGAAGCAAAATGGCACACTAAGGATAAAGCATGGGATAAACAGCAGCTGCTTTTGTTAAACAAATCCCCAGAAGAATCACTGACCATGAGGAGGACAACACAGGGTCGTCACGAAACAATCACTGGGCAAAAAGCAAATTCTGACGAGGGCTTCATTGTTTGAGGTAGAGATGTAGAATGGGGAAAGGAAAGCATGTCCAGTGTGGAGTACCCTCAAAGGACGTAAGGAGGTCAAAATCTACCAGGGTCATGGAGACCCCTTACTTTTGTATAGAAGGGCATCTGCAAGGGCATGGCCTGGAACATGGCATGACTGTTATGGAGTCACAGGACAACTTGCTAATTCAACTCCAATTTTTCAAGCAAGACCCCATCTGGATGGTACCAGGATCAGCAAAGTTTAAACTGCCGCTGGTTACCTTGGCAACAGCCAATCTGTTTCTGACCATGCTTACTGTAGCTGAGGACGGCTTTTGAGAGGGGTGTTTATATCCAAACCTGTCAAGCGTCGTACCAAGAATAAGTAATCAACTATGAGTTAAGCCAAACACACTTGTGCCAAAAAGAGTTCAATAGGTAAAAACATCCTCACCCTCCTTAACTGTCACCATGGATGTGTTATTAAAGAGATGCAGCGGCTCAAGATCTTTTCAGCCACTTGAGACAGACGGCAGACTATTAGTGCTTGCACTAGTTTCTTGGTTAATGTAATAAACCAAAGTCCTTTCCGGCAGCGCCAGGCATCCGGGGAAGCGGCAAGAAGGTGGGCCGAGTGGGAGGGCCAAATGAGACACGCTCGCCAGGCGGCAGATGGCACAGGCAGAGAGGTAGAAGGTCGGCGGTGCGGTGGGGGTGTGCAAATGAAGCACCTGCATATGCCGGGCATGCAAATCAGGCTATCCACAGCCCCACCTGGGCAGGAACACTCGGGGCACACAATGCAGTATACTGAGGGAACATTCAAAGCTCACTCAGAACAGCAGGAAAAATTTATGGGGGGGGGGTATGGAAACGCTTCGGGCAGTAGGTCTGTGCTCCTTTTACAAAGGACAGTCCAAAATGAACAGAGAAAGACCACTTTCTGATCTACTTTTTGAAGATCTCATGATACCTGAAGCTTCAGCGACTCAATTGCAGTAACATAAATATTTTTTTCTTGTACATATGAGCATGGATTCTAACACAACTCCTCAACAGTAGGGTAATATCGGAAGTACAGCTGTCACAATTGCTTGATTAAAGTCGATCGTTCGATTATAAAAAGGGTCAATAGATAATTTCCTTCTCGATTACTCTGCAAAATAGCGGAAGGAAGGCCCAGCATAATAAAGAAACAAGCCAAGGCCTCAGTTATGAGAGAACACTTTGCATTAAAAGTGACTGAAAATCCAGTCCTTGCATGAGCACGACTGCAATGCAACAGCATAGTAAAAGAAAATACTCACAGACTTGCCCGATAATACAAAGGTAACCACAGATAACTGTAAGCTATGTGACCTTTAAGCTCTTGGCACAGCCTAGCTTATCTTTGGCTTAAATTATCCAGCTTATTTTATGAGTCCTGTATCTCAAGATAATCACAAATAAAATGAAAGGTCAGTCTCGTTACTTAGCTGAAACTTGTACTAATTCCTGTCACTATATTTATCATTAATAATAGTAAATTGGTTATTGTGTATGGCATGTAAGGTGATTCAGCCAAGTCATATGTATATATTTTATATTGTATATTTGTCATTTTTCAATACATATTGCAATATTTATAAAACATATCATTATCGATCTTTACTTACTCAGTACAGGGTCACAATGAGCTTGGGTCCTATCCCTGGAGGCAATGGGCAGCAGACCCATGCCTGATGATGTGTGGGAACATGGTACTACCCATAGGGTCACTGTGTTCCTCACAATACAGACACACAGGGTGAAAAACAAAATAAACTCTCTGTGGAGAATGGTCATCAAGTGGTGAATTTTCGTTCTTTCCTCTCTCACTTATAATATCAACATTACAGCACAGACATAAACATCAGGCTAATAGCAGCACCACTTATTCCATTAAATAAAGCGTAACACTGCCTCTCACTGTGGTATGTCTTTCTCTAACCTTGTTTGGTGACCAAACATGAAGCCATCCAGAGCAGAGCTTCAGAGGAGCGCCTGGCGAGTCACCTAGAGTGTCTTTTCTCACCCCCCCAGACACATGATGTTTAACAGGCCCAATTTTGTCATCTATGTCTAAGAACTCAAGAACATTGTGGGCTCCCCAACAGCCCCCTTCACCCAACCATACACCTGTAAACATATCACACCCCCCATTGACACCAGCCTTTTCATTTCCCTAGCAAGTAAAACTTTTCACGGGCTGACAATAGGACAGCCATTAAGTAAGAGGAACAAACGTCGCTCCCTGTATCAAGTGTCCAGACCCTTTGCAGGGAGCAAAGTAACAGCCACGGTCAATGTTTAATGAGCTCTGCATCAACAGAGCGCGCTCCAGGGACCGGCTCGTGGCGAAAGCGCGCTCCGGGGACCGGCTCGTGGCGAAAGCGCGCTCCGGTGACCGGCTCGTGGCGAAAGCGCGCTCCGGGGACCGGCTCGTGGCGAAAGCGCGCTCCGGGGACCGGCTCGTGGCGAAAGCGCGCTCCGGTGAATGGCTCGTGGCGAAAGCGCGCTCCGGGGACCGGCTCGTGGCGAAAGCGCGCTCCGGTGAATGGCTCGTGGCGAAAGCG
>JAABNY020000039.1:36042718-36065926 GCA_015164015.2 Brevimyrus niger | reverse complement strand
GCGCTCCGGTGAATGGCTCGTGGCGAAAGCGCGCTCCGGTGAATGGCTCGTGGCGAAAGCGCGCTCCGGTGAATGGCTCGTGGCGAAAGCGCGCTCCGGTGAATGGCAGGTGGCAATACCAAACTCTGCCAACCATCAAACATCACACTCCAAAGACAGGCTCATGGCAAAACCACGGTCTGGTAAGGGGTGCATGCGGTGTCTGTTCCATGGAGGGGAATGGTCAGAGGCTGCCACGTGCCAAGGAGGATGTTTATGACAGCAAGCATGACAGGAAAAAAAAAAGCCATGATAAAAATCTGCCTGAAACAGATAGTAGAAAAAATGAAAGAGGCCACATAGATAAGAGTCACCTCTAGCAGACTCACTGTCACCTTCATGTCACACTGAATCATCACGCCGGTGCACACATGAGCGATCACGCCGGTGCACACATGAGCGATCACGCCGGTGCACACAAGAGCGATCACGCCGGTGCACACATGGCATGATACACTAGGGTTGCACGATTCTGGAAAAAATGTGGATTGCTATTCTTTTGCTTAGAATTGAGACAATTTTTTTTAATTAAATTTGAACGTTTATTGCACACACTGCAAAAGGAAACAACAAAACATGACTGTGCCAAACATATGACTGATCCAACACCAGCATATCAACTACTGACAACAGAAAGGAAACACTCAAGTGGCCATTCAATTAGGGTAATCAAAACAGCCGTACCAAAAGTGCCAGTGGGGTACTTTTTTGGTACTTCAGTACTTTGAGGTGGTACTTGAAATGCTTTCTTTGTTGAACAGTTATACAAATAGCCTGCCTCAAACGCAATACAACCGGCCTCTTGAAAACAATGATAAAAGAGGTAATGATAACAATAATAATAATAATAAAAGTGAAGTGACCCAAGCTTTAACTGCAACCTGGTTGAAAAAACCAGAGGTCAGGATAACATAAAAAGAAATAAAGTATTTTATAATATACTAGAGCAGCATAGTATTGAAAATTTTCAAAGTACTGCAATGTGATTTTGTTTTAAATAAATATTAGGGTATTTATAAAACAAAAAAGGAGTTCACCATACATTTCTCCAAAAACCATCTAGGAATGATTTAAACAGCAAGGATGAAAGTTATTAAATTTTAATTCTCAGAGTCAATCATAAACTGATTTATAAACTTGAAAAAGAATAATAATATTGCTAAAACTTGACAATTTCTTTCTTAGGACAGAGTAAAATGTTTTAGCAAAACAAAATGCCTGTGCTATAATGACATATAAAGAATTGAAAGTAAGAACAAGTCTGGTCTTAATCTAGCTGATTGGCAAAGTAAGAATTGTTATTAATATTGTACATCGGACAGCCCTGTAATATACAGCCATTTTTCAAATTCAGTAAAAAAACACCCCGCCTTGCGCTGTGATGTCATTCAGTGCTGGTATAAGTCAGTAGAAAACTAACACCTTGAAGTAACATACATGTGTTACTTTCTTGAAGTACTAAAAGGTACCTGGCGAGGTGGGAAAGTGCCCTTCAGAGAGAATGTAGGATTACAGAATGAGTCCCTGGAGAAAAGTAGGAAAGCTTCTTTTGATCCAGCTGATGTAAAACAATACATAAGAACCATTGTAATTTAGAAATGAGATCGCTTAGAGACATGAATCGAGATCACGTTTAATTTTTACGATTAATTGTGCAAACACACTCAGGAACATACAGGCGTATACATGCACGCACGCAGGCCACAAAACTATAGACATTCCTCTCATAACAGGCACCAACTATGAGAAGGCACACCCAGCCACAAACCTGGCCACACCTTCACACACACACACACACACACACGTGTGCTCCTAAACATGGTCCTGCAGACACACAAAGAAAAAGAACTGAACAACCAGGAGGCGGTGGCCTCAAAGCATCTCCTCCCCTAAAACTCTATCTTCTCTTAATGTCAAAATAAAATAATTATGCACCCTTGTGATATGATGAGAATCCATTTAGGTTTCAAGAATTACACAGCACATCTTAACCAGGAACTCACCTGGCAGGGCTGGTAAATGCAGTCGGTGGATTCCTAAAAAAACCGTGACTTCAGGAGTTTAAGACCTCAAGCTAAAATTAAGATAAATCTTAGAGTGAAAATCCAAGCACATCTTAGTGTGATACCACCCAGGGAGGCAAAAGGAAGGTCTCTGAGGATAGAGCTTTGCACCGGACTAGCTAATCCCTGAAGAAACCTAAATGTGGACAAAAGTGGGTGTGCCAATAGAAATTAGGTCATCGAGGAACGCCACTGACACAAGGGAACACAAACAACAGAATGGTGGAGCACCCCAAGGCCAAACATCTACTTGGAAACCTTGGATTAGGTAGGGTTACGCGAAGTCCCAAGCCCTACCAGTGAACCTAAAAGCTGAGAGACTCACACCTGACGTTCCGGAATAACCAGATCAGCACCCCACGAACCTCCCCACCCCAAAAATAAAAACCCAGAACACACCTGTCTTCTGGTTGCATTAGCTCTCGTCATAGAAGATGCTGAGCTTGCAGACAAACTTCAATGGAAAGTCTGCAGCAGCCAAGAGGCGTGTACTACGAAGCAAGGTTAGTGGCTTATTGGAGTCATTTGTTGGATTTAAGGTAGTCTGGGCAAAATGCAAGTAAACGAATATGAAGTCCATTTTAAACCCGATCCCAGCACCATCCTATTTCATCATATAAGAAGAAAAAAGTCTGACGATCAACATTCCCGGAAGGCGCAGAGCAGCTGGAAACTGCTCAAATGGAACAGCAAAACAGCAGATCAGAAAAAAGAAAAAGCCCTTAAGTATGACAGTTACACCCTTGTTGCCTCCATATACTGGTAGAATATGGGGTCAAGAACTAAACCTGTGTGCTGATTTTTTGAAGCTGGTAAACTGACCCCGGTGCTGAAAGGCTAGCTAACACGTCTTTGCTAAACAGTTAATTTTTCTGTACCAGACTGCAAGTAATAGTGCACAAACTGTCTCCGCTGTGTCACTACTTGCACTTAGCCATAGCGGGTAAAGTTTGGTGTCCTCTCTTAGTTTTCTTTGCATTTTTTTGTCAGAAAAACACAAAGTCTAAGCAGCTAACAGATTTTTTTGGATAAAAGGTGCCGGCATACATCTTCTTTGGCCGCTACACAAATCTAATTTAGACGACCTGGGGTGGCATCAACATTCTGCAGACGCGGGGTGGCTTCCTTCACATGGGGCCTGATAGCAGGGTCTCTCTCACTCTCGCTGTGATGTCTGCGGGCAGCCGGATTGCTATGGGGTGGGGTGGGAGAACTGTAAGGACAGGGGGGAGAGAGTGAGGAGGAGACCTGAGGTGGGACGGTTGTGTTTGCCAGTGACTGAGCCCTTACTATTACACTGTGACGTTACCCGGCTAAAGACACACAGCAATAAATTGGAAAGGAGGTCACGTCCAGGATACCGTCCGCAGAGACGGAAAATCAGGTTAACCCCCTGCCCCCCAAATCACTGCCTGTGATGACAGCAAGAATGAAGAATTCCACTTTATGCCTTAAGTACAATTTACAGTCTGTGGTGTGCAGGGAGGCGACGAGGGGAGGGCAAAGTGCAGCAGGAAGCATGACAGCGATGAGACCCCCGCAGAAAGGTCTCAATATTTACCGCGGCTTTGTTCCCTGAGAAAAACCAGGACTTTCTAATGGATTATTCTCAGAGGGGATTCTCCTTACCTTTCATTTAAAGTTTCTGTGATGTTTACATCTAGTAGGTTGGATGGTGGAGCTTTTCCTTTACATTAAATGAAATAAGGTGCATAATGAAAAAACAAACATCCATACACCCAGATACAAAAACTTTGATACTGTAGCTAAAGAAAATGGCCAAGCATAAATTTTAAAAACTTATTTTGCTTGGGATAGTATTTTATATAGATCCCCTCCTGGTACTCCAGTGTTCGCTTGTATTAAATGCTACAGGATTGCTGGATGAATGACTGACCATGTGCTCTGACTTCTATGTGTATATGGACAGCAAGATGAGATATTTAAACTAGCACATTCTAATGCACCTGCTCTCATACTTGTAAAAATGGCAAATAAAGCCTAATTTATCTTCATTAACAATAAGCTACTTCACCCCACTTGATGCATGTTTGTCATCACCCTACAAAAGCGCCACCCCTTACCACCACCACTTAGCCTGCCCTGTAAACCCACAGCTGAATGTTAGCTCACATCGTAGGCAAGGGGGTCGCGACCCCACTGCCTATTCACACAACTTACGCCCTCAGACTGTGCGTAAGATGATGTCGGAGATGCCCAATAAGGGATAACACTTTCGACTGCGCACAGAAATGGTGTCTTTTTTTACAAGCCAACTTCCTGAGTGTGTATCTCATCTAGAAACCACACTGCCGGTTAAGAAAACGTTTATCGAGAATGGAAAAAAGGGTACCAGCCGTTTTTTTTTTCCTTCTTCCTGTCTCCATCTTCCTGTTTCGTATGCTAAGAGCAGAGGCATGCATCAAGGAACTGAGGTTTTGCACGGAGTCATGCAGTCAAGCAGCAGACTGTCGTTGCAAATGCAAGAGGAAGTCATTATTAATGCTGGTGAATTATTAATATTGGTTACATCGTTGGGGAGGGGGTAGCAGACTGAAAAAAACAAAATGCAGAAGGTCTATGACACCCAAGACGCCTGGTCTCTCAGATAATTGTTTTTTTTCCTTCCGCAGCTGTTCCATGACAGCCTATCCTGTGGGTCAGAAAAGAGTGCATGTGAACATGCAGAGGAGGACCCGCCTTTTTCACCAGCCAGTGAGAGTGCACCTCTAGGACATTAGCATGGTGATTAAGGACACAGAAATTTCAAAATAAGGGCACAGCGGAAGTGTACAAACTTCTACCCAGACAGGAGGCAGCCTTCTGGTAGCAAATTGAGCCTGAAAGGTGACGGAAGGGGTGTGACCTAACATGAAACGGCTGAAGACCTTTCCAGAAGGTAGGCAGCAGCAAGGTTCATGCTCTGCATGTACACAGTAATGTCCCAGACAAGGCCGCACTATGGCGTAGACATAGGCTAACCATGTGACAACTGTGAATCGTCAGCAGGTTTCCGTACGGCATCAGCCACAGGTGTGGATGTGGCGCTTTCATGGCCGTGGGGGAACCGCATGCATGCATTGCCAGGGTCAGGTGGCTGGAGAACATATGGACGAATTAACAAGGCGACGCACTGAAAACACTCCGCAGGCATTTAGGGACTCCTGTGAGGATGCAACCATGGATGACAAAACCCCTCCCTGCCCACGGGGAAGCCAGGCCATTTCACTTTTCAGCAGCTCATCCAGTCACCAGAAAAGAGTGACAGGGGCGCTGATCGGCGACAGCCGGCCGAACAAAGGCATGAGCGGCTGGGTCGTAAATAAGCAACCCATTCAGCCGCTCCAAACGGCTGAAAGAAGCGCCCTTATCAAACATGGAGAGACAACACGCGACTGAATTACCTGCGTCCGTAATCCAATAGGCACTTGGACAATAACAAAACAGCATCATTGCTGGCAAATTTTCATGTTCGTGGAGTCAAATTAAATTAAACAATTTTTTAAGGAATTTGAGCATTCCAAAAGACCTCAAAATTCACCAAAGATAGAAATGCCTTCTCTAATCAGCTATATATATGTGAAATTAGTTGCACACACAGGGGGCACAAATTCTCACACCCTGCACACACTGTTAGCCTACACTAGGACATCCTGCTAATTAAAATACACGTAAAAATTCAGGCCACCTACATTCAGATTTACATAAATCTCCATTTGAAAACACTGGTAAACACTCCTGCCCTGAAAACACACACAACCTTTGTTTGCGGCCAGATTCACAATCCGGTCACAAAGTAAATAATTAAAAATAAAAGCAGCAAGCGGCTCATACACCATCACTAATAAGCGTGAACGCCACACACGAGAACCCTCTGACGTCTCCTGTGGTCGATGCCTCGGAACGATTCACTCACTCACTCTCTCTCTCTCACACACACACACAGACACAGACAGCTGAAATCGGTAATTTGTGCTAGCATGCATTTTCGCTGACGCGAGACACTCATCACCGTCACAGCACAAAGCATTTCATCCATTATCCTGTTTCCTACCACAGGTTAGTCAGCAAGTTCGAGGTGAAAAAAGGCAAAATCTAAGCAAAGGCAGTAATAATGTACAGTGTTCAGGGCCCATGTGGCCTACAAGGGACAAAAAGCCTGCAACATTAGCAGCTGCAATAAATCTAATGACACTTGCATTTGCATCTTTACTCATAGACCATGGCAGGACCATCCATGTTTCCAAAGTCTAAACCATCTGATTGTATAAATAGAGGAAAATTTGATTAATACAGGAGGAACTCATTCACCTGCTCGGGGACAAATGCTTTTAATGAAACATCAGTCAGAAGATGAAGGGGACTCAAGAAGAGGCTGCAGGTCTCACAGGTCTTCTGAAAATGCAACAGGAAGCCATGTATCTCATAAATCATTCATTCCATGGGGCCCCCCGACCGAAGAAGTCTGAAGTGTTTCTACTGAGGTAGCTACCCTAAGTGGTGCAAGTACAGCTGTGAAGACCTGAGCATTAAGTTAGTGGAGTTTAATTTCCAACCAAGATTATATTATGTCTCTTCCTCTACGATATTATGACTTAAAATAAGGCCTGTCCCACCCCCACCCAGCTATCTGACTTCTAGTAAACTCAGACAGATGGGCGGAGCCTCAGACTGACTGTGACGTCTACACCGGCCGGTGTCCCGTGAGCTGAGGTTATTTATTCTGCTTTGACATTCCCCATGAATCACTGCACTGCATTTAAAGAGATGACGTATGTGTCACACTTCAATTTCTTTAATCCTCCAATGTGGCAACTAATCCTACACTCCCTGTTTGTTTATCATTGCCTGATCAGGTGCAGAGTATAACACCTCCTAATGGTCACAGGACATGCCAATAACCAGCCATAAACTGGACACTGGCCAGGTGGCTCCAATGATAATAAACTCCTGGTTCCTGCATCAACGTATGCGAGAACTTCTGCTGTTACTGGATCACTTCTGTAATGACTATGGTCTCGTTAGCCTACCAGCTCCAGGGCTTAGAAGTTGGCCATGTACTCAAAATGAGTACTGAACAGTCACAAGGACGTTCCGTGACTCTATCCTGTTGCTTTCCTCCGGCTATGCAGCCACCCCACGGAGGCTCTGCCGGGCTCCCAAAGGAGCCAACCGCAGGAGCTAAGGGACAGTGCGAAACTCCGTCAGGCATCTGCGCTACACCAAGGTTAAACACAACCATAGTGGCCCCAGCGACACTGGAGAATGTGAAATGAGAGGAATGTTCGACAAGGGCAGGTCCTTTCTTGTTCTCTTCCATCTTTCAGAACATCTCCCCAGTTGAAGAGATATGTGAGGTATCTTCCCATCTTTAGCTCTGCGAAAGAAACCTGTCGAGATTCTTGGGGAAAACATCATCAATCTGTCATTGTTGTCACCCCTCCACACTCTCTTCAGAGCAGACCACACAGTCATGGCGGCCAGGCTCAAGATGGGACATACGGGGCAGGCAATGCAAATAAAAAAAAAAAAAAACATGCACGTGGGCAACATGGGATCCGCCAATGCCTTCAAAGAGAAACGGGGGAGCCCTCAGTAAATAAATAAACGCTGCCAGCTCACTGCTCTGTTTGGGCGGCAGGAAATACTGTTATTAACCACTGAAAAGAAAATGAGCAGCAAGATGGCACACAGTAGCTCTGATGGCCACACAGGATGGGGACTGAGAGCTCCCTGTCCAGCTGCAGTGACCCCACCCGTCTGCCGGCTTCCAACAAGCCTCATATTCCAGTCCGCCGTACATATCGAGCTGGCCGAAGCCAAAGTGTGGTTTTCTGCCCACACTGCTGCAGCCATTAACAATGTGTGGCTGGGATCGGTGGGGTGGGGAGGGTCTGTGTAGAGGCAATCAGTATCGTGACTCATTCTTTCTGCCATGGCTCCCTCATAACAGCATTAAAGACGAACCTAATTGTTTCAGATGGTGTTTAGGCGACAGGCACCATTTCTTCTTCCCCTTAAATGCACCAGTCTGCTCACTTGCCTGAGGTCAAGGGGATTAACAAAAGTCACAGAACATGCCTTGGTAGGATTTATAACACTTAAGTACTAGGAATAATACCAAACATGAATGACATGTAAAGTCAACCAGAGCAGCCCAGCATGCCACGTTTCATGCACAAGGTGTTGGCTCAGAGTGACTTTCCTCGCAGAATAGCCTGGTGCGTTCCCCTCCCCGTGGTTATGAAAGAAATATCTTCAGGGAGACTACACTGCTGCTGGCCAGACCGGTTCCCAAATATGAACCCAAAGAGCAAGTCACTCACACTCACTTCTCAGGAAAGCACATCCTTTTATATCATCCCCATTCCCTGACACCACCCTCCTCTCGCCCTCCCTGTCCTGAATTTCCCACACAGCTTCTGTTGGGTTTAGCTGAAGCTGGGAAGGTCCATCAATATTAGTGAACAGCTACAAGTTTCATGTTAGAAGAAAGAGGGGAAGCTATACAATAACGTACTTTATGGTTAAATAGAGTAAATAGGGGTATGTCCTATAGCCATTTCTTCAAAAGGTACCCCTATCCTTCCTTAAACTGCTTAAGATTCACTGCAGCAACAGAAACACGTTCATTTTCATTACAGACATAACCAGCATGAGGGAAACGCCAAAAGGTATCAGAACTAAACCTGAGTATTTTACCCATGTGATCATGCCTTTGGATCAAAGAAAGGACAAGCAGTCCTTCCTGAAAACTGTCTGTTCAGTGCACTCAATACTTAGCTGTTGATGTTGTGCGGCATCTTGGAGAAAAGACGAAAAAAACTAAACCGAGGTGCAAGATGCTGCTCTGTGCAGGACACGTGTAAATAACAGGGGAGGGGGTAAAATATTAATGACAGCCGAAGGTTGGCAGAAAGGGCGCAATCTGAGCTGAGCCGCCAAGACGACGGCGGTGGGCTACCTGTTGTTACGACCACAGGCACGGACACGGCCGATCAAGCGTTTACAGCCAGGGAAGAAGCTGCATTCTTTACAACTGGAAAGGGAAGCTGCCTACATCAAGTCTTTATAAATGCATCAGTTCTAAAATGATGAATTACGTATGTATGTGTGTGTGTATATATATATTATACACACACACACATACATACATACATATTTTTTAAGGCCGCCGATAAGCTCCCCCCCTCCTCCCCGGTGTATCCCTTCTATGAGCGCTGCAGAGACGCCACGCAGTAACGCCAAAGCCTATTAAGCATGCCGGAGCAGCAAATGCACAGATACCGACAGCAATCGCATTAAACGCTCAAGTCATTCTGGCTAAATGGTGCACAGCTACACAGCTTGTTAGTATTTTTATGGGGGAGGGCGAGAAGGATGTTAAATAGTTTATACCGAAAAATAACAAGCAAACATCAACGCTTCTACCAGAACCAAAGAAACAGATAATTGAGAGGCATGGTGAGAACCACTTAACATGGGATCAAACTGACCTAAAAAACTAGCTTTATATTATAGATCCTATGATTGCGTCCGATTATTTACATTTATTAATGACCCCGAGTAACCCCGGCGCCAGTTTCCTAGCAACATCGCCGCATGGTCATTAGAGATGCCTCGGTGCTACTCTCCCTCACATTCGGGTACCACACAGAGACCATCACCTACTCACCGAAAAATGTCAAACTTCGTCCGTCCCTCCCGTGTGTCGGCTTTGCTTGGCTTTTTGAAGATGATTGCCCGTAAAATCCTGTTAGCCCCGATGCGCCAAAACCCCGAGCCCAACACCTGAAACGAAGCCTCGGGAGCGAAATGCGAAGAAACCCGGGACGCGAATCCTGGTGGGTTTCCTCTTCCGTGTTTTGCCGCCGTCCGTCTCCGTGCTCGCGTTCACACGAAAGAAGCATCGGGGCTGGGCGCCCGAGGAATACCTTCAGATCCGACGAAGACCATCGGGCCACTTCGCCTTCGCCTAAAACGCGAGGATCCTCATGCTGGCCTCCCGCAATTCTGCGCGGAGTACCCTGCGATCAGCGGGCTATCACGCTGAACGATTTCTCGGGTAAAATGGCCATAAATGCAATTTTGCCCTTGACTTTGAGATCCCCGCGACGTATAGCCTGCCTATGCCGGCTGCCAGATGCACTTCAGTGCCTTAAAGCGCTTCTCTAGCGGCGGGTTTTGTTACGTTACTAGCCAGCTAGGAAAAGGGTGAAGGTGGGAGGGCTCTCCCTACCTTATTTAAAAGGAAAAAAGGCTGAATCGAGTCGCCCCAATCTGGCTCGCAGCGCAAATAAGACTGCTCCCAGACGATTTACGTTTGTCCCAGGCCGGGGCAAAGGCGCCGCCTATCGGCCAGAGCGCGCAATCGGCGTTTTGTCGGACTGCCGTCTCGCCGCACACAGGAGTGCCTCGAATTCTTGAGCATTACATTAAAATGGAGTGGGAGTGTGCCTTTTTGTGGCTCTGTAATACACATTCGTTTCGTTTTTAAATTTCGAAAGGCACGAACGTCTGCTTGAGCAATACAGACCAAAATGGAAAAGGGCAATGAGTCATGCTGTCTAAACAGCATGCACGTCTTTAGGTACATGCGACTGATTTAGACGTAGTGCACTGAAACGGTTTATTAAAAGGGAAAATGTTCACGAACGGTATTCACAAACCTTCGGGAAAATTAACCGAATGATGTGGAAGTTTTTCAACAATATAGAATATGTTGCATTCTGTATTTAAAAGCAACGCTGACAGAATAAATTTCCGTTCATCAGCGTAACAGAATTTGTTTTAAAAACGGCCTTATTTATAGTTAACGCTTCTGCGCGTGAAGGTCGTCGATATCTGACGGAAAAACTCCACAGTTCAAATAAACTCGTGTCGTAAAACATTTAATGAGAATGTGCGCTGCAAAGCAGAAGACATACATTTTAGGTGATTAATTCAAAAGCAAGGAAATGCCACCAATTTTAAATTTTTGGTTTAAGTGGATTTGGCGGAAAAAAGGTTTTGCTTCTCCCACCAGCAGGAGAAGGAACAAACAGTAAGTGGACGGTTCAAGGTTACATTGCAGTGTATGTCTCCATTTAAACAATGGCAAATCACATACACCTAAAAAACATTATAAACACTCGTGTACAATGACGTTAAGTTAAAAAAAAGGTCAAATACAAACAAAACATTGCCAACATATACAAACTTCTTAAAAACACGGAATAAAGCAAGTTGAATTTCAAAGCACGTTCCAAGTATCTAAGTAATGTAAACGCTCAAACCCAGCTAAAAACAAATTTCCTGTGAGGTGAAAAGGTCGGTTTGTGCAGCACCAATTTTGCTTTATTTTAAAGCATACTTTTTTCAAACCTTCATTTTGAATGCCAGTAAATAAAACACAAATGACAATGGAATGAACATGTTATAAAAATAATATCTCACAAACGTATTTAAATATGAAGGCTTTGCTCACTGCTACTGGAAAAGTTATAAGATGATGTAAAACAGTGGGGGGTTCCATTTTTAAATAACCATAGCAAAACTGGATATCAGTGCCCTACATGAATCAGTATTGCCCATTTATATTGGTAAACAAGTGCAAAAAAACAGTTTACCCAAATATGGCATTTCCTGCAATTATATATAGTAATCACATTTCATGAGATATATACAAAGGTAAATATTATATAAACATTAATTTCCTAAAAATATACTTTAAAATCATTGATATACCTCATTTTATATAACAAGCCATAAAAAATATATATGATACAGTAATAAAAGTAGAGTAGAAAATATTGTACAGACATGTACAAGATGATTTTTGTACAGCTTAAGTCAACTACCTTACTGTAATACATCAAAGGTGCGATAAATCTAAAAGATAGCCAAGAGAGAAAATTATATATTGCTGGAGCTTCTCAACACATGAAATCTCTTCAAGGTCATTCGGATGGACCCTAGGTCCTGGTTGATTTTCTCCAAACGCTCTTCCAAAGCCTCCTGAAGGATAACAACTGAGTTAACTAAATTAGACATAAATCTACATTCATATAGCATGTATATTTTTATGTATATTTAAGAAAATCAAAATAAGGTAATTTATATCAATATCAAAATATTTTTATACCTATTTTATGCCACAGAAAATAGCATAATGGATGAGCAATTAATCTGATTAGCAAAATGGGTAGATAACTGTATGAATCATCATAAAAGTACTGTCTTATAAACTAACAGTGATTATTACCAGCAGATATAAAAAGTCACTGCCACATCCTTACATATTATAAGCTGGTGTTTCACATCATGTCCTTTACATAAACAAATACAAATAGCAAACTCTGATTAAAACAGACACTGATCCTCAATGGTGGGCAATATTACATATCACTGTTATCCTTTAAACTTTTTTTCTTTTGAATCCAGTAGGTGCTGTGCTATTTTAAGAATCTGCCTTCATTCCATTCTCTGAATTATACAAATATTGACATAAAGACTTACTCCTACAATAAATCATATCATATTATCATTATGATTATTATTATGCTAAATCACAGCCTTAATGAGTTGCGCATCCTTTACTCATCTAATGGTGGGGTTCCTACCTCATCCAGCTTGGCTTGCAAGGTGATGCGCCCCCCAGTGGCCGGGATACGGCTCAGCGCCGCCTCGATCTACCGCATGAGAAGGGAAGAGGGCAAAGAAAGGAACAGACAGATAAACAAGCAAACAAATAAATAAATAAATAATGAACACAAGCCAAATATAGTCCTAGAGCTTGCCTGCTGCCCCTTTTAAAACACAGCTCGCGCCTCCCAAAATAGACACGATTGCTGTGATGGAGGAGATACCAAGTGTCATAACGAGATGGAGCAGGGCCTCATGGTTCTCTGACATTTTCCTGGACTGAGTTGCACCCCTCCCTAACCTTTACCAGTGTCCCCTTCCTCTTCATTTCATATGCGAACCAAAAGTGTGTAACTCCTCTCACAGGGAATTACAGGCACCTGTGCATCACACTCATCAATCAAGGACAAAGGTGGACAAAACTGGTTACAATCCTACACAACAAGCTGATTTAACATTACTTATTTAAACATCTAGATCTGTCTCCAAAAGTCAATCATGCTACAACTTTCTGAAACAAGCAACTGTCTGAACTGACAGTGAGCAACAGGTGTCTAATCCTCCAGAAATAAAGGTCACTTTGGGGGGTCTTGCTAAACCAGAAGGGTGGGGGGCTCTCTGGGACTGGGGCTGAACATATAGAGCTCCACCATCTCATGGTGCTCCTCAGCTCTGCAGAGCTGCTTGGCCCAGAGTGGCAATGACAGGGGGATGAGCTCTGCTGAAATGACACTTTAGCATTTGCATGCAAACTCACCTGCTGCTTCTCCTGAGTGAGCTCGTCAAACAGGCGCTCTGTATCAGCCAATGACTGCAGCCGGCTGTGGTATGAGGGGAGTGTGTCACAAGGACCCAATATCACATCCTCTTCGCTTCCCTCAGCGCCCTGCATCTCCCAGGATACCCGCAGGGCACTCTCTGACGGCTCTGTGTGACTATCTGGTTCCAGTCCACCATTACTGGACTGGGTAGGTTCTGTAAGTGTATTCACAATCATAAGGATACAGATAAATCAACAGAACAGTATATGGTAGTTCCTTAATCATTCACAAAATATATATCAATACACATTTTTCAAAACACTTTTCAATACCACTTGCAAAATAGTGCTTTGTATATTGCATCCACAATTTTGCAGCACGGTTCAAATTTTCAATGGCAAATATAATTCACTATATACTGCACTATAAAATCCCCACAATTCACTGCTAACTGTGGTGTACAGAGCATTCTGCACTGAGACAACACCAAAACACTCAAGTATTCAGTAACCAACAGAAAAAAACAGGTGCTGTAGCACTGAGACTATATGGCAAGTATTCATCAACACCTTTGCATCCATAGCACACTCACCTTCAGCTTGTTCAGATGATGTAAACTGGAGTCTCCTTTTGGATCTAGACCCAAGAGAGGGTGACAACGGCAGTGGGGCACTTTGATCGAATCTGTCACAGCTGAAAAACAGACAATGCACCCCAGGATCAAGCTGACACATTAGGATGGAATTCTCAACAGTAATTCTAATTAAGTGCATTCAACTGAATTAATCATATGATTCAAGTCACACTGTACCATGGTCGGGGACTCTAATTTTAGGTTCATTTAGTTCAGTAATACTTGGACTGATGAATACAAATGAAACTTCTCATTTTGACTTTTAAAAAATTTCACTCATTCTTTTAATCAATTTACAAGGACGCCAACTACATACATTCGGTAGCTTAAAAAAAACCCCAAATATTCTATTAGTTTTAATAGTTATACACTAATGAACAGTATAACAGCACAAACACACCTGTAACAGGACCAATAATAATGGTTTAACAAAGAAATGACAAAAACCATAAAATTAAAAACTATTTAAAAAAAATGCACTGAATGATTCACGCAGTTCAAATCAGGATAGCATTCAATCGAATATGATTCAAGCTGCGCAATTCATTCAGATCAACAGCTCAATCACTGCTAATTAATTAAGAGCTCAGCTGGAATAAAAATTAGGGTAGTGTCTGTCAGAACCGATGTTGGGAACCAAGTCAGAGACCAGGGTAATGAACAAGTGAAGCTGTACAAATAGTTATGCATAACTCAACCTTGTACGCCATTAAGTGCTACATTAGCGCAGCAGACCTGCACTGTCGTGACCAAATGCAACTCTGACAAAGAGTTGAGTTCTGAGGCCAATGTATGAGGTTTCCTCCTTTGAGGGTTGTGTGTGTGTGGGGGGGAGGGGGGATGGATGGATGGATGGAGGTACTATGCTATCAGTTACCGAGGGTTACTGCGATACAGCAAGGGAGGAGAATGGCCGAAGGCAGTGGAGAAGTTCTCTGTAGGACAGCGTTTTGGGCTGGATTTCACTGAAACAGGCATGAGAAGGGTCTCTCTCTTGGCTGCTGAAGACAATCAGAAAAAACCCCAAACTGTTTTTTGAAGAAAGCAAGGGACAGCACACAGCATCTTAAATTTAATTAATCCTGTTGTTTTAATTAAAGTCTGAAAAAACTACTGTGGTGATAATTAAGATAAGATGAACTTTACTGATCCCAATGGGAAATTTTTGATATATAATATTTGTATCCTTACAAAAGTTTTACATACAGGTATATTGCTCCAATTATGCATTCTGGTTATGGTCAGATGGTTATCATCCGTATTGGAAAACATACAAACATGCAGGCAGCTTTACTCAAACACATTTCATAAAATGTCAAGCTGTGGAGGAAGCAAGAGAAACATGTTCACCTGCCACGGAAACCTGACTGCCCCTGGGGGGTAGGGAGGAGGAGCGGGGGCCATCTGGGGAGAGGCTCCTCTGGGCCCTGGGGATGACTGTGGCCCGCTCTGATGTGGGCTCCCGTCGGCCACTGTCCACAAAGCTCACTGTGGGCCGGCGACTCCCCAGTCCTGTAAAAAAAAGTCAATATATATACACACACACACATACACGCATGCAGTCTAAGGGCTGGTTAATACTCTGCATGCAACGTGTGCTGCTGCTAGGCAAACAGTGCTACTGGTCATACTTGCACGTGTAGTTTACGTCAATCTGGCAGATTAATGGAGGGCAGCGTGAGAAATCTATCTTGGTTGGCTCCTTTCATTCTGAAATGAAGCTGTACACTCACTGCCTCCACAGCAAGTCGCTAACTTCGTAATACTGCTGCTGCATTCTCTATATTCTACCCAGTGCTTCATGTCACGTTCGTACTTCACTCTGCCACATATCACTTAATACCTTATGCTTAATGTTGCATTATACGTTTAGATATCTCGTAGTAGTTAGGATTCTGTGCTTAGTACTTGGATATTAGGGGAAAAAACATATTTGCAATAAATATTGTAATACTGAAAGCAAAGAAAAAATTAATCACTCTCACAAACATCTGAGAGCGATTAAAACAGCAAGGATGAAAATGATTATGATGATGCATGCAGAACTCATGCAAAAGTAATGGTGGTAAACATGCTAAACATATACAGTGGAACCTCGGATTACGAGTAACGAGGTTTACGGTGTTCCGCAGGACGAGCAAAGATTTTGAATAAATTTTGACTTGGAAACTGAGCAAGATCTTGCAACACGAGTATTATGTATACACTTTGTCTTTCGAGTGTCACGTGATCACAACTGAGCCAATGGATCTTCTCTCGTTGTTTGCTGCAGGATTGTGGGTAATCGTCTCCCATGCTCGGTCTCAGTAGGCGTGCCTCACTCGTATAGTCAAAATTTTGTTGAAAAGCACCACCCAAATCGTAGCAGTGCCAGCGATGAATCTGTTTAACGACAATGCAATGTCCACATTTCCACGAAATCAAAAAGGAAACAAACGCAGCTGTCATTGAATAGGTTCCTTGTTAAAGTTACACAATGAAAAAGATTCCAGTGAGCCAACAGATAGCAGTGATTCCATTATTTAAAGTGATAATCAACAAACTGTCTACAAATAACCCTCCTCTTCTCTCTCTCGTCTCCCTCACACCATCCATGATTCTTTTCAAAGGTAAAATATACGTTAATTTGTTTTACATATATTCTACTTTATATTTTGTATTAATGATTTTTATATGAATATTTTAAGGTTGTGGAACGAATCATCTGAGTTTCCATTATTTCTTATGGTAAAATTTGCATTGATATACGAGTGCTTTGGATTACAAGCACGTTTCCGAATGAATTATGTTCACAAACCAAGGTACCACTGTACTAGATACTCTTAAAAAGGAAAGGTCATTAAAATTGCCAAGTTTGCTAAGTTTTGTTGTCTTCCAGCCCCACATTCTTTAAATAAATAAATAAATAAATAAAATAAAATAAATAAAATCAGATGCCCCTTTAATACCAATTGTACCGTATATAACACATTGTCCTGTAACAAAAGTTGACCATACTGCCCCCGAGATTTTATCTCGCGTAAACGTAGGGTTAATTCAGCACATAAGTGCACAGACAATGTATGGAATCAGCACAGAAAATGCACAGCGGTCGTGATGCAAATGCATTGTGAGCGTGAAGTATAAACTGACCCTAAAGCACGGTGGGCATGAAGTATAAAACACACACAAAAAAAAAACATACAAAACACAAAACAGCTCATTGTTATCTTAATGTGTTTGGGGCTGTATTTAACTTTTCAGAATGGAAGCTCTCTAGGCCATAGGGGTGGGTACATGTGGCAGTTAACCTAGCTAAGCCTAGTTAAGCATTGTTTGTTTATCATGCAGCATAGCTAAGCCTAACATTTACAAAGAACTGAGCAAATTAAATGTATAAATTTGACTAGAAGGCTTGCCTCTACTGTGAGTTTGGAGAATAACATTTGCTGTGAGTTCTGACATTTGAATTGGTTGATTTGAGCTTCATTTTGGTTACTTTTATGAGATGTGATCTGTGGTCTATCCAGCTATAAAAGATATGGGATGCAAATGGGAACAGGACTCCCTACCTGACCACAATATCCACTGCTAGGCTACCCAACAATTTTAAATGTATCAGTCGCATCGACTTTAGAATTAGGATCGATGGCAGCAACAAACATAAAAGCCAATCACTACCTGTTAAAATAAATTCTTTACCAAGCCTGATGTATACTGCCCCCCTGTGGCCGGGAGCACATCTGTTGTTGTAAAGGGTAATCGACCCCTTAAAAAAAAGACATTAAGTAGAGAAAAGCAACTGTGGGCTGAGAAACCATGTTTTCCTACTGCAATTAATTTAGCATTTTAGGGCCAATGTACTATGAAGGTAGACCAATGTACTATCCTTCAGTACAGGATATCAGTGGTTTGTCCAACACTAGGGCTAACTGGTAATGTGACGTTGTTTACATTTTTGTTCTCTACACAACCCATTTGCATTAGTGTGTGCATGATGACCTGCTAACCCCACACAATCTGACTATATGTGCTATGCTAATACTGTGCCTTTTTATTTTTTAACAAAAAGCAGCAGTATCCACCACACAATAACGTCACCAGGGTTACCCATAAAAAGAAGGAGCAGCAGGATTAAGGTTAAGATAGAAGGGGACATGCTGAGGAGATCCCAGCATCCCACATACCATTGTGCCCTGGGGCGGAGCCAGCAGAGTCTGCCTTGGCCTCATCTATCTGGATCAGTGCTCGTATTACTGGGGTTGGGGCAGGGTCCTTCTTTGCAGGATCCTTGGCTGGGGGCTGGTCCTGGGCGCCCACCCTTTGTGGGGGAGACTGGGCCCCTATGGAATCGTGAAGGGCATCCCTAGAGACGAAAAGCAGGACAGGTAAAAACCATTAAGTGAACCAACTGTTTTATCAAAGTATGAAATGAAACCACTTTAAATTTCTACATCCCCTGAAGAAACTGCTTGGCTTACAGAAACTGTGTACCATCCATCCAACAATAGCCATTTATAATATTCAGGGTCACAATAAGCCAAGAGCGTATTCCAGGAAAGTCAGGCACACAGCTGGGGAACACCATGGACAGGATACCATTGCATCACAAATCACACACGTATATACACACATTATGGCCAGTTTAGACACTGATTAATCTAAACCATATACTTAGAAACCTGCCAGATCATGTTACCTGAAGACAAAGACCCCACAGCTATGAGTGAACCAGATACCTGTCACTTTGCTCTGAGGACTGCTCTACACGGTTGCTCTCTGTGTTGATGGTGCCATTTCTCGGAGAGATGAGGAGGTCTGGGTGGTGGTAAAACCTGCTGGATGGATGAGTTGAGCCTGTTAACAATGCAAGCTGCTCTACACTGGGCATTGTGCTCTATGTATCATCAACCCCATGGTGTCCTGGCACTAGTCACCGCATAATGAAATACATGGCTTACTATACATTTAACCATTAACAGCTATGCGAAGCCATAGAAATGGCAATCTGAGAAAATATATTCATGCATAAAAGTTGTGGATAAACTACTGACTCCTTTCAAAATCAGTGATGACTAATTTATGTGATTTATAAACATGGCTTTATAAAATGAACACAATGCGATTTAAGAGTAAGTGTGAGTTTAACCACATTCATCAGTGACCTGTGGTATTTAATTTTCATTTGGGAAATGCAGGTTAATGGTTGAGCTTAATGAATAGACACACTGTTTAAAAATGCATCACAACCAAAGTCAAAAATGCAAATATTCTTATAGAAGCAATATTAAATGCATATTTGAGTAAGACACCTTATACATCAAGTACATAATACTTTCCACTCAAATGAAGTACGTTAAAAGGTATAAGCAAAAATTTATCACTGTATTTTTCAAAGTTATATTGGTTTCACGGTATATGGCGGTATTTTTTCTTTTTTTTGAAGTATGACTGGGCATTTACCACATTTTACAGGACACATTTGTATTTTACGTTTTTGCATTGTTCCCACATTAACTATATTATTTTATTATTAGATAGATACTTTATTTGTTGCATGTAGTTATAGCTACTACAACATACAGTGAAATGCTTTTTCTGGCAAAAAGTACCCTGGCTATGCTATACATACAAAAGACACATACATATTCATAACATTGCACTGCAAAAGTATAAATTGCACTTTATACAGATTGCACATTAGCCATTGTGCCTATCTGCTACCTTAATGATAACAGATGGCTAACGTGTTTGTTGGCTTTTAGATTTCCTTTTCTTAGAAGGAAAATGTATTGTCTGGTTTTTATTGCAAAGGCTTTAATAGGCAAACTACCTCAGTACATATGTAGTTTGCTGACATTCCACAATAATACATACAGGACCCGTTCATCAGTTAAACAACTTCTTCAGCCTCCCACTACATGCACAGAACTGAGGAAAACCGCCTTTTGTTCTTGTGCACCACCTGAGTGGAATACAGTGGTACCTCGGTTCTCGAACTTAATTAATTCCGAACTCCGGATCGAATCCTAAAAATTGAGTTCTGATCTAATTTTTGTCATAAGAAACAATGAAAAATCAAATAATTGGTTCCTGGCCCCCCAAAATTACACCCAAATATGTTTTTTTGTTCGTTTGTTTTTTTTTGTTTAGCTTTTAAACACAAAATGAACAGGATAAAACAAGAAGAGCATTTTTTCTTAATGGCTTCCAAAACGATAAAGATCTTACCCCAATATTACCCCTGCCCTGCCTCGATCGTCCGCCCCTTCAGTGTGCCACGCCCCCTCGTTAACCTTGTGTGGGATCCCCATGTGATCAGCTGTTTCTGGTTATTGTCATTAGTCCTCTGTATTAAGTCCACGTTTCAGTTTGTTTCCCCAGTCCGGTCATTGAGTGCGTTCAACTTGCTTACAGCGCTGGCTTAAAGCAACGCATTCTGATCCTGACGCAATGCATTACGGTTAGATGCATTGCGACCTCTCACCCGGCTGCACAAACTGGAACCGCCTCCGTGACGACACACCTTTGTCCTTATTGGCTGAAGAGTTTAGTTACACGCATGACGTTTGTATCCCAGGCAGTTCTGATGCTTAATCTGCTATTTCTCCCGAATATCACGTAAAACAGTGTGAACTGGTTTTCAGTTAATTTACCTGGTAAAATAAAGTTTAAATTAATGCTCTAATAGTACACGCAAGTTAGTGGTTTATTTATTGTTAGTTACTGTAATCCTGCGCTGCTTTATTTGGTTAATCATCCAGTCTGTGAAGAAGGCATTTAAGTAAGAATTGCATTGTAGTATTGTAGACTCATTTCCTGGCACGTACAATTTATATCAAGTCAGCGTTCACGGTTCTATTTCTGATATTCAGTTCGAGTTCTAGATCAAACTGGTTTGTTCGACTTTCAAGAAATTCAAGTTCTAGTGAGTTCGAGGACCGAGGTACCACTGTATAAAACAAAATATATTGAATTTAGACTTGCCTTCCCTGAATGTGTTTAAAATCTCAAACTCTGAGCTTAAAGAACAGTGTAATTGTTTTATATAAATGTAATTTATTCTAGGTGTTTTTGGAAAGTTTCAGTATTTGTATGTTTTAGTTTGTCTATATATTAATCATTTGTGTGTGTATGTAAATGAAACTTGTGTCTTGTTTTTCTTATTTGTTGCCATCTTCGTCCTGGAAGACGAAATTTTGTATCTCAATGGAACCTTCCTGGTAAAATAAAGGATAAATAAAATAAAATAAAAGGTTAACATTAGCCTTTTATTTTATTTTATTTATCCTGTGCACCGGCCAAGTTAACATTTTTGATAAGTGTTTAGTAGTTCAGTATTGCTGCAATGTGAGCTTTACTGACCTCGTGAAATTTCTCATAAAGACCAGGATGTCAGTCTTTAAGATGCTTTGCCAGGTTTGACATCGCAGCCACAACTTTATAACACTGTTTGCATAGAAGCTTATCCACATCCTTAGCCTTTCCATGCTCGTCTGCAAAATACTTCCAAACGGCACTTGTATTTATTTATTTATTCATTTTATTTACTAAAGCAGCTTGCGAAGTCCCTTCAACTACAGCATATACCGTGTGCGGCCAACTCGGTATGTGTGTGTTAACTAGCACAAATGCATTCAGCAGCTATTGAGGGGAGGAGAGGGGCTGCACGAGTGTGTGCGTGTGTGTGCACGTGTGCCTGCACTGTTGTGGTGTTGTGTGAAGTGTGTCGAACGAGGTGAAACTGTTGGTATCAATATTGGTGAAAATGAGTATCTAATCAGATACTAATTATTAATATCAATTACTGTAGTATCTGAGAATCGATTTTTCACAACCCCAGTGTCTCATTACTTTCAACTCCAGCGCCAGCTATATCTTATGTTTCTGATCTTTCACATTATATTTTTAGCGGTGCAGCAGTGAAAAAGGCCCCCCCCCTTAAAAAGTTTCCAGCTGCACCACTTTCTGAATTTAGTGTAGGCTATTTAAACCGGTATCACTGTATAAGAAAAATTCATATCATAACAATAATAAAAACGGTTTTCTGTATGAGCCGGTATACCACCCAGCCCTAGTTAAAGGTACACACTGAAAACGCACATCAGCATGCACCTCCACACTAACGTGACATGCCGGCCCCTTACCCGGCCCCGGAGGGCTGCGATTGGCTGCGGGAGACGTGCCGCGCCTTTGCGTTCTCATACTCCAGCTGCTTGATCTGCGTCTCCAGCTTCAAGACCATCCTGACAGAGAGCAGTACATGTCACCCCCCCAGTGACCCAGAAGGACACCCCATTAATAAGAAACTTGCGTAGCCCCAGGGGTCATTCAAACTGCCCCATCACAAACCCTAAAGATGATGCAGTGTTAATTACATTCATCACTCTCCCTCAGCTCCAGGTTCTCCTGAGCTTCTCCAAACTACCAACCCCAAAAAAGCAAATAAAATGGTCCAGTTGCTTTTAAAAAGAAAAAGTTTTGCTGTAATTACCTCTTAAGCTCAGATTTCTCTGCGTTGGACTCAAACAGTCTTTCCTCGATGGACACCAAACTCTCCTGGCAAAACACAAACAGGATGGTTCACGTACAATTTCAAGATTAAACACTAAAACTGTAACAATATATATATATACACACAACAAATATTTATTGTCTTTCACCTTAGTTCTCTGGTGATCTCTGTTTAATGCTTCATAGTCTGCAAGGAGCTGAAAAATCAGCAATAATGTGTAAGACCACAGCAGTGTAAAGACAACACATGGATGCGGTGCTGATGCCCATGGAGCGTGACGGCCATCACCCACGTCCTGCAGCGCCTTGTGTTCCTTCCTCATCTGGGCGTCCTTGTCGTCGGCGTCCCTGCGGGTGGCTTTCAGGGCCTCCTCTGCCTGCAGCAGTCTGGCCCGGAGCCTGGCTGCGGAGGCCTCCTTCTCCCGTTCGCTCCGGCGCGTCTCGTCTAGCCGCTGCTGAAGGGCCCGGGCTGCATCGCACGCCGCCTCGTACCGCGATGGCCAGTCCACCTGGGGGGGGGGGGGGGGGGGGAGATTAGCCCTTTGTCTCCCCTCCTATAAAAAACACCATGGAAAAAACCGCAGAAACACAACAA
>JAABNY020000039.1:36015806-36034466 GCA_015164015.2 Brevimyrus niger | reverse complement strand
GCTCTAATAGTACACGTAAGTTAGTGGTTTATTTATTGTTAGTTACTGTAATGTTGCGCTGCTTTATTTGGTTAATTATCCAGACTGTGAAGAAGGCATTTAAGTAAGAATTGCATTGTAGTATGACTCATTTCCTGGCGCATACAATTTATATTAGGTCAGCGTTCACGGATCGACTTCTGATATTCAGATCGAGTTCTAGGTTAAACTGGTTTGTTCAACTTTAAAGAAATTTAAGTTCTAGTGAGTTCGAGAACTGAAGTGCCACTGTAATTTTCTTCACTAAAACTTTTTCTGGACCCATGAATGGCATGAGAGACAAAGATTGCGAGAGCTGTAAAAACCTGCTCTTGTGTCCGCTATTGAATTTTGGCACTGAGGGATCCTGGCTCTTCACAACCCCAGTGGTAGCCTGGATGAACCCCTGCAGGGCTCGTACTGACTGTACAGGGGGATGCTCCTCCTCTGGACCAGCAAGCCCTGATGGGGAGTCCTCAAACGAGATGATGGAGGCCTCGCTTTCCTTGCCACCACTCTCCTCCACACTGTCGTGGCCCAAAGCTCCAGAACTGGACACGTCCTCGGAGATGCTATCATCTGTGGACATCCTTAGGTTGCCTTGTTGCCTTGATGCATTTCATACCTGGAAGAAACTGGTTAGCCAGCTGATCTGACAGAAGGCATTGACTGCATATTCATCTCTAGTAGTAAGTGATGTTTTCTGCCTCAATTGAAAAAACTCTTAAGGCAAAGCAACTTATACCATGTGCAATGGCCAGTAAACGGGTCAAGCCGGGAATAAAATCTGACGACCGCGAAAATATAGGCGCCTCTCTGCGACAGTGATCACGGGACTGGAAAAAAACAGCAACGCGACAACATATCTGACAAACTGGACATATATCAGAAATTGAATCGCTCCCCTACAGAGAGCAAAAAACGCATAACACATCATCTGTACTCAGACAGCGTGTCATCAATCAGTTACATAAATAACGCTGCATAAGGTGATCAGTCCCCATCTGGACTGCAGGACCCTAGCCCCGGAACAGTCCATCATCTCGTGCAGCTGGTGCTTTCACCTACTTCTTTAAAACACAGCCAAACGTGCGCATTGGCTCATTGTCGCGCAGGTGCGCTGAAGGCTAACAGACAGTGTGTACAGGCCGACTTACCCAGAGATTTGTCGCATAGCTGCAGCTATAAGCTGTACGGCGGCAAAACACCTATGCCTACGTCTTTACCC
Organism: Brevimyrus niger; assembly: GCA_015164015.2. Lineage (NCBI taxonomy): Eukaryota > Metazoa > Chordata > Actinopteri > Osteoglossiformes > Mormyridae > Brevimyrus > Brevimyrus niger. Next base: position 36,033,220 of record JAABNY020000039.1, on the reverse strand, counting down.
CAGCATCCATCAACGGAAAAATATTGCATTTTCGTATTGGCTGGCGGGATTTGGAAACGAAGAAGCTGATTGGTGAATTCGACAGATGTGCAACGCCCACCAGTACGAAGTGACCATCCAGGCTGGCAATATGTGCCGAAAATAGGCGGTTAAAACACACTAACAGTTTTACGATTGGCTATTTTCTCTCAGAAATAGGCGGAAGTAACCTTGGAAGTATAAGTTGTAAGGTCGTAGTTCAACCAAAGAATTGAAAACTTGGGGTTTACGTGTTAGTGTATTTAAGCCGAGTGCTTCGAATGTTTTGACATTTTCATGTTGAGTGGGACTTAAATCGGAGATTAATGTTTATGTGGCGTATCATGATATTGCTACCCACAGTCCTAGTTAGCTAGCTGACTCCATGCCTTATATGTTGGTTGCATCCAGTAATTTCAATAACTCCCTATACCGATGACAGTTAACTCAATAGTATATCACTGCTCCTAATGTAGAATATGACATAATGTGTACGCGGTATACATATGCACGTTACTAACACGCAAATTATGTGTCAATACTCGACTAGTTTTCTAAATATTTGAAATATAATATATTTGATAATTGTCTCAAAATCTTGTCCATAAGAAGACGATATGGCGTCGTATGTACTATCGCGATTTATCGTTATGGCGGGGCGAACACTTACATGGGAGCTAAAGTTTCCTGGGCGGCACCTTTTAGCTCCAGTATCGGTAGGTTTGCCGCGCATCCGAGCGGCTGGGAAAAAGGACCACATTGATCTCGACTGCTTAAACGAAGAGCACTTAGAAGAGCAGTTCGTCAGAGGTTCCGGGCCAGGAGGACAAGCAACTAACAAAACCTGTAACTGCGTGGTTCTTAAACACATCCCATCTGGCATTGTGGTGAAGGTGAATTTAAAATGCGATGGTCTACAGATTAATTCTACTAATGATTCTCATGTATTTAAACTTAATTATTAAATTGTGATGTTAAAATGACTATACGGGTTGCGAGTTGTTGTCATTGTCTTTTGAGTCATCTAAGTGTGGTTCGATCAACATTGTGATGTTAAGGTATTTTAATAATAAACTTTCATTTTAATTCTGATAACTGGAAAAATAACTTTGATTTCTCTGTTCCAGTGTCACCAGACCAGGTCTGTGGACATGAACAGGAAAAAGGCCCGGGAGATCATGCAAGAGAAGCTGGATATTTTCTACAATGGTGAAGACAGTGGTGTCCTCAAACAGAGGAAGGAGCAGGAATGGCGGAAGCTGGAGAAAAGGAAGAGGGCCAGGGAAACGTTGGAGAAGAAACGACTGTTTAAGGAGAATGTCTTAGCAGATTCCAAACAGGGGGAAGACACCAGATGACGTGTCACCGGAATTTTTCCCTATTAGGACAAATCTTATTATCTGTGCAGAGCACTTAGACAGAGTGTAACAGCTGTGGATAGAGTGGACTAATGTGTTGTGACCATTTTTTTTTTTACTTTAGCTGTAATATAAATATATCCGCAAAGGGTTAATAAACAGGACATTTTAAGACTGTAAGTAAAAATAAAGAAATGTCCAAAGCTCATAATGAATATTTGTTCTGTTCACTTTGCAGAGACTAGACTGTCAGCATGTTTAAATTTGTCCCCCTTCTTTACGGAGACCCACAGACCCAAAAAAGAGTATATATAATGATCTAAAATTAACATTGATAGCTGAAGATGTTTGGTGTGTGGAGCCATTCCTGTCCCTAGGGGGATCTTCCCCTTCTGCTAATTAGCAAGGTACATAAAATGACTCGCTTAACTAAAATACTCACCTAGGTAAAGTGAGTTTTAGTTAGCCTTTAACTAGATTTTTTTCACAACCAAGCTAAAAATTACAGTAAAGTCAAATTGTCAGTAGAGTAAAAAGCATACTCAAAACAACACTCAAAAGATGTCCATGGGCCTTATACTTTAATGGCTTTAAGTCCTTTTAAAGTGACCAAATCCACAAGTTTAATTTTGCAGGCATATTCCAAGCAGCAAGTGCAAAAAATAGAAAAACTTATTTTCTAAACTTAAGTTTTAAGGACAGACATACGCACCAAATTTTACAAAGTCCCCTGTTTCTCAGACCTACTGTAAAATGAGAGACCAAAATGAGTGGCTTTGTAAATAAAAATGTACTAATGAACAGTGTTGAAAGAGCAGGCCAAGCAACTCTAGAACATCCAGATTACTCCAGATTAAACACACTCATTCATCTGCATTGGAAAAAAAAATCTCAGTACAGTTACTTTAATGAAAATAAGTTTTATTACACTGAGTAATAAATACATACAAAGATGCAAATCATTTTTATTACAACAGTTTATCCAAATCTGGTGTGAGATACAGTGTATTTGGCACTATCCTTCTTTTTTACTTGTTAACTACATTAGTGTGTTAAAAAGATCCAAATCAATCATTAAAATGTCCCACGCTACAGGCTTTTCCTGTGAATGTCATGCAGTTTCTATAATTATTTTGGGACATTACTACCTAACATGCATTTTTAACTTTTCATTTATACAAGCAGTTAAGAGATTCAGTCATTCCCAAATGGGAACACATATAAAACCAGGAGGTTCTTGTCAAATATCTCTCCTATACTGGTATTTCGCATTCAGTTTACGCATTCCCTAGACCAAACATCAACATATTTTTTTATTATTATTATTATTATTATTGTTATTTTATTATTACATTTTTTGGAAGCCGTTCCACAGCTCGGCACATGAATTGTTAAAGGGAAGGACATCCAAAGCTTCTGTAGCAGGGTGCTTAGGACCTGGCGTTTCTCTCCGTCTCCGCCAAGCATTCACGCACCAGTCCCCTGGCATGAATTATACCTTTTAAGGAAGTAAAAACATGATTTTTTTTCAGAGATCTACTAATACAAAGAATGACCCAAATCAGGTCGAAGCTGTGTGTCTTGAATGGTACATCTCTAAATAATAATTAAATATTAATAAAGAACTAAATTGCTTGCAAAGTTTGCATATTTGGTGGCTTTCACCCATAATCCAAAAATGTGATTATGAAAATTGACAGTGTGTCAGTGAGTGCATGTGCCCTGCAATTGACTGGAATGTTTTTTGAAAGATTACCTCTCTTTAGTCTTTCCATGGCACTTTTACTTCCAGCATATGTGGGTCTAATCTCTTTCCCCAGTTCTTCAATGATGGCTAATAATTCTGCATATTTGCTTTGAGGCACTTGGGTTCCACTAGTACCCTGGAGCTAAATAAATAAATAGATAAAGACAGACAAAACTGTCAAACTTACTTTGTTAAGTACTGCATATGTTATTATACTTTACTTTATTTAGCATCGACATATACACATTTTGTCATTGGCTTGCAGTACCTGGGAATATCCCAAAGATGGAGGTCCATAGTCATTCACTATTGGCCTGTAAGACTGCAGGGTTGCTAAGCTTGTTGATGGAGAGTGGATATTTCCAACTGAAAGAGAAAACAAGAGTTGTACTCCCGTTAGGTAAAAATTTGATCCGAGTTAATCTTGCGCTTTCTGACCGGCTTTTAATATACATGCTTGGGCCGTGCACGTTGGCTCTGTGCGTTAAGCGTACATGTACCCCGTTTGGCTCTTCAGAGTAATACGCAGTATTATGAGCACAGGGTGTAATAAGGGCTGTCTGACGCTAGGTGTCCTCAGAGGGTTAAAAATACGCGCTCCACATCCAGATCAATCATCGGGCTCAGGGAGACGATCATGGAGGAAACCGTACGGACCGAATTAAAAAGCCAAAGTGATACATTTTAAAAACGCATCTCGGCGCACCCGATTGACCCAAGCCGGCTAGCCGACAGCGCGAAATAACTTAAAACGGCGATTACATTTCCGTTTCCATTGCCGGCGAACGAGAAGGAAAAGGTTTTTATGACTAGTAATAATGGCGGATATGAATCAGCTCGCAGGATCTGACCCTATATATATAACTGGACAAAAACTACAGACAAGGGCTTTCCCCAGGTATTCATTACAACACCGAATTTTTGCATCCGACAAAACGCGGAAAATATTTTAAAAACGCTCAAATTTCTTTCTTACCCTGATTCACGGAAGTTCCCGGAATGTGCTGGTGGAGATTGGGTTTGTAAGACATTCCCAGAGACATTATAAATTAAACAAATAAAAATGTCCTGAAATTCACTGAAGCGTCTCTGTCTCTCTCAGACACTTTTTGTTTACAGCAGAGCGGCACCGGCAAATATGGCCGTCACTTTATATTGACACCCACAATGCAATCTATCATCACAATGGTAAATTCATGGCTTTTTGACCCAAAACGTGTTCGCACTATATATATACAAATAAAACACTTAAGTTTCGGGAAATAAATATTTAAAAAAGATTTTTTGCGTACATACATGTAAATTTACCAACATTACGTGTTTTGTTTGATATACATATTTGGTTGATTTTAGTTTTTACATTTTTTTTTTATTTTCACGTTTTATCAGTTTTCCCAGAAAGGTACTGCGCACTGTCCAGATAACTTTACATCACTTTCCAGACATCCTGTTATGTGTAATATGTTTATGTGTGTGTGTGTGTATATATATATATATATATGAAGAAATGTGTGTGTGTATGCACATACACACACCTATTTGTATGTATATCTATGTATACATGCTCTTTTGAACGCTCTCAAATCAATGAGAAGCATATTTTACTAACAAGAATGTGATGGTTATTTCGAGAAATGTGTATATGACATATTAACATATAAATATCTGGAATAAAAATGTACATATGACTAAGTCTAATAGAACCAGTACTTTATCTCAAGTAGATGTTATTTTCTGTGAGTTGTTCAGTATTATTTTAGTCTCATTTTCGTCAGACGCTTAACGATATTTAAAAAAAAAAAACATTTAAAAAACTGATTGCTATGGTATAAAGGAATTCAAAGGTGGACTATTCGACCATTTGTTAGGCACAAGTCCATCATTTCTTTCTTGTAAACTAAATGTGTCGTATCGTTACTGCGATAATGACACTAGCACAGCCATGAGGGCTGCTTCTGCTTCTGATTTTTTTAACAAAGAGGGATGTGTGCCACTTTTAACCTCTTCCTGTCGCGTAAATCTCCCCTCCCCCTTTCTTTATGCCCCATGACGATTCGTTGGACTTGCGTGCTAAATTTTTCCGCTGGAAGGGAGGGAGGGACACGACACGCAGCTCGTCAATGCCCGGCACTGTTACGGCTCCCTGGCTTTGCACGCCCTGTCGATGCGGCGCATTGTGCTTCCCAAATGTAACATATACCCCCTTACAAAGAGCTGACACCCGACAGCTTGGGCTACCCGTCTATGCAAATCCAGGAGGTTTAAATAAAACACACGCCTGGCAAATACTGAATGCGATCACTGTGATTCTGATTGTGTGTCGAATGTCCATAATATGAAATTCCACCACTTGCAGTTTTCCTTTAACTTGCTGTCGTTTGCTTTTTGCGTTTCTGACCTTTAAGCCAAATCACATTCAGAAACGAGGCACCCCCCAACCTCATAAACAAACTCACAGCTTCAAATGAAATTTTAGCTTTTGAGAGAAGACAATCATATTCAAAGAAACACCCTATGAATGTGTTATGTACACACTAAATGGGTTGTAAGAGACCGAATATTGAGGAAAAATACATGTAGGATGGACGTTTTTCAAGCATCTAATAAATTAAAATAGTGATTTTGTTCAAGGTTTATTGGTCATGTGCAAGATTTAAATACCTTGCTCTTGAAGAGATTTAAATTCTTTGTACAACAAATCAGTAGTGCAACTCGTGCAAGCATGAAATTACATTGCCCTCCATTGTTATAAACATCCATTTTAAGCAAAAGGGGGGGGGGGGAAAGATATGCAACTATACATTTTTTTACATCAATGCATCATTCCCGCATTAATCTATCCTATGAAGAGATTTACAGCATCTAAATCAAGATATTAGAAAGTCCTTTGCTCCAACATGAAATGTATTTGTATTAAGCAAATATTAAAACACATTGATAGAAAAGTAAAAAGATCAACAAAGCCAAATGAAGGCTTGACTCTACGACGACATTCCAGTTGAGGAAAGAAAAAAAAAAAAGAAAAAAAAAATTTGCACAGTCGGGGAGGGGAAGGTAAGGTTCATCATAGATCTTTAATCTGACCCCATTTAATGAACACCATAGTCCTTAAATGCAATGACAGGTCTGTCAAATCATGCAAGGCTGCAGATCTGAAAGTGCCAGTGGTGCACGGCGGCTTGCGGATACCGCACTCCTACACTGACTTGAGGCTGTGGAGAGACTCCATGGAGGGAACAGGACAGAGTGGGAGACCAGCAGTGCCATGCTTCTTCAATTTCTGTCCTGCACACATCTTATAGTTACGTTTAACATGGGTCCCTGGGGGAGGAGGGGGGAGGGAGTGATTGTTTTGTCAAACTAACCCCTGAGCATTGTTAATGTGTCTTTCAAAAAAAAAAAAACAGAAAAAAGAATCAATAAAAAGTTCAAGCACTTCAAAAAAGTTGAACGGAACCAATGAAACAAAAGCTGAGGAGCAGAGGTAAGAGTACGGGAGGTGACCAAAAAAAAGACGAACATGAGGGCCTCCCCCCACCCCACCCCAACGTCCTCCTTCATTCAAGTCTCCTCCGTGCAGGAGTGAGGCACTCAGCTGATCTCTCCTTAAAGTACTCTTTGGGCGGGAAACGCTGACAGCGTGGGGTACAGGCCGGGCACTGGGTGGGAGGGAGGGAGGGCGCCCCACTATGTCTTGGAGAAGTGGTTGATGCTCTGCGGGTGCAGCTGCTGCCACATCTGTTGCTGCCTCACAGCAAGCTGCTGGGACTGATCGGATGACGAGAGGATGTTGAGGAGTGGAGCTGTGCAGTTCGATGGAATGATCAAGCCTGGGACAGAGTCACACGTCAGTACAATTTGGCTAATCCAGAAAATAATCCCAAACAGATATTTTACCCCAATATGGCATCATTGCTTTGCCCATTCAGGGATGGGCGGGCATCATCACCATGGTGAATTCTGATGAACATTGTAATCAAAAAGCAATTATTACCATGGACAAGAGTATTTAAAAATGTAACCCACATAGCAGGGCTGGATGGACTGGTAAAATATTTTCACAATAACTTCCTTCACATCAGTCATTACCAAAATTTATCACTATGATTTAAGTCATAACTTGAGTTCCATTTTTGCTTAATTTCCTTAATTCTCATTAAAAACCATTCGGAACATGAAGGAAGACTGCAAACAAATTAATATTACTAATTATACAAAAATAAACTTGTCAGAGCACAACACACCAACAGTACAGTTGGTTGGTAGGTTTTTATTTGTGTGCCTCAATTCTTGATCCTATGAACAGGTTTGAGTCGCTTGTGGAGTTGTCGCCCATCCCTTACTGAAAAATTGAATGCTCTGTCCCATTCTTAGCCAATACAGGACGTAATTTTAATTGGTTGGATTGAGACAGGAAACCCTAACTGCTGGTGTTTGACTGTAAGCAGTTGCATTCTGTATGTTCTACTGGACGGCAAAGCTTCAAGTGGTGAAATAAGTTGAGTATTTCCAGCTTTAATTGGTACAAGTTTCCAGCAGAATTTACAGTACACAGCATCAGTCTGTTGCATGTTGGATATTAAAATACCCCAGTACCACCACACCAGCAACATCTTATCTAGACTCTCCTTTAAATGATATGACTGTTAAGCTGTAACTTTCTTCCTCAGGAGTTCTCTTCCATGATATTACCAAAAAGGTAGCATGTGGTGTCCACTGCCAACTCAACGAAGTGTGCGTTTGTTGGGCACAGATTGATTGCTCTTAGAACATCAAACTGGTTGGAAATGCGTCCGTTTCTGAAATGTGATTGTTCGATTGCAGACATCAACCTATTTTCTTTAGACAGTTCATCAAAACTTCATATTTTGTCAGAATTTCATGACAATAAGTCGATATATTGCTTCTAATATGCCCAGCCCTACTACACGGTTTCTCTCAGTCTAAAACATTGTGCCACAGAGAGAGGAGTCATGCCATGGAAGCGCAACCCCACGTATGACCAGGGTGATGATTCCTGGGGGTGAGGCATGGGTGTCCATTTACCATTATTATCTGGCTAAAAGATATTCCATACAAACCATGTGTGGACAGTCGCTTCAGCGTGGAGAGAAAGTAAATGTCTCACCCACAATTCGTTGGCTATCTTCAGTTCTCAATCGAACAATCTGCATTTTGACACTGGTTCCACTGACAGAGGCAAGGACACCCTCCACCTTCGTCCAGACACTGAGCACAGAACCACAGAGGACATGGTAGGTCCTGCAGCGAAGACCCACGTCACACTGGAGCCCCACTGATGCTTTCTTACAGTTCCCTCGCCTGTGGAGAGCCATGAGAGACCCACATCGGCCATGAACGAAAGCAACGCACCCAGCTGAACGGTGTAATTAACGTCAAAATCATCAGCTTTTGAGAATTAGCGAAGGCAGAAGCAGTTACCCACCAATAAGCATGGGAGCAGGTGTCTGCTGAGGAATTGTATTGGTCTATCCAATGCTGCTTGGCATCTTCTGAAAGAACCTATTGTGAGTGGGCGGAGAAGCATGTCAGTAAGAGTGCCTTCACAGCCCACTTACAGGCAGAAACGCAACTAAAAAGCCACCACCCACCTTTTTGCACTTCTTGTGAATATCTGCGTAGGTTTCTAGTTTGAGCTGCTTCCCAGTGTTTGGCCTGTAGACTAAGAAGAGCCTCTTTTTGGCGTTAACCTCCTTTGCCAGTATAGCAGTCTTCTTGTTGTTCCTCACCTAACATGGAATTTTTTTTTATATTTCAGCCTTTGGACATGGAGTCAATGAACTTAGCTTTTAATAAACAGACATCAACCTCACCTGTACATAAAAGCCATCGTCTGGTCCGCTCAGCTCGGCCCAAATGTGGGTGGCATCTTCCCAAGACATGCCCCTCTCGACACTCACCTGCAGAGACAGGAAAAGAATCCACCATTAAGTAACAGTACCCATTTTCCCTTTCGTGGAAAAGGTGCAGCTCTCACTCTGTATTAATACACACAAACACCTGTAGAACTCAAAGCACTAACATCAATGGTATCAGTGGCATTTTAATCCAAGAGAACACACTCTTACCGTAGACAGTTCTACATGTCCAGAGGTAGAATAACCTGGGGTCAGAAATTTCTTGGAGTCTATTTTCTTAACCTTTTCATCTCCTGACCCCAGATCTAAACAAGACAGAGAAAGTTAAACCAGATGTCATGCTTAAAATCTACTGTCAAGTGAGTCTAGGAGCCAACGTTGTGGAAAGGCCACGTAGAAAACGCTGACCTACCCAGAATTCCCATGTCATATCGACCGTTCTTCTTGGCATTCTGAATGACTGCTGTCAGCGTGTCTGAAAAGTACTGGAATAGTGCGTTCTGCTGCTGGACCTCCATTCCCAGAATACGGTTGAGGAACTTGCCGATGTTGTTGTAGTCTGCCCATAAAAAGATGACATGTTAAAGCAAGTAGAAAACAGACTCCATTTTGAAATTTGTCAATGTGAGATTAAACTTAATATAAAATAAGCCACATCTGACCTTTGTCCAATGTGAGAATGCCTGAACGATCTTCTACATTGATTAATCCAACTCCAATTAAGCCATGGCGGATTTCTGTAGACAAAAGCAGACCAAAAAAAAAAAAAAAAAAAGATAACGTTAAGTTTCATTCCAAGCTAAAACTCACAGGGAAGCAAATGAGAAAGACAGAAAAGACCAAATATCCTTTCAGCGATGCATTCTGACAAAAACACAACTGTTTGAAGTGACATGAAAGCAACAGCAATACCTTTAAAGAAATCGCCATCAAAGTTGGCAGGTGGGGAGACCAGAGGAGAGTCCAGGTTGACAATGGACTTCATCACAATTTCAAGTGCATTTCGACCATACTGTGGGGGACAAGCCACGTCAGAGGAAATGCAGGCAAAGGAGAAACATCAAGCCATTACAGGAAAAAACCCATTACCTTGTTGTCAAAGTTGAACCTACTCAGATCTCTGGTTTCAGTGGCTCGCCGGTCCCCATGCGTCAAGGCACCCTAAGCAGAATCCCCACATGTTTACAGATGCTCAACATACCAAGCCCAAAACATGACACCAATCTCTTCCGACCAGGCAAATTACCAAGCTCTCAAGCCTTTTAGCAACAATGGAGGCGAAACGCTGCTCCCCAGCAAGCTCAGAGATGAGGAACACATACTCTGGGGCTGTCACTTGGTTGGACCTATGGGTTCTACCTGTGCTCAAATAGGAAAGGGAAGAGAGATAATCAGGACAAAGATACAACTCATCAGTGAGCACTTGGTGGGAAAATACCAAAATATAAATCAATTCTCCAAATCTGAGGCTATACAACCCAAAGAGGGAATGATGGAATGCGTCATTCTGGGTTGGGTTAAGCAGAATGAAAAAAGACATCTTAGACACCAGTGGGGTATACCATAAAGTAAGGTTTACATACCCAGAGTTAGAACCAGATCAAGTAATCCCAAATGCCATGTTAAATGGTACTACGACAGCAAATTAATGGTGCAGACTAAGAGCTTGGACAATACCATGCAATACTAACTCCCCATCACCGGTTGACAAATTTTATGATCAGCACCGCCTGTCCCATGCCAAATTTAATCCACCACAAAGAGGCAGGGTACTGGATTTTGGTGACAAAATAAAAAAGCTTGGTATTACTTGGAATCAAATTAAGAATAATAAATCAGTGGATTGCCCATCCCTTAATTTTTAATCAAAGGGCAGGTCTTGTATAGGTTAAATTTTAGTGACAGGGCGGTTCGGATGAACATTTTTGGTAAAAGGGAAGGACTTTCACCCATTGTAAGTGGAAAGCTGGCACTTAAACCTCCTCGGAGCACGTTAGGTGTGCAATGCAAGTTACAATGACAATATACTGTATAATGAGCTATGATTTGTAGAGGCCAAAAATTAGAAGTCTCAAGAAAGCTCATTAACAAGTCAACTTGCTTCATGATACAAGCCTCTACAAGTTAACACTATTTCTGATTTTATAACCGCATGAAAAGAGAACGAGACAAATACAGCTTCCTGTCACTCCCACAGGTTAATGACACAATTAAACTGAGCTTGTTAACCACAATTTTAATGCAACCTCCTATTAGATCCAAAATATGAAACCATTTCAAACAAAGAAAAATAAGTTTAAAAAAAAATCTGTCACACTGAACTTGCTACAAAATCCAGCAGAGAGACTTGGCAGGGCTGTTTCTCACACAAGCAGAACATTTTTTATTATAGAAACACTCTTTAAACACTTCAACATGCTCGATATTCCCTGCATTGTTCAGCCCTTCAGGACGAACAGACAGTACGCTGACTGCACAGATAAGTACATGAGGACTGACATGAATGCATGCATCAGGCAGGAAGGACCAAGGTGAAGGCTTGACTTTGCATACTGCTTGGAAACATACCAAACTGCTGAATGGCTCTGTCGGCACTCCACGGTAACTCCAAGGTCATATGCACCCTCCTGCGCTGGTTCTTCACCCTGCGGTCAGCTTGCAGAGAGATACCGGAGCTGGCTGCCTCCGAGATGATGGCGATATTCTAGACGTGAGACAGGAGAAGTGAATCGTGAGTTACAGGAGTAGCCTTTTCCAATCACGACTGAGGAGGAGGGACATGTGCGGCACCTTCTCTCCTTCCATGAATCTCTGCTTTTCTGTGAGGTTGAGAATCTCCACGGGGACATCTTGCTCGGACCGTGACTCGTAGGAGATGCTGCCGTCGTCATTGCTGACCACTCTGCCTTTTCGGCCAGTCATCTACAAAGCAGTTGCGGGGTATGAGAAAGGGGTGTGATGTCAGCCAGGCCTGAACCCCATTCACATCCCACAGGGTAGAAAGTGCAACAGAACTGCTTCAACCAGTGTTTGATAAAACCTAGAATGATTTGAGGGTCAAATCACAGCAGGTAAGAACTAACAACTTGACCATACTTTTGGCATGTTTCAGTTGGATAATACAGCAACGCTTCCAAGTGCTGGCTAGATTGTTGCCTTTCCCAAGTCATTTCTAAAGCCATAAGCAGAGACTGTAAATGTTATAATGAATATTCATTAAATTTTATAACGAGCCAACCTCTGCCACATTGTCAGGACCCCCAAGCTCGTCAATAAGCTCGTCAAGCGTGTTGGGTGGAAGGTCCTCAGCCAGCTCCTCCAGCTCCTCCAGCAAGTGCCGCTTCATCTGCTGAGCGCACTCCACCGCGTCCTGGCTGGTCACACAGCCGCTGCTCTCGCTCTCCTTCTTGGCTGGACATTTGAGAAACGGCAAACAATTCTATTTAGCGAACTCATTTTCACAGATTGAAATCATGGATATCAGACAGGGCTCCTCTGCAAACAAAAAAGGTAGCCATGACACCACACTTGCATACTTCAGAAAGAAGACTGAAAAAGTCTTGCCTCATTTTAGAGAAAACCTTCACACTAATGATATTCCTAAACTTTCTAGATTCTTCTCTAGTCATCCCAATCCACTCAAAAGATCTGCTCTGAACCAAAGGTCCACTGACCATTAGTGGACGAAGAGCTGGTCATTGCTTTGGTAACAGGAGTGGTAAACGTAGGTCTTGTGGAACCCAGGCCAGAGGCCAGCAAGGCACTTTGGATGGAATCTGGGTCAATTGACTTTTTCTTCTTGTTCTCCTTCACCTTGCCTTTCTTGTGCTCTTTTCGTATTAGCCAGGGATCTGGAAATAGAGAAGCAGACTTAGATCAATGAAAAGTAGTTCTGCATTCTGCAGTTAGCAGCAGTGACCCCTTGACTATCTGTCCATGACTCGAATATGAGACACAAGTGAGACATTGCAATCAAGTACACTGCATAAATGAAAAGAACTGAAAATAAGGTTTTATTAGCTTATTGCATGTGCAGTAAATGACTCATACAGTCAAACACCTGCAATTACAGGCCTAAGGTTTAGGCGATGATGTTATCGCTGTTGTTAGCCGGAATGCACAATGTCTTGAAATAACCATAAACCTTATTGTAATTGCATATGCATGTTTAACTGCATCGACAAATCTCACAAAGTGGACTCAACAAATGCAGCGTACATTGCATCTTGTACAGGCACATATTCACGTCACTAATTAATGCAGCTACTAGTTTGAATTCTACAGCAAAGGTGAGTGACCCGGTAAAGTTGTCCATTAGTTACTTGGCAATTTTTGTGTGGTTTCAAGCCAAACGAGAAAGGAGACGCTGCAAATTTAAATGAAGTCATTAGCGTTTCTGCTGAAAAGACCCAATGAAGGGCTGCAACATCATGAATCCTTACTCTCCATCACCCAGCTGAATTCACAAAGATAAGCAAGGCTAATTTAGTCAGGTCCAGCACCATGCATTTCAATTGGTCTTCCACAACATAAGGATTGGCTATATCTTAGCCTATCAGAGTATACCAAGCACAAACATGAGCTTAAAATGTGCACAAAGGCAAATCATGAGATTCATACTAAAATGCTATACTTTCACACAGTGGAGAAAACTTCCTTCAAAGACATATAACACATCTGATTGTCAATACGTCATGCAAGTACTTTGTGAAAACCACCAAAGTTTATTCAAACCAAAAGTTCACTCAAAAGGTAAAATTAGGAAGTTTGGCCAAAATGGACATTTCACAAATCTATACAGAGCCCAAAAAGTCACCCAGTAGAGAATCTGGGTGATGCACCTGCCCTTAAGTGGATCTTTTAAGGCAAAGCTCCTTCTTGATTAGTGAATTACTAATTGTGTTAAGCTATTAGGTATACAGCACAGCCATGATGAGTTACTTTGCAACAGCTCATGTTCACTGGAGCAGATGCAAATAGCTTATCATATACACATGCATGCAGGCATGTATGGCTTGTGGCCAAATTACAGACTTTTTTTTATGGAATACAGATTAAAAAGTATCTTTTTAAACGTGAATATCAGCTATTGCAAGACTTAAAAATGAAGCATACGCGATTTGAAAAACTGAATATGACAATCAAATTAATCCAAAATACCTCCCCTCTGGGCACGGTTCATTCAATAAACTGAGGCTGTGCAAACGTTCAGTTTAATTACATTATCAGAACTGTGTGCTCACCATCTTCCTCATCCTCGCTAGACTCATCCCTGAAGGGGTTGAAGTCGTCTTCATCCCCCGAGCTGACAGACTTGAAGCTGTTGTCGTCACTGTCAGCCTCCTTGTCGGAGGGCTCAGAGTCACTGCCGCTCTCCTCCGAGCTGCTTCCCGAGAGCCCACCAGACACTCGCGGCTTCTTCGCCCCCTTCTTGGCCTCTTGGCCTGGAACACATCAACACCGGAGGGATGGGGCTCAACCCGGAGCTTCATGACACTACCATCCCTCCAAAAACAGCATCTTTAACCCTCTGTGGTCTAGGGGCAGGAAACACACTTTCACTGACTGGGGCATGGTCTCACATTTCACTCAATATCATAAACTTTTTGCCATTAATTAAATTTATTTCTTATATATTTGTTTTGGCATTAAACTAATCTTAGTGTACTTTGTAAATATGTCACATTTATGTGAAGTTTGTAATTTGACAACAACAAAGTATAGACACAGCAAATTCTGCAGTTTTGAACACTTGCAGAAACATCATACAGTGGTACCTCAGTTCTGAAACTCATTGGAACTCGAATTTCTTAAAAGTTGAACCAACCAGTTGGAGAAAAAAAAAAGTTACCTAGAGCTCGATCTGAATCTCAGAAGTCAAACCGTGAACACCGGCCAAAGAACTTGTACCCGTGGGGAAATGAGTCACATCTCTCAGCAGGAAACAAAAGGTAAACCTTCAGTCTCAGCCTCACATTCGCAGCGATAGCATCGTGCATGTTTAAACTAGCTGAATAAATGTATTTTTACCGTCTAAATGTATGTAGACAATGAAACAGTAACAGTAATGTTTATAATAAAATACATTTATTATAGGAGAAAAACTGAAACGTGGATAAAAGAGAGGACCAACAACAACCACCAGAAACAGCTTAACACGGGGATTGCACACAGCCTTAACAAGGGGGCGTGGCACACGGAAGAAGCGGACAATCGGGGCAGGACACTTTTTTCCCCACATTGGAATGCATTTTTTTCCTTACTTTACAAATTTCTGTTTTAATAATTTGTGCTTAGATGTGTTTAGTACAGTATATGCTCTCGTTTTATTTGGTTCATTTTGGGTTTAAATTCTTTTAAAAAAAAAAAAAAAGCCATTTAGGTCTAATTTTTTTGGGGGCCGGGAAACAATTAATTGGTTTTCCATCATTTCTTATGGGGAAAACACGATCAGAACTCTTTAGGATTCGATCCAGAGTTCTGAATGGATTAATTTAGAATTCTGAGGTACCACTACATAAGTACATAGCAAGCAATGGTGGAAGTTTGGTGATCAAATATCTGGGATCAAAACAAAGTCTTTGCTACATGAAGATGACTAAATGATGCAACATTTGGATAAATAGGTTTAAGTCACTATTTCTGGCTCCTTTCATGTGTATGGATGAGCCATTGACACCTGGTCACATCCTCACCCCCTTTCTGGCACTGACAGGGACGTATCTGGATCGTGTTTCACTGTTGCGTTGTTCATCAAATTACCATGCGAATGCGATTCAAATACATGCTAATGCGGCTATTTAGAATGTGAATAGCGATTTTCGGGTGAGAGTGGTACTACGCGCCCCCGATGCAGGTAAAACAAAGTAAGGCGACGTGGTTTACTTTTTTGCAGATTTAACCTAATTTTAATAACTTTAATACTGTGGACATTTTGAAAAGAAAAAAAAATTATGGATTTAGTCAGCGTTTAATTCATGTTTCTCTGTTTTTCAGTTCATAACTCAATGAAATCTTATAAAGATATGCAGCATCAGCAACGATGCCGTCGACTCCAGAGGGTTAAAAGACATGCCAGAACTAAGGGCGTTTTTCCACCGCACCAGGTACTGTACTTTTGTTACTTCCATAAAGTGCCAAAAGTATGGTACTTCTTTCGTGTCTGTTTTCCACTGGCGTAAAAAAAATGGTACCAGCGCCAAATGACATCAGTGACCGCCCCTGACTGACATCAAAGCGCAGCTTAAATCATCAATTAAAAAAAAAAAAAAAAAAAAGAGCCCAAAATTAAAACAGTTTAGGCTGGAAAATGCAGTTTGTCATGTTGTCAGCTTCTATCACAGTACAAGATTCAGTAATATCCAAATTGCATGAATGCTGCCATTATTTACGTAGTTATTTACTTACTTTGGCTAAGCCGATCAAAGCAGTAAGAATTAGCATACTGCTAATTCAATGTTTTGAAAGCAAACTAATTACTTAATTATGTTTATGATTTTCAAGCGGCATTGTTCTGTGTTTCGCATGTGCCCAATTTCTTTAAAGCGGCTTGGTATTATAGTGTTCCGGGCAATTCAGTTTCCTTATCAGGAAATAATGTGTCCCCTAATATTAATGCAGATATGTGGAATGTCTGAAAATCACTCAGGTGCATTTATTACATGTGAATACAGTAAATCGTCACGCATAATAGTCTTAAGCAATACCACCATTTTCATCAAGAAATCTCTATCCAGCAATTAAATAATTAAAATTTACTAAAACAAAACATTGAAAAGGCATGTGATGTTTTAAAATATATGGCTTGGTTACCTCAAGAGCTTTGTAAATAGACATGAAAACAGCAGCAAAACACCATCAAAACATTACCAGTGTACAAATCAGCGTGTGACAGGGGAAACATAGGAAAACTGAATTGCCCAGAACGGCAAAAACTCTCGAGTCATGCTATCCGAATTCCAGTGGATCTGGATGTGTTTGTCCATCCTTCCGTTTTACTTTTTTTTTTTTTTAAATTTTTGTTTCTACCGCTTTTTATTTTATTTCTCACTGTTTGCATGTGTATTTTGTGTTTCAGAGGCAGGCTATTTGCATAACCAATCAACAGCACATACATTTGTAAGTCCCGCCCCCAAGTACCAAAGCATCCCAGCTGGTTTGGCACTTTTGGTATTTGAGCTTTTGATACTGGTAGTCGACCGAAAGTCAATGAAAAAGCGAAAGTAACCAAAGTACCATACTCTGTACAGTGGAAAAGCGACCTTGGTCATAAGAAGAATCCATCACCATGGAAGAATCAATCAAATTAATATTGAGTGAACTATTAAGTTAAGTGAAACCTATATAAAAAAAAATATATATACACAAGATTCAAAATATATATATTCAAAAGATTACCAATTGCCTTTTCAA
>JAABNY020000039.1:36004760-36014792 GCA_015164015.2 Brevimyrus niger | reverse complement strand
GTTGTGTGCGGGGGGGGTAGGTGCGGGGGGCGCGTTGTTATGCTCACCTTTACGTTTCTTGCCCTTCTGGTCAGTGGCTGCATTGTCATTGGGGGAGGGGGTTTTCTTGGCCGACAGGTCGATGCCCAGGAGGCTGAAGAGCTTCTGCCTGTCTGGGGCGGGAAAGTGCTTCTCCACCAGAGACTGTAAAACACCCCTGTGACATGAGAGGCACTGAGTGTCAGTGCAAATGTGTGACATTACCTCATATTACAAAACAGGCCCAGCAAGCCCCATGCTACCAAACCACGCAGCATAATACAGCATTACCTACCAAGTATATTCATTTGGAATGATTTCACGACAGAGGGGGGAGGGCAGCAGATACGAGATGTGAGGTATCAGGGTCCCCGTCTCCTGTTGGCTGGTGGGGAAGGGGATTAAACTTACTTGGCAGTGGAAACAAAGTCATTGAGTTCGCCTCCCCCCTCTTCCAGGGCTTCCAGGGTGCGGGCTTCTCCTGTCGACTGGAGGCCGATGACCACACACTGCAGAGAGGCCGGACGTGAGGCATAAGAGGCCTAACCCAATAATAATAATAATAATAATAATAATGTGGTCAGGGAAACAAGCCGGAGGCCCCATACCTTGCCGTTCTTGACCTCCTCCCGGGCCAGCTGGACGACCCGGCGGACTTTGGAGGCGATGCACAGGTACTTGAAGAAGCGCTGGTGAGCCGACCAGAACTGGCCCCACATGGACTTCTTCATGCGCTGCTCGGCATCCATCAGGTTGGCCGCCTGCTGGAATTTCTCACGTGCACTGACCCACTGCGAAGCACAGAGACATGGCACCCCCATTAGATGCTGACCTGCTCCAACGGGAGCCACTGGAACCCAAATCAGAATCTCAGTCACACGCGACTCACCAAACGGACAGCCTTGTTGTACATCCTGATATAATCACCCGTCAATGGAACCTCATCGATCTTGAAAGTTACTCCAGCGAAGCTCAGCTGCCTGGCGATGTACATGCCTCGTAGCTTCATATCCATGGCAACTATCTCCATGGCACCCACGCCCCTTAAAATGAACAAAATTCTATTTCAGTGGACTCCTCATCTGGTAGGTGTAAAGAATTAACAGTCATATGTTCAAGTTGAAAGCCAGGATGACAGAGGTGAAGCCACAAGTTACATAAGTTAGTGTGAAGAACATTTCAGGACCAAGAAAATGCAGAACGCATAAGAAGCAGGAACCTTTTCAGATTAATTAAGGGACTTCAACACTTGTTCCACCATTTTAACAGAGGATTTTCATGTTGAACTGCAATCACACAAATCTGCTCAGTACTTGCTTTTTATGTTTCGCTATTAGGAAGGAACCATCCCTCCATTGGAGCCACACACACACACTACGACTACGATGGATCAGTTGACAATTGGTCAGCAGCCCACCCATGGCCAAAGCTCAGCTCAGAGGGAGGACCGGGACTTCCAATTCTCACCTGCGCTCCACAGCTTGGATGAAGTTGCTGAACTCCTTAAAGGGTGTCCCCTCCCCCCAGATGCCAAGACGGTTCATGTATGCCATGTTGCGAGGCTCTGATGCACCTGTAACACAGTGAGAATGGGGGCGAGGGGGTCCACCACTGAGCAGCTGTTGCAACAGACCCCTGCAAAAGTTTACTACAAATACCTCTATAAAAAAAAAAAAAAAATTAAAAATCGGACAAACCTTATTACCGATCATGCTTTTAATATCACTTAATATGGGCCACTGAACCAGCAACATGCTGGATCATTTCATCTCCTTTCATATTCAGGGAATTCACCTCTGCCTTTCACATCACATACCTCCATGAGAGGAGCATCTTACCTGTGGCACTGGCGTACACCACTCGTGCTTTCGGCAGATTGTTCTGCAGCTCCAAGACAGCCAAGCCCGTCTTGGTGGGCTTGGAGGAGCCAATGGGACACACATTCTTCGCCTTGTGGCATTCATCAAACACAATCTGACACGCGACTCAAGGAACATGCCAAACATAAGAGGGCAAAAAGACGAAAAATTTAAATGGTTGTTGTTATAGCCCCACGAAGACTGCTGGCAAGGACTTGCAATGTGCCAGATGCAATAACAGAACAGTTCCGTAAAGGATACCACACCGTCGAAGTCTGAGCCACACCAGTGCAACAGCTGCTTGAATCTCGTCTTGTATTTCCCACCTGACTGGCTTTCCCCAATCAGAGAAGAGTATGTGGCAAAAATCACCCCTTTCTTCACGCTGCCATTGTGCTTGGAGGAAATCTTCCCATATTTAAACTAAACAGCAGGACACAAAGGAAAAAATAGCCAGCTTTGGTTTTTCAGTCTCACGCAGCTGCCTAAGACGCCTTGACGCGCATTCGCCAGCCTACCTTGTTCAAGGAGTGGACCTGGATGTTTTTCGCCCCGATGTCTCGCAGGTCTCTTTCCGCATCGTACTTCAAGTCATTAGACACGCTAAACCTGGACAGTAAACAGCCCATAGTTACAATGAATCGCATCACTAAAACTGCAAAGAAAATCAGGACTTGAAAGCAACAAGCTCTCTCACCATAGGGACCTCTTCCTGCCCAGGAGGTAGTTCTCATAGATAATGCCAGCAATGGTCCTGCCTTTCCCCACACCTGCACCATCACCTATCAAGTAGGCTGCTCTGTCCCCGTTCGGTAGGAATGTCTCATGTTGCTAGGCAGAGACAAAATCACCAATCAAAACGCATGTTGAGATGCTGAGTGCTGTGGGAGGGGGATCCACGGACAAGCGACCTTACCTGGGCAGCATATGTGATGGCCTCCAGCTGCAAGGCGGACAGCCAGCCCCTGTCTATGGTCTCCTCTGGGATGGTGAGGTGGTACCACACGTTGGGCGGGGAAACGCTGGACAGGGAGCTGGTCTCCACCACGGGGTCAGGATGCCGCAGACCCACCTTCACTGGAGGAGTGATGGAGTGTACTTTCAGGGCTGATTTACATCTCCCCAGCATACACACAGATACACACTGCTGCTTAATCCACAATTAATCTCAAAATACTTTGATGAAGCTATTCCACTTGACACTCTCTCTCAAGGTTCCAGCAGCCTATCATGGAACCTGACCTAGCAGCACTTGCATCTGATCCGCCGTTCCTCGCCTCTGCACTACCCCGCTTCCCTCAGATATACATCTCACTCGAATTCTTCAGACGCATCGCTACCAAATAATCGTGTGACACTCAGAAGCAAAGGAAGCCAGCAGGCACTCTTACGTTTCATAGGCATGTACTCCGCATAAGTCTCAGCATGCACCAGCTCTTCCTCCTCCTCTTCCTCAGGCTCCTCCTCCTCCTTAATCCCATGGACCTTCTAGAAAAAGGTTTACGTTATTTTTAGGGATCAAAAGTGTTGTAATTAATTCAACTTCATGCCACCACTAAGCTCATTCGCCTTCCTGCTGGGTATTTATTCAAATGAAAACAAACACCCAGGTGGCCTCGCCACCTCAGCATGAAGGAGGTTATGTAAACAGTTTTTACATAAGAGACAGCTGCAAAGTTGGGGGGGGGGGCTCACATTTGTGGGGGAAAAGCTCCTCATCTTGATGTCGTCGTTGACCCAGATGCGGGCCACATCTTTGCTGGACACTTCCTTCTTCAATCCGTTATTCAAATCAGCTATGGGAGGGGGGAAAAAAAAACAAGGCATGGATGACATGACAAAAATCAAATTTATATTAGAAGGTGCCACTTTCTTCCTCAAAGTCCAGGATCTCAGAATGACTGTTCACCTGCATTAATTACAGCCCAGACTTTCCCTTTACTTGTGCGATACCAGGGTGCATGAACCAAGTTAAGCATGAGTTTTTGCACCGCCGTGACCACCGTCGCCCTAACACCCGCCCTACCTGCTTTATTTACCATCGTGGTTGAGACCAGAATGATTTCTGGAAAAGTAGATAGAACACAATGTCACAGTGTGATGTATGGAAAAGTTTGGCTAAGCAACATCATCTGAAAATACATCACATTCATATAGACCTTTTAAAAAAAATATAAACACAGCACACAGAGAAATTAAAAAGAGGCGTATGTTTAAGCCATAAAAAAAACACCCTACACCTTCAATCAATGATTTGATGGGCTCATAGGAAACATTTATTTGCCGCTAAGCAACCAAGAAAAGAACGATAAGCTGGAATCGTATCCATGGTAACTGTAGGTATCACTTGGGTTCAGGTCAAAATTAATAAAGGTCTGTATTCTGCCATTAACAGGCAAGGAATGTTGCCAGAATAGTCACATATCATGAAATGCCATTAAGACCAACAAAGCTTGAAGCCCGAGAGAAACTATATCCAATCTAGATAAACTTACTGGTAGCTGTTGCAACAGGCTGGGCAATATTCGGTGGAGGTTTGAGCTTCATGAGTTCACCCAGGCTGCTGGTTTTCAGAAGGTCCTTCAGCTGGATCTGGTCCTTGCTAGATGGGACCACCTCGCATGTGGCGGCCGTGGAATTGGCCCGCACGGTGGTGGAGGACGCGTTGATCACCTTGGCCACAGTTAAGGTCTGCCGGGAAGTAGTACTGGGACCAACAGATGGCTTGGTCACGACTATCGTCCCCAGGGATGGGAGCTGATTCAGTTGGTTCAGGACGAATGTGGTGGTCGACGGCTGAGGCTTCTGCAGGTGTCCAGGTGACAGGAGAGCAAAGGGGAAAGAGTTTAGCTCAGAAAACAGCTGAAAGATCAGACAGCTAAGAACATGCATTATGCATGCCAACATACCATTCACAACAAACATGAAATTTACCCAGGAATAAAAAGCAGGCACTGAAAGCAGGGGGATAAGAGTAACTAGAGGACAGCTCAACGAGTTGTATACATGTTTGATTCATTCCGACATCAATGTACAAAAGCTGTACAATAGAAAAAAAACAAACTTTGCAAGTATCAAATACACGCCCAGCTCAGATAAAAAGCACAGCTGCCCACAATTCCACCAGGGGTTACAGGGGAAATAAACATTTACACACAATCTGACAGAAAGGGCTTATGAATCAATAAAATAGCTCATTGGGCTTAATCCCATGCCAAACGGCTCTTTTAAATCCTCAAATTTTGTACCAGGAAACCTCTTGCAAAGTGCAGCCAGCACAGACATTTCTTCTCATCTTCCTTCCTGACCCTACAGCCTTCCAGCTCACCATAGAATAAAGAAAAACACACCACTAAAAGTCACTGGTATGAAGAGAACAGTAAACAGAAACTTGAGGTGAATCCAATATCTTAAAAACCTGATACGATGCTGTTTTCTACTTCAGAAAGCACCTCTTTTCCTAATGGCAGGTACAACAAAAGAATCTTTTTTGGAAGCTCTGATTTTCCTTCCCATGTAAGGAGAGTAGTTATGATCTGGAAATACTGTGGGTCTCAGAAGGAAATTCAGGAGAAGTAGAGAGGAGAAAGAATCTGCGCTATAAAGTGAATTACATGAAATAATTGATATTTATGATGGTTTTAATAAATTACTTTTGATCCTGGATGTTTGTGCATATTTAGACCAGTGCCATCCAACACAGCAAGAATGTACTACACCAGTAGAAATGCTCTGTAATTACCATTTCCTCCACACCTAATACATGAAGAGAAATCTACCACAAAATTTAAATATGAATGGAAAATGGCGGGCTACAGGACTATTATTTAGGGCAGGGCTATTCAACTCATGGTCCTCACGGGCCGAGTCCTGCTGATTTTCCAGCCTTCCATCATGTGTGAGCCAGGTATGAAGCCTCTCACCAATCAGAATCAATAATTATTAAACTACCTACTTGGGTGAACCAAAAACAAGGCCTGGATTTGGAATTGAGGGCCTGAGTTGAATAGCCCTGATTTAGGGTAATGTACTAAAAGCATGTTAATTCCTTAGAAGACTCCATCTAGATAAGAACATAATCCTCATTTGCACATAAACTAGCCACAATATAAAAACATACCCTAATTGTGACTGTAGGGGTTGGGGGGGTGGGGGTCACAGCTGGTTCCTGCCTCAGCACCCCTCCTGCCTCTGCTCCTGCGCCGAGATCCAGGGCACTTATTGGAACAGACTGAAAGGATTTGAAAAGGAAAAAGATGATGATTCTCTCCTGAATATGTAAAAATGAGATTGCAAACAATAAACATCCCATAATTTGGAAACGTATTAATTCATATGGAAAGGAAAATCACCATCTGAACCCCCCTTTCTAGATTTTATTTCAGTGTCTGAATGATGATGTCTCCCTAAAAGAAAAATGTTTAACATGAACAGTATGAAACTGGCAACAATTAGCAACTTCATTGAACTACAAAGAAAACACGTGTGGCTTCTTAGCAGCATGCAAAGGCAGTATCAACATTACCAAAATGTAGTGTGATTTCCCTTTAAGATTTTTCCACCACAGTGGTCAGTCCTATCTTGTGGTCCAGGTTGGCTTTTTTTCTTTTTTATATAAATGCAGTCATACTGACACCAAATAAGGGAGATACAGCGGTGCAGCTCATCTGTCTGATTGCAATGCAGCTCAGGTTCATTACCTGTTGGACATTGGTGGGTTGCGCCATGTCGATGGCGCTGATGTCAAATAGATCATTGGGGCTGATCCCACTTTCACTCAAGGCAGCGAGCAGCAAGTCTTGTCCAGGATCCATTTTCCTGGTGTAGACAAGACCGAATCAAAATATTAATTTTTTGGGGGGAAAAACAAACAGTCCATCCAAATTTCATCCATACTGTTTTTTACCCGAAATGTTACAAATATTTAAATAACACATTAAAGAGTTTCATTAGCAAATCCAACTTCTACAGCCAGCATGTGGCAGGTTAACTTTCGGGTATCTATATTCTTTCGATACATCATACACGACAAAAAAAAACATTACAACATCAATTTTTTTTACAGTCGGAAGTAGACCACCATGAAAATGATTCTTGCTGTACAAACGACGGCTTTCTGGCTTCTATGTGGAAAAGGTCATTCACAGCCGGCTACAAGTGGTCATAACCTCTACCGAAACACGTGTTCGCATGCAAAAACTTCCGGGTTTGAAGTCAGTGCCTAGCTACCAAGGCAACATTTAAACTGCCAAATTGGTACCGATGTATTAGAAGAAAATTAAACCGTTAAAGCCAGATGAATAACGGAAAAAAGTGACCAGCTAATTGAAGATTGGGCCACAACTTGTCCAGTATTTACCATTAGCCAACGGATGCCATCGGTTAGTCAGTGTCAAGTTAAAAATTCAACAGAACCGCAATTTAACTAAAACGTCCAGTATATCAAGGTAGATAAATACGGACAGATGTGGGCAAATAAATTATAAAAACTAAAAATAAAAAAAAATAAAAAAACGTTTTGGTGATTCATAGTCTCCCTGCTAACTGGCTAACGCATGCAGCCCATCGGCAAGATAACCAGCAGTATCGCCTCCCTGTGCAATAAATACGATAATTTGCCCAATTTTAACGATCTACCAACTAAGACGATGAGCTAATTCAGATACTATGAACAAACCGCGTAGCCCCAGGACTTTTCCCCAAAGCTAAGGATTAAACGAGGTTTTCGTTAAAAACCGCCGACGTATTTAAAAGCACCAATACTGAACAAAAATCTCACTTGGCTAAGCTAATATAAAGAAACATCACGGAATTGGGGCCATCTAGGTGACAACACGGCTTGCCGTGCGCTGCCACCTCGGGAGCCACACACACAGTCCCCCCCCCACCCGAGTTAGTCGGCGCCGTCCTGCACAGTCACCTCTCAGCGGGCCACACAAAAACAAAACTAACGTTACTCCGCGATGCAGCTAGCTTAGTGACCAAGGGCGCCGGGCTGCTCCCACTGAGAAGCGCTCAACTCCCACAATATCGGCCGGCAGCTGTCTTTAGACCGCGGACTCCGTGTGGAAGGGAAGTAACCTTACTTACCCGTCCGATCTAGAGGCTTCCAGTCACCGCAACTGATTCTAGGTTGCTGCGGCTGCTGCTGCTGTCGCGCTCCGTTGCTTTCTACCCGACTGTCGCCATCTTTTCCGAGCGAGCGGGGCCGCGTGCGGGTCACGTGACACCCACACCCGAAGGGAGAAGCTGAAAAGAATCGTCCCCGGCAAGCGCGCGCGTCGGTGGCAGCCCAAAAACATTCACACTGCGTCTGTAAGCACACCGGACGCGTCGCCTCGATGAAGGATGCCATTCTTGATATACCTATCATATATTAAACACATCGGAGAAGCGGAGAAGTAAGCCTTGTTCACGTGACCGGCGGCCCCTTTTCCGGATATGACGAAAGATTTACCCGTTTCCTTGTACGTAAATAATGACACAGCTAAGTAGTGGGATGCCATGCTTGGAAGGTCAAATTACTGACCATAATCAGGTGCTTCATGATAAATATAATGAATATGAGACCTACATGATAAAGTTGAATAGACCAACATTTCTTACGGAGCGTTTCTGTCAGTCTGTATTTAAAAAATACGCTTGATATTACTTTACAGATGAATTCCAAGTCACCGCAATTCCAAGTGTTTAGAACTTTTACTTTGGATTTTTTTTAGTACATGGGACAATCTGCAATGCTGCAAACAATAAAAATGCATTTTAACATGGTACAATTGCACTTTTGCATTTTAGCAAAAGTTTAAATAACAAAAGTTGTTTAAATAACAAGAATGGTTTTGTTCCATGTCGGTCCAGAGTTAACTGTAAATTATCGATAAAGACATATAGTAGGTTTTTACATTAATGGATGTAAGCCACTAATATGGTGACAGATTATTCAATGGTTTCTATATTTTATAGTTTGTTGACCTTAATTCTTTAAGAAAGCGAGAACACTTGCACATGCTTATGATAGCACAGGATTACAGATAAGCAGCCATCAATCTTCCAGGGGGTTGTCACTTGGGGAGGCCTGGAGCCTATCATACAGCTCAATGCAGGGGTACATCATGGTCAGGATGCCAGTTCACAACAGGGCATATACAAGCATATACTCATCCACACAATTCACACAACCTCTGCAATTTAGGGCCACCAAATAACAGAAGATACCTGTATGACTTTGGGGGAACATGCAAAGTCAAATTAGAGGATACATGACATATCAAAGGAGCAAAAGGTTGACTGGCAATTCTTAACATGAGTGTGAGTTTCTCAGTTTTATAAAATTATGAGGATACACTGAAAATTCAGTCCCTTGATGCTTCACCTATGCTCTCCTTGTTCTGATGAAAACAACTTACTATATGTGAAAATAAACACTGATAGCCAAGCACATAATAACAAGTAAATAAAAATGTGGACTTGAAAGCCTTTTTTGAGTACAAATCATATGACCAATTGACAGGCTCATTTACATATTAAATATTGAAACTAACCCTCCTGGAAATAGACATTAGCGGTCTTGTTGCTTTTAAAAATAATTAAAATGAACAAAAGAAAGTGAATAAAGGAAAATATGGAACATACACATTTTGCATCACAATCCAATCAAAATAAGTGTTTTTGATTAAAAACAATGGAACCATAAGCCACATAAAAGGTCCTACATTGAAATAATGAAATCATAATTACTTTATTTAGCCATAACCACAAAGGAAGTCATAGAAAATGTAAAGGTCAATTATAAAAGTGAATCAGACTAGATTGTACCAAATTGCAGAACTCAGAATTTCAGAACAAATACCTGCAAGCAAATAACATCCAAGGCTGCAGAACATTTAAATGCGAATAACAATACATCTACGTTAAGAATAATGACATATTTAAATCCTTTTTTTCCATTTACAACACATCCTTCTTTTTTTAACAGTTTCGGTTTTTAGTGAAAATATAGATGCACTGTATCCCATTAATTCCTACTATAATTAAGAATTATGCTCTTTAATGTCAAAACATGAATTTCATGGGTTAGCACAGACCCGGGCATTTTACGGCCCCCGGGCCATATCCGGCCCTCTAGATATCCTTGACCGGCCCGCGAGAAGTAATT
>JAABNY020000039.1:35956620-35987002 GCA_015164015.2 Brevimyrus niger | reverse complement strand
CTAAGATTATGCCGTCCCGCCAGGTGTCAAAGCCGCCACAGGGGGGGGCCTTGCCACTAATTTGGGCAAAGGGGGAAGGTGGGCAGGGGCACACCCCCCCCCCCCCCCCCCCCGCACATGCTGTTATGATGCGTGACAATTCCTGCACTAAGCCCTAGATACATTCTGCCCACAGCAGGCAGTGTCCTTGTCTTAAACCACCATGCCTCTTAAAAGTGAACGTCAGCAACATTGTTTCCGGTAAGCGAGTGCTGAACCATACTGCCTACACAGGTCAAAGGGCAAGTCATTTGGGTTCAGCATTTGAAGAATACCTCATGTCCACAGCTGTCTGGGCAGATTCTCCCTTCTGTAAATCCCTTTCCTTCCGCACCAAGTCTCCTGTTTGGGTCACGAGATCCGGTGATCTATCTCCACATTATAACCTGAAGTACCAGCACTCGGCCCTTACATGAGGTTAATCTTTTTCACCCACGATAACAGTTTATGGCACCATTGTAATTTTAGTTTTCTACAATTAAAGCTACTTTGATCTAGATCAGTGGATTTGCAGTTTAAAATTGCAGTTTAGAAAAATGGTGGCATTTGAAGTCTCCCCTTTACTTTGACACAGAACTCGGGCAGTTTACGTGTCTCATCTTCTCTCTACAAGCCTCTTCAGTCCTCTTTGGCTGTTGGCAACAAAACACTTGATTGTACAGTGATCACATTTCAAGAGTCTGGTAGCTTCGATTGTTTTGCATCCCTCTGACTGGTACTTTACTACTTTGTTTTTTTCCTGCTCTCTGTAAGGTCCTCCTTGGCCCATTTCAATAGTAATAATAATTTGCTTAATAATTCTGCACACTAAAGTATCTATGTTTTCCTGTTTTTATCCAAACAGAGTATTCAGACCAAATACTGAACATTTTGCTGTTTTAAAACAGATGATTCTTAATTAGAGATTCATCTGGACTCAACATATTGGTTGGTTGAGAAGATACAAGTGAAATACACACTTGCCTAATAATTCTGCACACAGTGTACAAAGTTCATAGAGAATGGTCACCCCACCTTCTGTGCATGTCCACTCAGGTTAGGTGTACTCCCAGTGTCCAAGCTGGTCTCCCCTCCTTCTCAGACTGCTCCATTACCATGCAAGCAAATGCTTTCAGTTCCTATATGCCTACAGTAGCACAAAAGTGAAGTAGATATGTTGGCCAGGATCTACTAAATCAACCACCCTGAAAACGACCCAATATTATTCTGCCCTTTAATTTTACCCCTATCTTGCCATCTTGTGCATTATTTAATTTTCTGACCTTGAACAGGAGAGGTACCTCACGCTCTCAAATCTCTATCCCAGGGGTAGGCTACCCTGATCCTGGAGTACTGGCATCCAGCAAGATTTCCAACCTACCTGGTGTCTGATGACCCACACCTGATCTCAGGCAGACAGGAACTCATTAGGTAAGATAAATCCAAATGCCTGTTGGATTCCGGCCCTCCAGGATCAGGATGGCCTACCCCTTCAGAGTTTACTCATTAAACTAGTGCTCTTTAACCTCCACTCCTGTCTTCTTTTGTTGTACATTAAAATATTTAAATTCAACCACGCGAAAAGCAACCCAAAATTAATCAGACCTTAATAGCCACATAAAGAAAGCTGAAGTATGAGCTAGTTTAGGTGAGAAAGGAAGAACGGCTAGGCACAAAATTCTCAACTTTGCTTAACCACTGCAAGGTTCACATCAGATTCACCATTTTAAGAAAAGAAAAGTCATCTGAATAAATGTTAAAATAGTCCTCAGCCTTTCAGTTCAGCATTGAAGTAGGAGACAAAGGGAAATTAGACAGCTCTCTTTCAAATCCTGCTATTGTTCATCTATTGGGAAAGTGTCAGATTTTAAACCTACAGGTTTTTACTTGCAAACTATGAACAATGATACGCCATTCTCCTCTCTAAATCCATACCTCTCTTGAACTTATTTTCACAAGGTATTGCAGTAAATTCAATGTCATTTATTACAGCGATGCAAGATCTGAACCACAAAATTCAATTATTTTCCATATTACACTGCCAACTCTTTCGCAAATTTGGCAGCAAGAGATCTTCAAATATGTGTTTTTTGCAGTTCCATTTACTCAGACAAAAATTCTTTATTGCGTTTTCTTTCATTGACACTGTGGTGTCTTTATGGTTCTAGAAGCTTTAGTTGCTTTCGTGTGGTGTTTCGGCACCTCTAAGTCCATCGGGTAACTGTCCAATACCTCCCCCCACCTCACTGTTATTAGCTAGACTTTAACTCACGTAGAGTTGTAACTCCATCAAAAACTGAATCAAGAACACAGATGTTTTACATTCTCCTTTAATTATGGTGCGTATACTCTATACCTGCCGACTGTTGTTTTGATCGGTCATAAGTCACAAGTTTTACATGTGGGATCTAAGCAAATTATTTTAATTGCCTTGTGAGGTGACTTGGTTTAATAAAGTTTACTAAGTATAGTAGTGTTCGCTAGTGTTTAGTCTATTAGCGATTAAGAATAGTAGACTAATAAAGCTATTGCTACTACTACTACTAATGTTGTTGCTAATGTTTAATTTGCGAATTATTTACAGAATTTCGGAATCGCGATCCATCCATCATCTGCTCCCGTATCTATCATCAGGGTCGCAACTACCTGAAAACTTGGGGTACACCGTACACGTATATGCGTCAATATGTGAATAAACTCTAAGTACAGTATAGCTATATGTAAATGGTGGAAGCGGGATCATAACAGCCTAAAGCGACAACTAGCGATACAGTCGTGTATAAGCACGCCATTGGGAAAAAACGAGTTGAACGAGAAGGGTCTTGCACCTAAACATAGCCGGAGCTGCGTTTCCCAGAAGTTTTGGTTAGCAACTTACATTCAGTTGCATGATTCCAGCTAAGTAATCAACAAGGACGCTTTCACAAAACGCGCACGGGACAATGGGTTAGTTAGGGGTGGTGATATACATGTACATTCATTACTTCTGCAATGCGAATGACCGATGAATGGAGATTAAACTCTTGTAGTTATGGAGCTAGACTAATTAGATGCAAACTTCTAATAATACGTTAGTTAATTCATCAAATTAATTTCATTATTATTATTCTGTTGGGATCTCATTGTGAACTTTAAGAAATCAATGTTTTAGTAGTTTAGCTCGGATGTTTCTAAGGTTTTCTTTTCAGAAATTTACATCTAAAAATATCAGGTATTTTGCTCGTTTTAAGAAATAATTTGGTATTTAAACCCAGTATGGTCTATTTGAGGGATATTACACAGTAAATCAACACAAGCAATTAACTACTTTAACTCCTTTTCTTCAAAGCCATATGTATCAGATCATTGTGAATAAAACAAATACAAGGGAATTTTATGCTCTGCCTGGGAGAGCTGGGCAGAAGGAAAAGGGAAAATTATAATGGGACTGGGATTACAGGTATGGACATGAAGACCTGGTCGGTAGCCCATCATCTTCAATGGTCACAAAAAAATCTATGTTTCTATGGTTACCACTTGCCAATTGTTCAACACAATGTCATTTGCTAGCTTGAATGTTGTCCCAGCCTTGAAGTCTGAGTTTATTTAAAAAAAAAAAAAGCATAGTGAACTGACCTTAGTGCCATGATGTATTGAATCACATATATTATTGCACAATGATATGATGCTAAATAAACAATGAGTACAAACCTACAGACATTAAAACATGGTATATTTATTGCAAAATCACAGCTGGAAGCAATACTGTTATTTTTTTTTTTTTGCAAACAATATTTTCAAGGCACATAAATTGAATACAAATCAATGCCAGTCAATACATTTCTATACAGAGAACTGATGGCACTTGAGTAACCTGAAAAGCAAATTTAAATAGCCTTCAGATTTATTTTGTACAAAGTAAGTTGAAGTGGAGCCTACAGATGTTTTCAAAATATGTAACTATGGATACACTGAGCCACTGAACAAAAACACAGCTGGGCTGGGGTTCAGGAAAGCTTAAAGGTAGAGATGCTGTTCTTGCATGATTGCTGTTCTGCTGGACTGATGTACAAGCATTAAACATTCCCTTTAAATGTGGATCTGCCTGTTGATCAGTGTAAACTGCTTCATTCTTAAATGGTTTACCTTGACAGTACAAAAACATCTTTAAATCCCTTTCAAAAGGTTATTTTTGAGATGTTTTCACAGTGTTCAATTATCCCTGTCTCATTTTTAAATGTCCATGTTTTCATTAGCTTATAGGTCAAACAGTGATTATTTAGTTTACTTGTTTCTGTTACAAAGGAACCCTGTGTGAGAATCCCAGGCGCAAATCCCCCCGACAAGCTGACAGCAACACGGCCGACAATAGCAGGTGATCTCATTATATCCAAAAGACAAACGAAAGAAGAGCTTAAACAACAAAAATACTCATTTGAAGTAACTCTAAAAGCAAAGTGAGAAAGCAATGGAGAGCAAACAACATTTATTTTAAAAATGTATAGAAGAAAATCTAAATGGGTTTTTATAAACACTTCTGTAGTGTCATTAACAAATGCCTTTAGACTGTATTAACTACAGTGATTGTTTTTCAAACAATGATAAATGGACTTTTCCTCTTTCAAGTTTCAAAACAAACCAATGTTTTGACGCCACCCCCCAGCTCCAGGGCTCTGGATTGTGTGATAGATGGACTTGGTAGTTTCTTGCCTTATACAGGGCAGGCCAAAAGATATGTATACAGTTTAAATTTTACATAGTAAAGGTTCTATATTATAAAGTAACATTTTTATTTTGCAAAATTCTTTTTAAAGGTAGGTATACAGTTTTGATAACACCTTTACACAGCGCGTAATGTGGCGGCACTGACTGGCCACCATGTTCACCCAACTGGGGACACACAGACATTTTTTTGGGTGTATTCAAAGAGAAGGTTTTTGAGAGGAAGCCCCACACAGTGGATGAATTGAAGGAATTCATCTCGCAAGAATTTGTGGACATTGATGCTAACTGGTATTTGCGTGCTAAAGTGTGTCACAGTGACAGGGACAGCCTCCAGGAATGTATCAACACTGACGGAAGACATTTCAAACATATAGGAGACTAAATATGACTCAATCAGTACTGTAAAATTAAAGCAGTATACCTATTTTTAAAAATGACTTTGTGAAATAAAAACCTACTTTTAGCTCACCCTGTACACGGTGGTTCCTGCATATTCAAAATAAACCTTAATTGAAAAATCATTAATCTAGTGCTCACCACATGTAGCTGATGTAAGCCTGGGTGGGTAGGGTCAGTGAAATTGGCATAAAATGCCTCACGCCAGGTATATGGGTTTGAACAGGGCAGACCCCGATGACATGCATCTCGAGCCATGTGTCGTTCCATTGCTCTCTCACCGTAACCGGATCCATTAAAGCTCATCACACAGCAGCCCACTAGTAGCGTGCAGAGGGTGTTGTGCTGTTTATCCAGCTGTAATACCACACAAACCGTCTGTCCATTTCAGGTCTGTTGA
Organism: Brevimyrus niger; assembly: GCA_015164015.2. Lineage (NCBI taxonomy): Eukaryota > Metazoa > Chordata > Actinopteri > Osteoglossiformes > Mormyridae > Brevimyrus > Brevimyrus niger. The sequence continues at coordinate 35,981,484 of JAABNY020000039.1, read as the reverse complement.
ATAAGCTGGCCTCGTTCTCCATCCTGCTCTCCTCCCACATTTAGGAGGCTCTCCTGCTCCTCGCCCTTAACATTCACAATCCCTCACCATCCCACTTTCCCCCTGGTAATCATCTGCTCCTTTAAACTTCCCCTCACTTGTCTTGTGTTCCCACAATGCACCCCTGCTGTATTCTAATGCTCGGCTTTCCTACAGGCCAACACGATAACCATAGGTCAGGTCCCATTTCATTGCTGTATAGTATTTGTACTAATAGGAGGACATGGTGCACAAGTCACTTATGAACGTACATAATGCCCAAATAAAGCACAACCCCACCTAGCATACTAGGCAAACGGACTTGACGATGGGAGTTATTTAATGCTAATGGTACTTCTAAAGCAGTTAGTATCCTCCATGCCCCCTTGTGGTCAACCTGGCTATTTGCAGACAAGGAAAGCTCCCCTTCATGTTGTAGGTGTATGAAAGTCAAGTGCTAAGTCTTGCAGGCCCAGGATGAGCTCCCAAGCCAAGACCCAAAGAGCTCTGTAGCTACAGATGTTGCAAAGCCTCCTGGGCCTGCTCTGTGTACACGTCGCCTCTGCCTTCCCACAGGCTCTCCTCAAAGCGTACGTTCCTCTGTGAGGTCCGTCTCTTGTCCCGGGAGAAAAGGCTAAACCTGGGGGACAGAAGAAGGGGCAGGTCAACTATTTTGTAGCCAAATGATAAACCCAAAAAAACAAGAAAGGGCATGTAATTTTAAGCAGTCGCTATAGGCATTACTGTTGTTATTAACCTGTGTGAATAGAAACCATTAAAAAATGAAGTGCAAAGGATTTCACTATTTCAAAGCAATAAGTAGAAAAGCAGTTATTTACTAAAGACTGCAAAAACGGCAACAGTGAGGGCAAGTTCTGTGCAGAAGCCTCTTGTCAACATATACCCAGATTAGTGACATTACATTATGTTAAGAGCGTCAGCCTGCCTGCTGCTGCCGATGCGAGCTTCTGCTCAGCTGTGAGCAGGACAAACATATTTTCAGACAAAACCAGCACCCTTGTGTTGAGGATCTTCTTTGTATGTCCTAGAGGACTGCAGTGTCTGCAGGTTTTCATTCTACCAGGGAACCTTGAAGACTTTTCTAAAAAGTGACTGCACAGGGGTGACCGTCTCTCAGGGGTAGCTGAACACACACCAGAGTGACCCAGAGGGGGGGTTCCCACCTCACCCGTAAGTGAGCTGTGCCCTCCATCTCTGAGCGCCCATCAGTCATCCTCAGGACATAACTGATGTAATTACTTGCTTGAACCCTAATTAATCCATTGAAAACCCTTTCAAGCACCAATTGAAAAGCCTTCTGTAAAACCAGGCTGCTCAGCCTTTTTTGTGTGGCTCCCCACCAACTCTGGTTTTCCAAAACCAGCACACCCACATCTCAAGATCGGAATTTTCATAATAAGGTGATGAAGGACGGCAGAAACATTCCAAATAGCTGGGGGACATTTAGGATAATCGTAGGAACGGCTAATAACCCCATGGTGTTCAGGCCCTCAGCGGGGGGGTGGGGGCTGGCTTACCATCACACCAATAGTGGGTGTTATGGTGTGTTCGTTTTTCTCTCTGAACTCGGAAATTCCGAGTTGAGTGACATCACGTCCGACAATCTCCCGTTCGAGCTGCCCACATCTTGGGAAAAAACATGGCTACCTACGTGAACACGCTGCTGTGTGTTGTTGCTTTATATTTTATCAGATTTGGAGTTTTCCAAATGGAGAAAATGGAGAAATTGAGATTTTTCCGAGAAACAAACAAGAAACACAAACTAGTCAAACCACATTAAAAGCTTTATAAAATATTTTAGTACATTTATAGTGATATTCTTTTTTCGAACGGCAAGCAAATGAAAAATAAACCATCACGTTGAAATTACGTCACAAAATTTTGTTAAACATCATAAAAGAGGCGTGTTTCCGATGGGAAGTGTCATTTTTCGTGACGTTTCGTGACGTTTTCATCCGAGTTCCGATTTGGACAGAAATAATCGAATATTAATTCAGGTGTCTGTCTGTCCCAGTACAACAAGCCAGGTCAGTGGGGAGGCTATCAAATGTGTCAGTATGTCAGTAACAACCACTGGTAACCAGTAAAGCCTGGGTTCTTCCATGCTGTACATGAAATCTACCACCAATCAGGTATTACATCACAGTTAACTACTTAACAGCAGCAAACAGCAGTATTGCCATTAATATGTCTTTCACTGAGACTGAGCTCTTGTTATGGTTATCGGCACTTGAAGAACATGTAGAGAAGCAGGAGAAACATAGGATCTGCTACCAAGCACCAGGAAATGGCAGGAGCTGAATGATGGGGTCATTCTGAGTGGCTTTCATTCCAAAGGCTGTTCTACTGCTAAACGACAGACACCCAGCAATTAGCCAATCAGAATACCCCATCTGTGACATGTGCCTCTAATTGCCAATAACATGCAGAGTGGGGCGAGTTAAAAATGTAAGAATTCTCAATTTAAAAAGGGCAACAACACAGAAAAAAAATGATTGTCATACAAAGGAAATGAGTCTTCTGATTGGCTGTAAAGTGGGGTCATCTGGAATCAATCCAGCCGCCACCATCGGCATTATGGCTGTAAAAATCCTGTCCAGAAAAGCACAGACAGGGAGGGGTGAGCGAGAGTGATGACAGATGCAGTGGGAATCACAGGAACATGGTGGCATTAATGTGCAGGAGGAGGTACAACTGAAGTGGGCTGGTCATTGAATGTAAAACCTACAGAAATCACAAGGCCTGAGATGATCCATCAGCTAAAAACCTACACAAACACACAGAGTAGACCTGAGCAGGGTAGGCCTTCCTCCTGTACGGTCAGGCCTAGCACAGCTTTGGGAGCCACTTTATTTAATTACTCACTTTATTGTAAAACGATCTTCATTTCATATAAAAATAAACATATTACAGAAACCCCCATCATTCATGCCTTCCTACATTTTCCTGAAGGCCCCTTTGTCTGTTATTCCTCATATGAAATGAATGAATTTATGGCAGCATTAAAATATCCTGGATATATTAAGGCCTAAAGGGTGAAAAACACTAACTTTTATCACACCGACAATGAATCGATATGTACAGAAATAGTCTTTCATGAACATGGACAGTGGGGTATCAGTCATAGTATCACCAACACATACCATCCTTTTTCTGTGACTTTTGGTTTGTACTTTTTACCTCTTAAATGTGCACGTGTTAGAGTCTACACCAGACGGTGTGATGGCCAAGCCATGGGAATATTTATTGTTTTAGATTAAATTTAACTGTCACAGTGGATATATAATGTTCAGAAAACTAATCAACGACTCCCCAACTAATCCATCCAGGCATGTGTTTGTGTTCACGAAGAGGGAAATGTGCTTGTGTTTAATAAAGTGTTAAGTAAAATTTAAATGACTTCAAATTCTCTCTCTTATTATTATCCTACTTAGTTTTTATATGTTTGACAACTGTATGTACACAGTAAAATATAAATTCCTCAATAATTCTCATGAATTCCCATGGAATGATTCCTCCTCTGAAAATTCCAGGAATTTGCATCCCTATTTGTCACAAATATATAATGTTCAAACAATACAAACAAAACAACAGTACAATACCACCTGCCACCTTTTCCAGCAAAATCTGAAGCTCCCTAACTGAAATACATAAACAATTAAAACAATTAAAATTTGCCAATTATTTTCCAGAAGATTATCTTATGTTCAATAGCTATTTTATTTTATTACAACCTCAGATATTACCAGAGTGTTAATAAACATGAATAACTTAGTAGTTCCTGAATTAGTCCTAGATCCAGAAACCAGGACTGTCTTGATCACTTTACCAAACCAGTTAATGGGATAACCAAGGACAATATTCACTGTAACGTTTTACTATGGTGAAAAAAATGGAAATAATGTAAAAAATAAGGTAGCTGTTGTAACGTCCTGCTCCCAACGATCCTATTTGTGTGCCACACCCACCTCGTTACCTCCTGTTTTGACCTGATTGTAGTCACCTGTTGCTCGTTTAGTCTAGCTTGTCTTTTGTATTTAGTCAGTGTCTCTGTCAGTAGTCCCTTGTTCCGTCATTAAAGTAAGTCCTTCGTGGTAATCCTTCGTGTTTCCTGCCATTAAACCCCCTCGTTTCCCCGCATCTGAGAACTCCTGTTTATTCTGTTTCGTGCAACTCACCACGACGTTACAGCTGTCATCATATGACTTAAAAATAAGCCAAAAAAGAAATTATGGAAAGACACCCATTGTAACTGCGACCTTGTTTATCTGCAGCGGACTTACAGACTGTGGCTTATGGACATGCCAGTGACAGCATATAGATTATACTCAGCACCTTTGTAAACTTAAAAATACCACATCATGGCCCTCCTACCCTAACCCTGACTCAGGTCAATTTACTTTTGCCAGCATACTGATATTTTATTGTTTCATCATAACGTTTCTGTCCCTACATTATGCTTCCCCCCCACCCCGCCCATCTTTGCAATGTGACCTGAGATTTAGCATTTTTAAAAACTCGTTAACATCCCTCCTTTCCTGTCACTTCCAGTCTGTATGTCACACTGTGGTCCTGGGGGAACATTATCTTGTGTCTTTTGTATATGCATGAACATGACAATACTTCAGGAATTCAGGAATATACTGTCATGAGAAAAAGTAAATAAACCCTCTGGAAAGTTTTGTAATTTTAAATATATTTAGATGTGGATGTTTGGTCTTCACTTGAATGCTAGTAGTTGGTTAACAAAAAATTGAAAATTTTACTGCTGTCGAAAACAATTGATTCAATTGAGGCAATTGAATCATCTGACTACCAACCTAGGCTTTAGCTAGTCTTACTCAGAAGGTGGAATCCTATCAGGAAGGTGTATCTACAGCCTTAGGCCAAGGCTGGTCAAGGAGAGGCTGAAATATGATGTCACTTCAGTGCTGAGAAACATTGTAAACAGCGGTTTACAATGCTAGCGATTGTCTGGTTCCAGCAAATGGTAAACAGGTTTTTAGAAGTCAGTCTGACCTTTGCTGGCACTTCACTGTCTGTCCCACAGACAAAATGAACACTTTGTCTACTAATTAACCAATCAGAGCTTTGAAAGAGAAACAGGGAGGGGCTCCTGACTGGAGAACAGTCACTGAAATTTAGGGGTGTAACAATACACTGTGGCGTGATATTTTGCGATTTAAAAACACGACGATACACATTGCAGGGGTGTAACAATGCCCCGTGGCACAAAATTGTATATTAATGTCAACACACGAGGGCGCAACAGACATAATCTCAGTTTTTCCTCTAGATTTGATTTTTGGTATTCGCATTGGAGTCTGCAGAATAATGAAAAAACTGCAAAAAAAAAGAAAGTGTTTGAAAACTGCTTTTTTTGTAAATGTAAATGCATAAAAAAGGTATAAATTGGCTGTGAGATCTTAGTTTGTCTTATCGAAGCACGAGCCCTGAATTGTCTATCAAACAGAATTGTCGGTAGATTGCATCGTTACACCGCTGCCAAACCACTGCCTGGTCTATACTCTCAGCGAAGCAGGTCTGTATTTAAAGTCTGGCAGAGCTTCAGTGAGTCTCCCTTCAGCATATCCCCTTAGAGCAGCATCTCAGGCCCATCAGCATTCCAGTTCCAGTGAGTGTCATAACAACACACGTGACAAACATCTTAGAGACAATCAGGGACAGAGACTCATCTGGCTGGTCCAAAGGGTGTTCTGTGTGTCTCTGTAACCGATCATTTGTAACAGTCATGGCTCTCTTCAGTACTCACAGACGCTTGATCCCAGACTCAGGCTGAACGTTGGGACGCGGCCGCATTACTGAGGAGGGCGTCGTGGCTGGGGGGGCTGTCTCTTCCTCTGCCTCCTCACTGACAGAGATTGAAAGGGTGTTATAAGGAGGTTTTCCAGTAAGCAGGACAGGATCTGCAGAACAGCCTGCAGGTTGCAAGTCTCCAGAGGGACACTCTGGAATTATTTTAACCTTAATTCCCTGAATAAAAATATCCAGCTGTGTAAATGGGTTAAAGACAATAATGGCCTCACCTTTTGTAGTAGCTCAGCTCCTCCTGCAGCATGAACACTTTGGCTTTGAGCTCATTCCTCTCATGCAGGACATCCCTCAGCTCCTGGAGAGTGAAGCGGGGTCGGTTGGGGTCTTTCAAGTCCAAGGCATTTCTCTCCTCTGGCATTTCCTCCTCACAAAATGCCTCCTGATGGACAAAAGCGATAATCATAATGTCATTTCAGCGGCAGACATTCAGATGTTGATGGTCACACGGTAGCAAGCATGCTGATCTCTGAGTTACCTCTGTACAGTGGTGACATCAATAGTGAAAATGAAAAATCTCATTTTACTATAACATAGTACAAAACAATTACAACTGATGTTATACATGCTTCCTCAAGGGGGCACCAGCTATCTTGCAGTCAACCAGAATTATTAATGCTTGCCTGGATTTAATTTAAGCATAGGCGTTCAATATTGCACCAAGCAGTTGAAGGCCTAGTTAAATTCAGAAACACAACAGCCTCAACATCCCTGAAAAATGCACTGGATGAATGGTGCCCATTCAATGAACATCCCACTAAGATAACACAGGACGGGAGTTTGTGACACAATGTGGCCATAACTTATACCAGGCACTATGGGCTAGTGTTCAAAGCACTCTTCATGGAATTGTAAGGCAAACACCTTGTGGGTTAGGGGGTTTAGACCACACATACACACTCCATTCTGATGGATAGTTAGATGGGGGTGTCAAACACATGCACACAAATATACACACTAGTGTAGTTGGAGACAAAGGGAAAGTTGTCGTCCTGGTAAGATAAAACATTACATCTTACATGGGGGTTAGGATCACAGCAAGTGCCACCCAGGAGAGATGCCACTACTGGTTACCCATAGCAACACAGCTTCTTCCTCATCCTCAATATTTTCCCTCCCTTCCTTCGGCTTCCTGTTCTCAAAGTGAGTGGGAAGGGAAAGGCGATCCACTGCTTCAGAGCCCTTCAAGAGGAATTCTGAACTGGTGCGGCACTCAGCCCAAATGGAATCCTGAAGGTCTGAAACTGCCCCTTCTGAGATCTGAGGTAACAACACAGCGGGGCCTCGTTCAACTCAGTCTCTGATGTGGATTGGACTGAAAGCTTAAGAAGTCTTTTTAGACATTCGCTATATAAACCCGTTTAACCCTCCTGTTCTGCCATTTCAAAAAACATTTTTTTTCTTAGTTTGTTGAAATCGTAATAGAATAACAACTGAGGCTAAAACAGAAATAAGTTTGAAAATAAGGTTTTTTGAAGTTCCATTCTCTGTTGGAAAGAAGAGATTCTTGCCATTTTGAATTAGGGGAGTGCATAATTTCCAAAGATTTCCCTAATTTCCTGTTCAACTAAAACACCTTCAATGATAAACAGTATTTTGCATGAAAATCTACTAGTTTTACCATGCAATTCAATACAAAAAACAAAATCAGCAAAATCCGGCACATTTCTTAGCTGAGATCCATTAGGAGTTGACAAGCAAGGACAGCTTTTGATTCAACATGACTCTACAGACACATACAGCCAACACTGCAGTTACTGACTCCATCTAGCTAGGAGAGGACCGAGAGTTACTATAGTTCACATACAGCATTCTTTTGTATCTTTATTCATCTTTGGACCACCAGGGGATACACTTTAAATACATGTCCTAGGAAATCAGCTACTTTCTTGGCCCTAAAGTCTTTAGAGGACTGTGGTCCTGTTTGCTCAATGCCAACTTGCTCTTACATGTAAACCTGCAAGCCCCTGTTGTTGCGGTTACCTGGGGCGGTGAGGAGGGCTCCTCGCCATTCTGGCTCAGCGCCCCCTGCAGGCGTTCCCGTAGCTTGGCCACCTCCTGCCGCAGACCGGCCAGTTCCTGCTGCCGCGCCTGGGCCGCGGCCTCCAGCTCCACCTTCTGCTCGATGAGCGCCTTGCCCTGCGCCTCCACCAGTGTGATTCTGTGCCGCAGGTCGTGATTGATCTTCATCAGCCGGTTCTGCTGCTGCTGGAGCTGGAGGAACAGGGAGGGAACAGCACACGCGTGTTCACAAACATACATGCCTGCATATGCAGGAGCTGGACCAGGGGAATCATGGTCTGGCTGTCAGGTGGGAATATTATACTCTTATATTATACTATAAGATTTTGTTAAAGCCCTAGAATATTCCTATTAAAAGGACCTTATATTTGTATATATGATACTAATAACATAATAGATGCTTGTTATTTATTATATAGCATTGGTCACCAACTAGCCGATCATGACTACCACACTGATCTTTCAGACGTTCCTAGTTGATTGTACATCAATTAGCACCCTTTTCTCTGCTGTGTCAGGTCACTAGCTAACTGTATTAGCACACAGAGGTTACATTAGTATTCTTTTTCTTGGACTGCATTCAACACCGAGAAACAACGCCGACATCCCACCTCTCTCGAAAATTTAGCGAACCCCCCCCAAGCAAATGACTTGCTTCGTTGGTGTTGCCATCTCCCCCCTCCCACTGTTTTCAGTGTCATTTATGAGGAGGGCTAGAGATGCCGGTCTTACAGCCTCAACATCCTCGTTCTTTAGCGTCAGCTCCCGGTCCTTTGCCCGAATCTCGTCCCTCTGCTTGTCCACCACCTCCTTGAGCTTCTTCATCACCTGCCGTTCCCTTTCTGACATGCCTGTGCCGAGAAATCGGGATCTGGTCGTATTTCACCCAATTACAGCACTGTCACATGCATGCATTATTGACACATGGATTGGATGCCTCATCTTCTCTCGACGCACTGCTGTAACGACCGTGGTGATGCATGCAGTCATTAAGACTCCAAATGAGAGGCTCATGTTTCGTACCACGAAGGCCATGTTTTGTTGTTGTTTAAAAAAAAAAAGCGGTATATCCATCTTGTAACTGCTTATCTTCATCAGGATCATGTGAAGCATAGAGCCCATTCCAGACAGCGCAGGACACAGGACCCAGTAAGGGATGCCAGTCCGTCGCAGAGTGCAAAATGCCAAATAGCCAAACTGCATGTCTTTGGGCTGTGGGAGGAAGCCAGAGACCCTGGAGGAAATCCACACACAGGGTGAAGATATAAACCCCTCACTCAGAGCAGGGTGGCATTCAATCCCAGTGGCAAGACTAGGGGGGTGCAAACCACACCAGGTGATACCGGTGATCAACCGTTATCTGAATCAGCAAATTTCTGCCATCATCCTCCCTCTTCATTCCTACAAGTCTAAAACTCCATGCTAATTCACTTCTGGAATCTTCTGAAGCGCCCAGTCAGTGCTGTCATTGTTAACCAATTACAATGATGCTTCGATTCACGTGGTGTTATCTTCATGATCTATTGTTTATGTTGTTGCTGGTGTTTCGCTGACTTTGTTAACTTTTCTGGTGTACGTCAAATACAAAATTGTGGCGATTAGTATCTTTATACCTATATTAATAACATTTTGAGAATGAAATAGTAATTAAAAAGGAGAAAAATCAAAACAGGCTTCCCAGAAGCTGCTTCCACTCAGTCATTAATATTGTAACTGAACAATGATAATTTTAATTCATATAGCACCTTTCACCAATTCAAGGACACTTATTCAATGAAAAAACATTTTACAAAATAATTTTGTTGTTAGTATTAATATAATCTAAGAAATACTACATGAAAGCAATTTATAACTATATTTATCACATATAATTCTGATTAAATTTGATAATAAACTTACATGTATAACAATTACTGATTATATACTGATATACATATATATATATATAACTAAATGAAGAAACTGACATTTCTTGATATATTTAGTAATATACCTACATCTTAAATTATTATTATTTTTTTGTCATTTTAAAGTTTCACCTGAGAGGAGCTTTTCAAAGTTGAAAACAGTGCAGAACTATCTGTGACCTACCATGGGGCGATCAAGGCTTTCCGATCTTGTGACCTGCCAAAAGGCTTGATTTCAATGAAGTGATTCGCAAGTGTGCAGCTTTGAAGGCCAAGAAAGGAAACATCTGAATTATTTGGTAAATGCTGAAATACTTGTGTATTTGTTCCTGTTTGCTTTTACAGTATTTCATTTAAGAGTGTTTTTATAAATGCATTACTCTACAACTTGTACATCATTTGGACTGTTATCTATCATGAAAACCTAACCCATTAATGTAGACTTCTCATGTTGACTTTAATAAATATTGATGTAATTTTTAAATGTTTTTATACTTTGAATTGTATTGTTTTTTTACTATAGTTTAATTTCACATGAAACTCACTAAATGTAAATATGCACTGTGCGTATGATATTGTAATTTTGTTAGTTATGTCACTACATTACTTTCAGTGATATATGAATAACAAGCAACACTAGAACAACCTTTACTAAGGATTCTGTGTGGTCAGGTACAGGAAGAGGTCCATTTGGGAGGGAAGGGGGGGCAACCTTAGGGATGCTGCTGTTCAAACCCTCAGCTCTGCAGGTGCGAGGCTACTGTGCTGTCCTCTGAGCCCCCCTGCTGCCCCCTGAGCTGCCCCGCATGCTTATTTTATTAAATAAGAAAGATATAAGAAAATCCCACATATGACAAAATGGCCACTGCAAAATATAGAAGTTGAAAAAATAGTGCTAAATATTTAGAAGATTTCAAACGCCCTTCTGTGCAGATTTAAAGCAAACAAAATACATTTCCCTGTTCAAGTCTATTATAAATCACATGTACACATATTTTTGGTCACTGATGGCACCTAAAAGACAGAACCTGCATGACTGGCTTTTATGCTAAGTTTTGCCAAATGCGTGCTAGAGCAGGTATGACAGCACTTAGTCATTTATCCTGCTGCACTTTCCAAACTGGGAAAGCAAGACACCATTGCAGGATGACAAATATAGAGACGACCCAATTTAAAGTTTCCACGACATGCGTTTGACTGTGAGGATAAATATAGGCCGGCCAAGCACGAGAGGCACATGGATTCATTTCGACCTCAAAGTTCTCTCCACTGCCAAATATCACACTAAGAAGATTTCTCTCTGAGGGCCACATAACCAACACACACTCACACACACAAACACAGAGACACACACACATATAGGCATACCTATCTAAATGGGGACCTTCCATTCATTTCTGTGGTAAAAACCATAATCACAATCACAACACCCCTAATCCATATCCAGCCCTAACCCTAACCAAAAGTAATCAAACAAAATACAAGACTTTACATTTTTACAAGATTGCCTTTACAGATTTTTATAAAATAGAGGTTTTCCAAGTGGGGACCTGAAAAATGTCCCCAAAACTAAGGAAGTTTCAGGTTTTACCACACTTTAAGGACTTTGGTTCCAAAATGTTATCTATGCACACACACACACACACACACACTCAAGTTGGTCTTCCTATCTAAATGGGAACTGTCCATTCAGTTCATTTCTATGGGAAAAACCCTAATCACAATCATGACACCCTTAACCTCTACCCATCCCTAGCCTTAATCTTAAGTAACCAACCCAAATCAAGACGTTTGGCATTTTTACTTTTTGGATTACATTACAATTCGGTTCTCAAATGTGATCTATGCAAATCCCTGAGATCCATCGGGAGTTGTCAGGAGTTGACAAGCAAAGCAAGCTTTTGATTCAACATGACGACTCAACCCAACACCCCCCACACATGGCATGATTCTCCTCTGGTTACCAGTCATGTTGAGGGAGAAGGGAGATTTGGAAACATATGCAAAAACACACTTGGATGGTAAACTTCATACTAGCACCACTCTGGTCACAAGACACGTACAGATACCAGACGATGGGAGTTAAAGTATAACTCATCATGGCGTCTTTATGATCATATTATCCATGGCGTTTAACTGTAACAATCCCTGGATATTAACTGATGACATAATAATGGTCTTGTTGGTGCTTTGAGCAGGTTAGTGTTACATGGTGGTTGAGGTTCCCCAAAAAAAGCTCCCTTGGGTAATTGATACTCTGATGGCGGCATGTTCATTAATTGGTCTTGCATTATTCACAAAGAGAAATGCTTTTTCTCTTGAATATACACATCATCTCTTGAGTACAAGTGCTGTCTGTGCAATCAAGTGAGTTTGACAAGAGGTCCTCTCAATGTCCTGCTCATCCGGCGTGTTTGGTGAAAATGACGTAACCCACCCCCCCACTCATCGTTTAGAGGACAACAAAGGACTGTCATCGATCGATACGGCTTCCTGAACAGCCGAAGGAAAAAAAGCTCACTGCTCAGCAAGTCGCCAGTCCAGGCCCTCGAACAAACAGTGCTTTCAACCTCCTCATGTCCCTTCGTAAATGCTAATCACCTCCAATAACCCTTCTTCCTTAGCTTATTCATATGACACTAAGAGGAAAAGGATGACAAAATGAAAACGCCTTGGCAACAGGTGGAATGGTCAAGGTGCAGCATATAAGCATGGTCTGATATGAAGCATAAAATATGAATGTAGGGTGCCTGGAAGGCTATTTAATAGACTAAAGAAGCTGGTGTGAGTTTCCCAAAGTCTTCTTAACGCTACGCCGTTCTTAAGTTCTGTGTTAAAAGATAGAACTAACGAATGACGTAGCGTTAAGAAGGCTTCGGGAAAGTCACCCCTGGCTAGTGGCCATGACGTATCTTGTTTGTAATGTCAGGCTTGGTAAATAAAGGAAAGTCATCATCAAAAATGAGTAACACTGGGTGGAAGCGCATACCTGAGGCCAGAGATAGTCTTTCAGAACTTCAAAGTACCTTGCTTATGGCTAACATTCAAAATCTCAATGTATGCCAGTGTCTGTAACACCTCTGTAACAGCCATAAACGACCCAGACGTCACCCAACAAGGAACCTGCAGATGGGTACTTGTTTTATAACCTGTCACATTTACACGTGTCAACCGTACCTTTTTTTAAAAAAAATTAAAAAATTCAGGGTAAGTTCGTCACTCAGGAATTTAACAGCTTTGCTTCTCATGGGAAGCTTCAAACCCCTAGACCAGGGTTCTTCAAATCTGGACCTCAATTCCAAATCCAGGCCTTGTTTTTAGTTCTCCCAGGTAGGTAGTTTAATAATACCTGATTCTGATTGGTCAGAGGCTTCACACCTGACTGACAGGTAAGGGAAGGCTGGAAAACCAGCAGTGCTCGGACCTTGAGGACCGTGATTTGAATAACCCTGCCCTAGACCCAAAAACCAGGTTCCCTCAACAATGGCACTGCAGCAGGTGCAGACGGTTCCTCAGCCATACCTTCTTGCCTCTGCAGGTCCTCCTCAGACAATGGGCAGTCCTTGTAGGAGAGGTTGTTCAGCAGGCTCTTGTTCTCGGCCTGCAGCTGGGCAATCTGGGACAGCAGGTCCTGAGCTTCCCCCCTCCACACATCCTCCACCAACTCCAGCTCCTGTGAGTTAAATGGGGAGCGGTGGTCCCAAGCTTCTTGGTTGTTCAGGGCACACAAGCTGCAGGTTCATGCAAGTGATACAACACAAGGGATCCGCACGAGCCAGAAACCAGTAATATAAAACCAGTAAACTGGATTTTGACACACAGGCCTGCACAGTTACACTGCAAAGCAATGGAGCAGTCCCTCAAACGATCGTTCTCCCCGGCATAACGCGGTCACTGTGGCAAGCACAATATTCAATCTGACACAACTTTTCGCCCTGTTGTTATTTTTTTCTGGTATAGTACTCCATAGAAACTATGATCTCGGAAAAATTTAAATAGGAACCTTTTCAAAGAATTTCTTGAATTTACCTGAAAGCAAATAAATAAAAATTTCCGCCATAATTAGACCTTCATAGAGTCTCCCTGAGAAGTTAAAAAGGGCTCGCTACGATCTGGTCACATTCCTGATTTTCTTTCTCAAACTCCAGATTGTTTTTGAGTCATATTTTATTACGATCATGTGAGCGGCTGGAAAACCAGCCAGAAAGATGCCAAATACATCGCATGAAGAAGCTATGACAAGGCAGCTCCAAAAATAAAATCACGTTCGATATAGAGTATTATATGATGTATAAAATAATATTACCAATATTGGCTTAGAATAATGAATTCATTATCTTAATGCTCAGTTTCACATGAGGAGCCATATTGTTTTAAAAATCCATAATCGCTATAACTGAAACACCTCGCCGCATTTAAACAATAACTTTTAAACAAGTTAATCTGTAGCTGAAGAGCTGTCATTACTTGTAAATTGCCCAAAAGTTTTCAAAAACTTGTGGTCTGCGTATATACCAGTGTTGAGCGGATACTCAAAAATAGTTTCCTGTCGCTTTACCGTCATTGGCATTGCTTTGTGGATCACTTGTTGGTATGAGAAAAGATAATATTCGCAAAGATTAAATAAAATTTCTAAAAATAAACAATGACCGCACCGGTATCGACGTGAGCCAATGTTTCCGTGCGATCCAAGGAATATACTAACCCCTATCGGAAAATGAAAAGCAAGAGTCCGAGGGGAGTGTGCTAGAAATGCCGGGACGCTATTCTCATATATGCAGATACTTTGGTTCGGGGAAATACGGGACCTTCTGGTGCTTCTTTTCCTTCTCCAGCCGGTCCATCCGTTCCAGCCGGAGGCGATCCAGTTCAAGACGCAGCTCCTCCGTCTCCGGGCTGATGCTGTTGCGGCTGACCAGCACCTCCAGGATCTCCAGCACTCGCACAACCTTGGGCATAAGCCTGGAGAGCGCTTCGCAGCCGTACTGGTCTATGATCCTCTCAAACTCCTGTCCCACCACTGCGGCGATGTCGTACACGTCCATGACAGTCAGCTCGGTCGCATTCTTCTCCATCGCCGACCCAAAATCTTCCATGACTACCTCCCACCCTCGACAATGCCGTTCCTGTTCTCCTCTATTTCCTTCCAGCCGAGTTCTTCCCGCAGGCCCCCCTCGTTTATTTCACAGGACTGCTTAACGCGTTATTAACAAACTCCCACGAATCGTTACTGAGGCGGCCACCAGCACTCGTCCATTTTCCTTGGTCAAAGCTCTCCGTTGATAGCATGTAACTAAAACTCAGGCGGCTCCATAGCAGTCCACAAATTTTGCTGTGCAAGACCAGGCTGGGCTGCAGCAAAGTCACTGCGCATGTCACAGCCGTGCGGCTGGATGTGGCTGCTGCGACCCGGCATTGAGCGCTGATGCGGCGTCAGGGCGGGACTAGCTAGGTCATCAAGTCCTGCTGTAATTTCTGTCGTTTCCGATCATAACTTAGTTAATTTAGTTTATTTTGGTATCATGTTGTAGTATGCCCAGTTCATTTCTGTATATTTTGATATACATGTAAGAATTGAACAGAACTGAATAATTGAACTGTCAGTACTAGGGTAGGGAACCATATAGTGTGTTTATATATATATATATGTGTGTGTGTGTGTGTGTGTGTGTGTGTGTGTGTGTCATGCATTGCTGTTACTACCTGTTAGTGCGCTGAAGTTTCTCCCCAAAATCCACACGGGCTCCGCTGTCTCCGGGAAATCTTCAAACTCACCGAAGCGCAGTGTGTCGTACGTCAGGGTAGCTTTGGCACCGATGCCATTCCGATACACGAGTTCCAGGCAGTAAAGGAGGGAGTTCGCATCACAATCGCAATCATATTCAATTCTATATAAATCACTTTCAATAAAACTGCATTTTGATTTTTCACGATAATGGTTTAAATTTAAAATTGCTCACAGCACATTTCCAATCATTTCACAAGTCCTGTTTTCTTGTGTTTCTAACTCAAGACCGATGCGGCGTCATAGTGTATACAGTACAAAAATCGTGCTACCTCGATAGACAGCATAAAAGACAGCATAAAAGCAACAAGAAATGGCTGGGAAGAAACGGCTGTACTGACTGGCTCACCGTTAAGCATTTACAGGGCTAGGTAGGTCCCAGAGTCCCGTCCGGATTTCACATTTCACAGCACTAAACTGAACCACCGATTCATGTAAAGTCGTAGTCAAACTAACGACTCTTAAATCAGCGTGGATTTTTAACGTGTGGTGCAACAGAAGTGTTTATCTCTTTGGCTGAAAAATGACAGCACATCATCATCATCATCATCACAAGAGCAAGTGACCAAGGAAATGATCAATCGGGACAGGGACAGTGAGGACACACCTTTCGCGTCAAGGACAGATGTCACATAACGAGCCTCAGCGTGCCCACAAAGCACAGAGCATTGAGGTGATTTTCAAGATTTGGGCAAAATACATAAAACAACTGACTACGTACTGGGTCATGAAAACCAAATAAGCCATCTTTTTGTAGCTACATGCACAACAAACATGTCGAACTTAAGATGATTAAAACAAAAAAGGCTAAACAACTTGCTATCCTTCGTTTTAAATGCCATTCATAAGTACGGGGAGGGAGGTTTTTATTGTTGTTCTACAATGAATAACATGTTAGCGACACAAAATCTGCATTATTGTTTTCTTGTAACGCCGCCTTACCTGCATCCATCCCGTCAATGACTCACCCTACCTTGTTGGGCGACCAGGCGTCATGTGGTCGATCGGCAGTAACGGTTTACACCGATTCGTTAGAGGTAAGGAAGAGGGCGGGCCTTTGATTGATGCTATCCAATAATATTGCGAATTTTCCGGAACTTCTACATTTAATCCAATAAACACACCAGAATTTATTACGTCGAGGATGAAAACAAATGAGACGTTCGTAAACAGGAAGTTTCCGAGAGTACCGACGTGTCCCATGATTTGAGTGTCTGTTTATTATAATCCAATATGTATTGCAAAACGTTTTAGGCATCTGCACCGTGACAATTTGGACGTACTCTAATGTAGCTAGCTAAATACAGATATTAAGTTCAAAGGGGAGTTCCATCCTAAAGTAATTAAAGAAATTTCTGCCATGCATGTCTTCGTGCCGTGAAAATTCTATACATTTTCAGTTCCTGCGTTTTTTTCTGACTGTATTAACATTTTGTACATTTTCCTTTGGATTGTTATTTTCGTACTCATTTTTTTATTGGCCAACTATAATTTACACTACATACATACCTCTTGAATGTTCAATAACACAGGGTCAATAAAATACAGTAGAAGATAAATGTCTTAGGATGTTTAAATAGCCCACATCTAGTTTATTAACGTACGAAAAAATCTCATTAAAATACACTAATTATTAATTTAATATATTCGGAACAGCAACAAACTATAATAAATGGTAAGTTCCAGTGCGATCGGGCATTAGGCTAAAAGAAGCAACATCAGTATTAAATGTGCAAACAAAAACAAACGCCATTGTGCTGTACGTCACAGAGAAACTTGGCTTCGTGAAACGTGCAGTGCTCCGCCATTTTCCTGTACGGCCGTGGGACTTCCCTTGGTTAATATCTATTGTAGTGTGGAAATTAGTTATTGCAAGTACCCATTCCATTTTAGCGAGGTAAGATGGTAATCTCTTGCGCTGCTGTAAACTGCACCAATCGTCAAGGCAAAGTGGATAAAACCGAGGTGTCATTTCATAGGTAAGGTCAGCATAACCCAAAGCGACAGACGTGGACATTTGGCTTTTTACAATAATGTGTTATTATGGTGTCATTTAACATACTATAGGAACGGAACTAGCTATTATCAACACCTGTCATTAAAACGGCACTAAAACTGTAGTTCAGTCGTATCCTTGCCAGTTTAACGGACTAAGCAACTTCTACTCGATTTTTGGTGACACGTTTCACAAGGTGGCGTGATGTGCATTTGGTACAGCAGGGGGCAGTATTACATTTCTAATTGCGGCCCGACGGTCTGAAAGCACATCGTGTTCTGCTAGCACAGAATATGTTGAGAGGTGGTTTAAAAACGTGATTTGGCTACCAAATGGACAACGTAGCAGTTTGTAATATATATTACACTTTAATATAAATACATGTGATATTACATAACTGTATTTGTGATGTTTTCCTTTGACACCACATTTAAACTATATGAACATCTTTTACTTCTTTTGACACCACAATTTCTCTTTCACGGGTCCATTATCAAAAAATGCTTTTCTGTAGTGTCATTGGATTTTAAACATCTCCGTATTTAGAGGATTTAAAGAACAACAACAACTCTGTGTGCCTATGTTTCCAGGTTCCCCATAAAAAATGCAAGCCGTTTAGCCAAATGGAAACGGGCGGTGAGGCGGGAGAACTGGATGCCCAACAAGTACTCCTTCCTGTGCAGCCGACACTTTACCCAAGACAGCTTCCTGCCGGGCTGTGAGGACCAACACAGGCAGCTCAAGGCTGGTGCTGTGCCGAGCATCTTTGACTTCAGCCCCGTGGACAAGGGCACAAGGGGCAGCGTCCGCAAGAAAATGCTGAGTGCGCAGGAGCCAGAGGATGAGGAGGAAGAGGCAGTAGCGGCCTATAAAAGGCCTACGCAGAGTTACAGAGGGCAGTCTAAGGGAGTAAGAATTTTCTCAATACCAGGTTACAATGACCACGCCGGTGCTGTCATCTCCAGTCCTGATACTAACCCGGCGGCCCCTGGTGGCTTGCCTCCACAACCCCTGAGTCAGCAGACTGTAGGAGAGTGGTCTCTGGATGGAGAGGAGGAGGTCTTCAAGCCCTCATCCTGCGACCTCATCGATGCCTTGCACTCTTACAGCAGCACCTCCCGCCCGGAACGAGGCCGCTGCAGGCACTGGGGTCGCAGCCCTGGCGGGGCGGCGTGTGCCAAGCCGGGGGAAAGGGCACCCCTCACGGCCAGACCAACGGGGCCGCGTCACAGGGGCGTGACACGGAGGCATCACCGGCCAGTATTACAGATACGGAGGTTCAGGAGGCGTTTGGGAATCCCCACAGGTGACCTGGCTGTATGTGGATAGTGCACCTTCCAGAGCTCAGATGAGCCAAAAAGATTTGGACTACGAAAGGCCTCTCATTTAAGTTTCATTTCATTCTGCTGTGCTAACAAAAAGCAATGGCCACTTTATTTTTATTTATAAAGATTCTTTATTACACCCACTAAAATGCTAAAAAGTAGATTATTGAGAGAGCTGGGTTGAATTTTACCTGTATATTTATAATACTTTTAGTACAAGATTTAAATTCTTACGTATTACTGATAGAAATGAATGGAAATAACTTTTCAGGAAATGCGCAGAATTACGTGTACCTCATATTGCCATGACTGAACAGAAAACAACGATGCTACGTCATTTCTGCGATCTACTGAGTCAAAGACTACATGTTCCATCATGCGTAGGGGCAGATGGGTGCAATATGATGATGTAAGAGCAAATTTGTCCTCTAAAGTACGTTTGGATGCGTAGTAGGCTACTTTGAGACTCAACCTAGTATATACTGGTGTATATACTATATATATATATATATTATATGTATATATCTTTTCGCATTTTATTTTGAATTGCGTTTCAATAATGACCTGTCCATTTCAGCAATCAGGTAATGTCTAAGTAGCAAAATTCAGATTACGCCGTAAGATGATTTCACTTCTGGCGAGGTAGATGTGTGCTTTATATTCACGTATACATGTAATAATGTTTGTTTTTTTATCTCCAAATTTAATGATTTCCAGCTGATTATATGGGTAGTTCGTGTCGACCGCGAACAGTATCGTGTAAATTTGTATTGTGTGTATATGTACATGTATAAGTATATGTGTGACCGTATCGTTGGCTATCAAAATGTATTTTTAATAACCCATGCACTTTCTTCCTTTAAGTATGATAGCAGTCATCAAGTATTTTTCTTACTGCGTAATGAAAATTGTGTCATGCGCTGATTTAGAGCGAAGCACGGTTTTAACCTGTAGACACCTGCTGTATAAGTGTTTTTCCACGCTTCTATCGTGTCCTTGCAGAGGCCCCTTTAAACCCAGCAATCGCGCCCCTCGACTGGCTGCTGGGATCCTGGGAGTCGGACGAGCCGGGGGAGGGCTCCTTCCCCACCATCGCGCCTTTTCGCTACACCGAGACGCTGCACTTCAGCCAGGTCGGCCAGCCTGTCATCAATTTCATGTGAGAGCGCCGCCGCACACGCATTGAATCGAGCGCCACCTACCGGCCCCGCGGCGGCCTGTGACGCGAATTCGCCTCTGGTCTCCGTGCAGGTTCAATGCCTTCCACGCAGAAAGTAAAAAACCACTGCACAGGGAGTGCGGCTTCATTAGGATTCAGCCTGGGACCAACAGAGTGGCTTTCATCATCGCCCAGAACTCAGGTACTCAAAAAAAAAAACCTCTCAGTCCATTTATCCCATCTTTGGGATATTGGTTTCGGGTAGGCAGATGAGTGGCATCTAGGAGGGTGGACTTGCAAGTGTTACGGTGGCAGGATAGGCAAAGTTTGCTGACCAGGGATAGGCGAGGTTGCAGAGGTATAACTTCTTGCCGGCTAATTTTACCACCAATGAATAGTGGAATGACAGATTTCTGGGAGATTGTGTATCATTTGTGGGAGTCCGGGGGCTGCTGTCGATTAGTGGAAGACTCCCGGAACTCCCAGGAGAGGTGGGAAGTCTATCAATGCAAATTCAATCAGTTTCTTAAATACTAACTAATGTCTATATATTGACATCCTCAGAGCAGATTGTGATAGGGTAAATGGTATTGGCCTACATCCATGTCCAGAAGTGCCATTGAGCTAAATGCTGTGTGTGGGGTCTCCCCAGGCCTGGTGGAGATCGAGGAAGGCGAGCTCACTGGCCAGCTGCTCTCCCTGCAGAGCCAGGCCCTGGCCAGAACCTCCTTCGCCAAGGAGCCTCACGTCCAACAGGTAAAGCCTGGGAACACCGGTCCTGATTGGCCCAGCCCCTTTCCCACGAACGTGCTTTCACTCCTGCCTGTTCATACCTCAGATCTCCAGGCTCTTCCAGCTGAGGGCAGACGGCAAGCTGGAACAGACGGTCTCCATGGCGACGAGGGACCAGCTGCTAACGCAGCATTTGCACATTATTTACCGGCGGTCTTCCTGATAACCTGGGCCCACGGCACCACCTCCTGGCACAGGGTTTAGTTGTAATATATATTTCATTCACTCAGGACAAACTGACGATAGTGGCAGCCTTCTAAATCCATATCATGGTGAAATGGCACCATATACATTGTCAAATACCATGTTTTATATACTATTTTACGGCAGCGCCAAACTAACTGATTACTACACTCTTTTTATTTTTAAAAAACATACACACACCTTTTAGATATCAGCCATTCATTCAGCCAAAATTCTTTTAAAGGTCCCTAACAAACATCTGAGATCGTACAGCATTTATTAGACTTTTCTTATTGAAATTACTCTGGGTGGGGTTGTGTTAATCACTTGTTTTGTACTGGTAGTAGGTGCTTTGTATCAAGTCTCCGGATACTAGTAATTTGTGAAGTTACTATGAAAGCGCATGTGAACAGCAAGGCTCATTAAACAGATATTCAGAATGACATGAAGCATATGGTGGTCTGTCACAGATCGACACGTCGGTGTGTTTTTTAAAAAGGCAGTTTTATTGGAGCTGCTGTGTCGATACCAGAAATGTGTGACAATTTTAAAGTTATTCACAGAATAAAAAGAATAAGAGGAGAAAGGAAAAAACACTGTTTAATTCATTTGCGAGGGGGGGGGGGGGGGGTGAATAGTTAATGCTTGGCCCAGTCGCCTCTAAAACAGGCATTAATGGTGTTTTGTGGCCAAAAGCCTTTTTTGTTATAGATCTTCTACAACATTTAACTGTTTTTTTTTGGGGGGGGGGGGGCAAGTTTCAGGCCTCTAACATGTTTTGTGAGTAGTTTTTACACTCACATCAGCTTATGTATTAAAGTCAGTTCACACAGGCTGCTTTTGGAAGAGCTGGAAGCACATCAGGATGTTGGAGACCAGCAATTCTGACCACCCCAACCCCCACCCCCAAGGGATCTACTGACTCACAGGAAGCCACACAGAGATAGGAGGCCTGACCATAATACTACTGGGGGGGGGGTAGTTTGTTAAGCCTGGAAGGGTGGACAGTCGCCTGGTACTGGGAAGAATACACCCATATTAGAGAGTTGAATAGTGACCACGAAAGACGAGCTTCTGTGATGCTGGTGACAGGCGTGCGAGCAGAGGGATCTCCAGAGTCGTGCCGGTGGCCTCCGTCAGCCTCCAGTCGCTGTGCCCACTCTCCTCCCGGGGGTCCTGCCCTCACCGCTCCCGGAGCAAGTAGAAGACGACAGCCTTCAGGAAGTGGCAACAGGTGCAGGCGGCAGACACCAGCCAATGGGAGCGGAAGCTGGGGTCAGAGTTCACCACGCATTTTGTGATGTCTGTCTGGGGGAGGGACAAAAGAGCCTCATTTGATGTCATTCCTGGACCTCTGCAGGCTGGCAAACACAAGGCACCTTGATGTCTCCGTCCCCAATTCCCTAAACGGCCCCTCTTGCCACCACTTTCTTTGGTCCCCACTCTTACTGGCACCATTAGACTATTGTGAGAAGGGGAAGTGGACTTGCTGATGGCATGCAAGCATGTGGCTTTGCCAGTGCAACTAACAGCTCTGTTATCTTTAGGGTACATATCGACACCTTTAGCCAACCTCTGCTGAACATGGTGCCCAGGAGACTAAACACCCTGAGGTTGGGCACAAACTTGCTGAAAATGAACCACGAAAAAGCTGAAGCGCCACACAGGTCGACGTGCGTGTCGCAAGCTGCTGCCAGCTCACACATGGTTACGCAACAGGAACTTTACCGGAGAAGATGGCCTTTGCCATAAAAATATATTTATTTCAACACCATTTAATAATGGACACAAGGGCATCACAGAGGGGCCCAGGAATGGTTGATCATCCATCTTCACACAAACAGGCTATACCACCCCCAACTCTAAAATTTCTTTGTTAGTCAGTGGCCTTAGTCCCCTGAATACAGCGTTCCGGTAGGCCCCAGTTCCTCTGACCCTCAGGCTATGAGTGGATGTATGAGGAACAATATTAACCCATGACCATCTCCACCAAATGTGCCGTAGATAAGGCAGGGAGAAGTGGAAGCCACGGGGTGTTTGCGACTAGCGCACGCCAAACCAAAACATGCAACCTACAATCATAAATCATTCAATGAGGCAAAACAAGCTATGCCGCAGTTACAAGGAAAGGCAAGTTCAGTTCATCTGCCGTTACAGGGCCTCTGACTTGTAAAAGCACGAGCCTCCCATTTCTGCAGAACTGTAAATCATCACAAAGTGTTATGATAACCGAAATCCAGGACTTCAGCGAGCACTATCAGAACAGGCTCAAGATTCATACATTTTTCCTAAGAAGGCCCTCTGGATTTGTAAATGTTTCCTCAGAAAGCCTGCTTGGGATCTATATGCACTTCCTACCTAAGCCTGCTCAGGATTTGTATGCACTTCCTGTACACATGCCCAGGACTGGTACATGGTTCCTGTAGGCCTGTTTGGGATTCATTCGCACTTCCTGCAGGCCGGCTCGGGATTCGTATGCACTTCCTGCAGACCTGGCGGGGACTTGTACTTCCTATAGGCCTTTTTCGGGATTCATTCACATTTTCCGTAGGCCTGCTTAGCTGTTTCCCCACACACCCCCCATCAGCTCCAGCGCTGTCCCACAGGACCCAGGTACTGCAGGACAGTGGTGGGACTGACAACGACTTACCCAGCCTCCTCTCCTCTTCAGCCACAATGTCAGGCTTTTGCGGACAAACTCCCCCAGGCAGTCGACGATGGTGTGAACCATGGCGGGCTGCCCATGTCGCACGCAGTCCACGGCCAGGGCCCCGGCCACGGCATACAGCGACACCACCTTGCCCCACGTGATGCCTGCAAGAGTCGAGTACGATCACATAACGGCACCGTCGGCGTCACACCCGCCCCCCGCCCCCCCCCCATGCGCTGCTCACGCAGACAGCAGAAGATGTGGGGGCGTCCATGCAGACAAAGCCTCTTTACACATTGCGACTGCATGCTCGTCCGGAGGAGCTGCTGGAGTCGCAGGCCTCAAAAGCACAGCTTGCAACTGCCTGCATGCATTCAGAAACCGAAAGGAGGGATCCGTCCAGGTTTATCGCTCGCGTCCGGGTCACGTTGGATCGAATGCGGCGCGATTACAGAGCCGGGTCAGGAGACCAGCCGAGAGCCTCGGGGAGCGAGAGGCTACATCTCACGTAAACAGGACGTGCTCCTCAAGCTTACGCAAAGGGTAATGATAACAGGATTTATTCTCCTACCATTAAATGATGGCAGTCCAATCTGATTTCACAAGGCCAGTACCAATCAGAACCCATGTGGTGCCCTAAGCAAGCTTCACCCATGGAGGCCCCAGTCCAATACACAGTGAAACTGGCGGCAAATTTAAAGTCGGCACCCCCCTCCCCCCCATCACATAATGGTTTTATTGGCCCTACACAAGGTTACAAATTGTGCCTCTTCACCAGAATCTTGGCGAAAAGGTTTTCCTGGAACAGCCGGAGAACTTTGAGTCAGGTCATACAGTTTAACTGGTCAGGGGCTGCTGGATTTATAATACCTTGAGCTCACGACGGACCGATCCCCTCCCCTCAAAGAGTATCCAAAGGCTCCACCAGTAAACCAATTAAGAGCAAAGTTGTGCCTGGGCATCTACATCGGTAGAGGGAATGTCTCGAGTTTCCCCAGAGTCAGGCAACCAAATACAGGCATTTCTCGGTAACCTCACTCAATAGTTTGGAGGGAGAGTGGTTTGGGGGAGGGGGGGGGGGGGGGGAGAGGGAGGGAACCGTGAACGGTGCGGGAGGGAAGCAGCTCGGCCGTCCCGGGGGACAAGCTATCCATATTTGGGTAAACAAGGCGTG
>JAABNY020000039.1:35927693-35939617 GCA_015164015.2 Brevimyrus niger | reverse complement strand
AATTAGGAACAATAGTGGTCCTAAAATTGAACCCTGCAGTACCCCACTATGAACGCAGGCCCACTGTGACTTTGTGCATCTAATCCTGTCAGTTAACCAGTTTTGGATCCAAGCTGCCACAGTTCCTAAAATCCCTGCAGCTATGAGCTTTAGCAAGAGCCGTTTGTGGGGGACAACATCAAAGGCCTTCTGGAAATCTAAGTGGATTACATCATAGGCCTTTTTGTGATCAATTTCACTTGTAGCTTCCTCAAAGAACTTAAGTAGATTCGCTAAACAGAATCTACCTCAAATCAATGTTGGCTATCCCTCAGAATGTTATTTGCCTCCAGGTAATCTACCATTTTCACTTGGATTATAGCTTCCATTATTTTTCCAGTAATGCTAGTTAAACTGATTGCCCTATAGTTTGCTGGATTACTTCTATCCCCTTTTCTGAATATGGGTGTTATATTAGCATGCTTCCAATCTGAAGGTACCACACCCGCAGATAATGATTTCTGGAGTATTAAAGTTAAAGGTTGGCTAATATTATCCCTCATCTCTTTTAAAATTATAGTCAAGATGCCATCAGGGTGTGTGATTTATTTGTTTTGAGTTTAACTAGGCTTAGTACCACAGACTCAGTTATACATATATTGGTCATAGACGACGCTGTATTCTTACTAGCTGGTGGTAAGTTTCTTGTGTTCTCTACTGTGAACACCCATGAAAAATAATCATTAAACTCATTTACTATACCAATTTCATCTTCAATAATAAGGCCTTTACTATCCTGCAAAATAGTGATTTCAGCTTTTAGAGCTCTTTTAAAGTTAAAGTTAAAGTACTAGAAGAAACTTTTATTGTTATCCTTAGCCTCCAATGCAATTTTTCTTTCTACATCCCTCTTGGACCGCCTAATGTTATTTTTTAACCTGTAGACTTGGATACTCAGTGCTGTGCAGGAGCGCCTGAGGAGGAAACGCACAGGTGCTTTTCTGGATCACCACAATAAGCAAAACCACCCAAGTGTTTGTCTATTCATGTTTATTAAATTACCATTAGTTTGGAGAGCTTTTTAATACTTTTATCCTTGTAACTGCTAAATACACTCATTATAAAATCCATGTAGTTGTCTGCCTGCTACATTAGAATCTCCATTGAATAAGTGTTAGGGAAAATGTTTAGGCTTAATTATGGGCTTATTCTCTGCGGACTGATGGCGGCGGTGTGAGCTTGTGTGCATTGGGCCTGTGCCACCACACCACCAATTGCTTCCATGTTTACCAAGACAGTAGCATAGGGTCCTCAGATAACAGTTTAATAAGTATAAGGATACGCTGAATTTATACAGATTACTAACTTTGTGGGTGTCATCATATGCACCTCATTAATTTAAGCATATTACCGATTTGTTTATCGAATTGTGGGCGAAAATATTATGTCAAAAAGCCGGCCTCCATTATCAATTTTCTAGAGTAAAAATGAATAATTTAGATTAATCAACCAAACTGTAAAATGGATGAGAGATCCATCCATTATCCAAAATAGTAATTAGTGGCAGCCCTAGTTATTTGTAAGTTAAAAGAAAGTTTCTGTCTCAGATAAACAACAACACATGTATCCCTCTGTTAATGCGCAAACGGTGATCTTTACCTCTCATCAAAACCGCCATTGGGGGGTCCAAACGTTCGATCGAATATGTCCAACTATCAAAAAGAAATTAAATAAAAAGACATCAGTGCAAACAATAGACCACTAATGAAGACACACACACACAGCTCAGCATTGACCCAGCCAATAACAAAATTGCTCAATAAAAACGATGTACTCTAATCTTCAGACCAGATACATCTTAAGCATTTGTAAGTCTTAAACAGCCTATCACCAGAAATACATTCTAGGTAGGGTTGCCAACTGCCCCGTCCCCAATTCGGGACGGTTGGCAACCCTAATTCTAGGTGCCATTAAATCCAATACAAAAACGACGTCTTAACAAATCAAGCTACAGGGTAAAGAAGCCTGTCTTCAGTGCAAATATGTCTGCTGTGTTTCAAGTCTATTTAGTAAAATGAGTGCGGTTTCCATAGCGCCGTGACCTGTAGACCTGCCATTGGCCAGTCAGAGCAGACAGGCAGGCTGGGCGTGGCGCCGCAGCACCTGAGCAGATGCGGAGCAGAACAGAGGGCGAACCTGCGGCTGGCTCTGCAGGACAGGCTGGCTGCTGTCGCTGACCTCCACCAGCGGTTCTCCGTCATCCTCCTCCACCGGCTCCTCGTCCGGGATCACCACCACGGGCTTCACGTGCTCGGCCAGCGCCGACGCCCGCAGGAAGTTGGGGGGTGACTGAAACATGACGAATTTTGGGATTAAAAGAAAGAACGAATGGGTACAAGTTGCGGGAGTTCGTCCCAGATGCCCCAGGGCCGTCGTATCTCACATCGGGAAGCCTGGGGATCTGGATCAGCCTCTTGAAATACATCATGTCCCTGGCCTTGTTGAAGAAGTTCTTCAGGCTGGAAGGCAGACAAACTGTCCTTCATCTCCACACAGGGTCAAAGGTGAAAGGCAGATACGCAAACCCAAATATGCATCATTAAAATGAGAGACACAGCGGAGCCCTGTGCATCTCCCACTTAGTACAGGGGTTTGCTGAGCGTGTCTGATCACAGGACAGTGGGACTCCCCAGAAGGGACACCAGCCCACTGAAAAGCACAGGTGGGTGTATAGGCACCATTTTACACATATAAATGCTCAATGAACCAATTAATTTTATAACAGGACTAAGACCTCACTCACTGCACAGAACAGCTGTTAGCAGTTTAAAGAAGACTGAAGTTGAGACTGGGGACCACCAACTGAGATAGATCTTGCCAGTAGCACATGCCAGTCCCTGCAATATCATTAGTAACTGCAACGCCAGGTAACTGTGCAAGAGAGCCCCCTAAGGGATGTATCGCAAACTGCACCTGGCCAGTAACCTCTGGGCTGTGTTACACAACAGGCCTCACTTGCAGTGACATTGCTGATCTTTGCTGCTGAATTACCTGTGGAACTGGTCATGGAATCGGTCGCGGTGGCCCTGGAGTGTGTCTGCAGGGAGACCTGAGGCCCAAGGGAGATTCACACGTTAACTCGGGTGTCCCAGTCATCAGCAAAACAGCTAAACGAAGGCACACGCATCCCAAAAACATCGCTGACATAAATTGCATTTTCACATGCAGATAAGTACAAAAAGAAAAATAAGAATTAAATAGTAACAGGTTTAATGTACAATAAATAAACACAAAGAACATTGCAAATAAACTTCTGAAGGCAGTAAACAGTTAATTGGAATCAAGAGGTGGCATTAAAACATTAAAAGATTCTGAAAAAAAAAAATTGTGCCATTCTGACTAATCACATGCAGAATTTTTAAAGATCAGAAGGATCAGAATATGCTAGTGTGGCTTTCAGATCATGGGGGCGGAACACAACTGGGAAGTGGGCGGCGACAGGAAGCTGGACCACTCACAGGCATGCAGCTTGAAGAGCAGTTTGACAGTGAAGTGGTAGAGGTGACTGCAGTCCTGAATGACTTGGATGAGGGGGGCCAGGCGACACTGTCCTGAGGTGGTGGTGGAGATGGCGATGGATGTGTTCAGCTGCCGCATCACTGTGGGCAGAGAAGCAACAGAGAGCGTAAGGTTAACAGTTAGTCAGCCATAAACCTTCACCAGCTGCTGGATAAGGGCACTGCCTGCACCATTACCTAATTTCCCTTATTGCGTCAGAGCTAAACCACCAGTGACTCAATGTCTATTTCTGGCGGGGTGACAAAACTAAGTAATTATGGCAGACAAATGGGCCCTGCCAAATAGAAACCTATGCAAATTACTCTGCTCTGATCTGCAAACTCTCCCAGGGGGTGTGTACAGTTTCTATGCATAAAGCATAAATGTGCTCTACCCCGGAGGACTCTGGGAAACTGGGTAATTCCAATTCCCTTCCTATTCTGAGAGCAATGTTCAACCTCTCTTATATTGACTGCTGATTGTAACATTAAAAACTAGGTGGCCATATCTTTAATAGGAATCAGACAGATGATCCATTTGTGTCCATATTTAGATCCCAGCAACTGGCATCTCATGTCTAAAAAAATGCTCCACCCTGTCACCGGCCCAAGCTGGGACCAGCTTTTGGGGTTGGTCAGACGGGTGGAATGGGTTCTCTCCCCTTTAGGGTGACTCACCAGTCTCAGCCAGCTTCAGCTCGTAGTCCAGGTAATCAAACACCTCCACGGTGAGCTGGAATCTGCAGCAGGAAATGGATACCCGCTCAGGTACCTGCTCCAGGGATACCTGACCACATTGTGCACACTGATAATGTTCCCCGTGAGAAATGAGGACTGGATCTGAGTTCCCACAATTCCCCTTCACTATCTGGGAGATGGCGCTGGCTACACTGAAGTTTCTTTTGTTTGGGACAAAGAGCAGACACGTTAAATTCATAGAGGAACCCCTCTAGAGAAAGGAAAGAGAATCTGAGGAGAATGAGACCAGCAAAATGCAGACACTTAAGCCTTCTGTCCAGTCCAGCGCTCCCCCCACCCCTTGCAGTGGGGAGAGCAGCCTAGCCTAGCTTTTCTACTGCAGCAGGTACTTTACTTAGTAGTTTTTGGTTCTCCACTGGCGTAAAAACCATACCAGCGCTGAATGACATCACACCGGGAGGCAGAATTTAAAAATAGCTGTATATTATAAGGCTGGCTGATGTGGGAATTTATATCAACATCACATTATGCCTGTGCAATTCTTACTTTGCCAGTTAGAAAAAGTCTGATCGTAAATCAAGCTTTATTTCAATCCTCCATACGGACATTAGGCTATTTGTATAACCAATTGACAAAGAAAGTGTTTCCCGAAGTACCCTTAAAAGTCCCCCCCCGGCCCTTTTGGTACGGCTGTTTTGATTACCTAACTAATTGGCCAACTGAGTGTTTCCTTTCTGTTGTCAGTATTTCATATGCAGGTGTTGGATCAGTCATATATCATATATTTGGCACAGTCATGTCTTTTTGCGTTTCCTTTTGCAGTTTGAGTGCAATAAACATTTAAATTTAGGAAGAATATTAGAGAATTGTGATCTCTAAGCAAGCGCCACATTTTTTCAGGATCATGCAGTCCAATACAATACTGTGCAATAGTCTTAGGCATTAAAAGGAAATGTTTCAAGCTATTTATTTTGAGTAGCAAATATACATTTGTCCAGAATATAACATAAGAATATATGCATATCAAGAGTAATAATAAAGACTAAACAGCAATGTCTTCTTTTCTTCAGAAAGTTACTGGTACCTCGTGGGCTGGCTAGATGAACACAGCTTCAGTTCCCAAACCTCTCCTTACGGGCACCTCAGCCATTCCATGGATTTAATTCAAATCACAAGCTCAATTAATTTAATTAGTTTAAAAAAAACAACTAAATATAGATTAGCTATACATGTGTGCTAGTGGTCAAGCCAAAAAATATAAATATACGTGTATTGTATGGTTGCTGGAAAGAATGGGGTGATTTTAGTAGTGATTTTACACCACCATGAGCTTTTAAACATAATTTTCTAAGACTGGCTAATAGTTTTGCACAGTTCTGTATATCTGTGTGATGGGTTTGTTAATATGAATGTAAATGCACAGGTAAACAAGGAAGAGACCTGTGTTGAGGGAGGGGGGCAGGCACACTCACACGTTGTTGATGTCCGTCCCAGCGGTACGCTCCAGAACCTCATCAGAGACCTCCAGGTTGGGTTGGATTTCTGTATGCTGAGGGGGGGGATGGGGGAACAGTTTACACACTTTGAACACACATTGCTTTCCTTTGTTCACGATGATGTGTTCATACTGCCAAAAATAATCAGCAGTGTCCAACATTTTGTAACAGCTACTGACCCCAGGAAGTGATATACCTAAAAATGAACCTTGCATATTAGGCTCTCCAACTAAAGCTGACTTTGAGCCCACAGCACCAAGTATCCATGTCTACAGGTTAATTGCAGCAGGAACAGCAAGAACTACAATCTATACCTAGATACTAGCCGATTTAAATCTAGGTGGAGAAATGCTGTAGAAAAGGACTGTTTTAAATGCAGTGGTCTGTGCTAGAGATGGCCATGTATGATTAACAAATAAATAAATAAATAAATCACATAGCAGATAACAATGGATTAGAGAACTACGGTGGTTAGTGTGACAGATCAGGCCAAAGTCTGAGGCTGATGCCCTACCTTCAAATGGAAGTCCATCTTGTTGCAGAGAAGTTTCACGTACAGAGCGACCAGCTGCCCATATCGATCATGGAGGTTACCCTGCATGTGGAAATAGAAAAGTCACGCCAGTCAAACTCACCTCGTATACATGCTAACTATATTATGCCCCTCACTGAATCTGAGTAAAATGACTCATGTGTACAGCAGCTGCACACAACCCCCAGAACTCCATCTCCCAAGATTCCTTGCCTCATGCTTTATACAGGACAAAACATTTGGCACACACAACAATCAAGAGTTTTGAAGGAAAATGTGAAAACACAGAACACAAGGTGAGGAGTGACGTGCAGGATGTAGGACTGACTATACAATTGCCATTGTCCTTCTGTGCTACTCCATTAAAACAGGACACTGGGCAGGGACAGCCTGCATTTTGTAAGACTAATTTTAAGCATAACTTTTGGAAATTACATAATATTTAAAGCTGCATCCCTATAAAGACTCAATTTAATGGGTGAAATTAATATAATTTACGAGCACAGAAACACCAACAAACTAAATATTTCTGTTTCCCCAATGTACAAGTCAAAGATTTTAGTGCTACTTTTGATTTTGGTGAGGTAATCATCCATGTACTCCCACACTGGCAGACCTCAGCAGCATCCCCACACCCGACACTCACCCAGAGGGTTCCCATCTCCTTGATGTTGCTGTGATGCCTCATACAGTCCTGCAGACTCTATAAAACAATAGCAATAAAAGCACAAGTACGTGAAACATTGCTTCTTGCACTTGTACACTAAGCAGATGTTCCCTTGTGACATAGCGATTGGTGCGAAACAAGGCCATGCAAGATCGCGGTGGACTGTCAAATGTCAGAAGTATGATCACTATGGGCTGACAGAACACTAATGAAATGCTGCAGGGAGAGATTGTAGTTTGATGTTACACAAGAAGCTACTAGGTGGATTGCAACTCATTTTATGACATAAAATCTTTCACGTGAGAAGAACAGAACAGAATAGAACAGAAAGCCTTTATTGTCAATGTAACAAGTTACAATGAAACTCGTTTGTTTTTAAAGGCCTGTGGGAGTACAAGTCAATGTGAGACGACTGGAAGTCTGTCTGGTTTGACTGGAATAAGCAGCGACATTTGTGTCATTAAGTTTTGTCCAAGGAGAACTCACGTTGTGGTGCCCATCTCGTAGAACCTTGTGTAGAACATGGCAGAACTTCCAGCTGAGGATGGAGCTGCTAGCCAGTGGGAGGCCCAGGGCATAGGACCAGAAGGTGAAGGCCCCCTTCTCCCTGTGCGTCCCCAGGACGATCCCTGAGGGGGGGCAGTGGTCAAGGAGCATGGAGCTGCCGAATTGAATTGGTGGCCCCAGCTGATGACTGAACCCCCAACCCAAGCCTTTAGAGAGGGACAGAAGCCAGTGGTAACAGGCAGAAATCCCACCATCTACTGGGGCATGGCCCTATGGGAAAATGGCGGCCCAAGCCCTTCATAGGACAGGTCCAGACTATAGGTAACTCTGTAACCTCCATTGGTCAATGTCTTCTGGTTTAAGGCAGCTGCCAAGTACATCTCATTCAATGCCATGCCATTTAATTCAGTATAATCACTACTTAAATTTTGTCTTTAAACACATCACACAATAACAAAATTTCTGACGCAATAATCCTGGAGTGACGTCTGCAGTTCCATTTAAGAGGAGTGTTTTCTTAGGCAAAGTTTGATGTTTATACTTGGGGGGGCAAACACCCTCATCCTGCTTACCTTACGTTTTAATGTGTGATGCATACATACCCTATATACAGACAAAATAACAGGTTATCAACAAACCGCTTATGCAAAGATGCAAAGTCCCAGTTTAGACCATAGTGCAATGCTAGTCTTTTCAATCAATAGCAATCTCAACTGGCTTCCCCACACTCTCCCTGCGGTCCTGTATCTCAGCAAGGTCATCACCTTAAACCAGTGCTAGGTGATTCTAGGTGACCTTTGATGGCTGACACTGTGCTGGCTTGGGGGAGGATGTAGACACGCCCCCCAGTGCACTTCAGGGGAGATGAGGTTTGACGGCTCATGCCCGAATTGGAAGAAAATTAAAAATGGATAAAAATAAAGTAGCCTGGTTCTGTGCGAGTCTGTCTGGTCTGATTGGAATAAGCAGCAAATACTAAAGCATCTGCCGTGGAGGATGGGCTTTGCGGGTGAAGTTTGTGACAATAAAGCAGTAAGTTATTGTTAACGATCCTTCTGCAGTGGTTTTACTCATTTCTATAGGCTACATTTTGACCAGACAGAGCGATAAGCTCAATGATGCAGGCAGCAGCATCAACAACCAAGCGGAAATGGATTTAATGCAGCTTGTGTCCCGACCCTGGGCGCCACGTCATGGTGAACAGGATACTGCGGGCATGCTTCTCCTTCACCGGCGTCTCACTGGAGTTGATGGCCTTGCTTATGCTGCTGAGCTGGAAGAGAGAGATGGGGGGGGGGGGGGGTGGGGTGTCAGTGAAGACTCTGGGGTTACTTATCTGAATTTTGGCACCGTATGCTACACCTCACACATTATACAGAGCCCTGGGATTCCCTAGCAGGGGATGGACTGTCAGAAAAAAAAATAAACGTACTGAACTCCCATTTTCATAAGTCTCTATCATCTATATTCAGAATGGGAATAATACAAAAAAACACAATTACTTCAAGGAAAAGTGCAGAGCAGAAGGCACTACCCAGAATGCCGTTGCAGAGGTCAGGTGACCTTAGCCACTGGGCTTGGATTAGGTGCATTCAGGAATGTTACTAGTGTGGTTGGGAGGGGGGGCAAGTTTGCAATTTGCACCGGCTGGTCAGGTTGGATTTCCATGCATCAGCAAAATATGAAGTGATGGACAAAGAACAGCAGTGCATTCTGGGACTGCATAGATCAGCATTTTCAGTCGTTTAATCACTGAGCAGTAGTGGGCAGCACAGGGTTAAAAACCAATTTGACCAGACTGGCTACTCCCTAACACTTCAGCCCTGTAAACTCTGCACTGCATAGACAATAAGGAAGTGCGTGAGCAGCAGCCTCAGTCTCCCAGGTTATTGCGACTTCCTGATTTACAAGGCGCATGTTGTGTTTATGTTTAAGTCCATAATTTTTCAGAAGAATTTATTTCTGGCCCATTGTGCGTCGACAAGCCTCAGCTTTAATCTTGACACGCGAGCAGAGAAAGCTCAAATGACGCATCTGACAACTCACAGCACACAAAGCCGCCTGACGGGGCAGGCTGTGGTTTGTCAAAATTACTAAAGACTAGTATGTCCTAAAAGAAAGAAAAAAAGTCCCTTATTCCGGGTATGTTAACACACACACACACACACACAAAAAAAACCTGACATACTGCCAAGAGTAAAGACCAGAATGGTTTTGAATTTTCTGTGTGTCTTTTTGCATGTGAAAGCTGGACAGTGATGAAGCCGGACTGGAGGCATTACGTCTTTGAACATCAGTGAAAACATAAGCTAAACAAACAGGTGGATTCTTGAACAAGTTAAGCCTGAACTTTCACTCCAAAGACAAATGACCATTTTATTGAAAACATTAAAAAGACATAAAGTCATGATGCTTGTGAATTTCAGTGCAAGAGAGGTGAACAATGACCAGAAATAAGGTGGATACACTCAATCACCATATTAATGAACAGCAGACGCATTTGCTCATAGATATGGACAAGTGAGGAAAGATTGGGCTCTGAACACAATGTCTCCCATGCTGGGGTTAACGGCCTTGCTTAAGAATGATATGATTGCTCTGTCAGCCTTGGGATTTGAACACACGACCCCCCATGAGTACATATCCCTAACCTGCTGAACCACAAACTAGCCGAAATGTCTTTGAAAAGCCTGATGTCTGTTAGGCTCCCAGGATTCAACATCGACTTCTGGGGTCCTAATAATAACCCAAGGTGTCCCCTGCCCTTCCTGGGACAGGCTGCAGGCTCAACATCACCCCGTATAACACAAATAGCAATGGAATAATATCAATACAAAATCAAAATACTGAAATCTAATTCAAGTTTCCTTATTTATCACCGTATAAATGTATACTAAACATGGGTATGCAAACCCAATGGATGTATCATATTTAATAACATTTCTTAGCTCTTTCACCCAAAAGAACACACATACAATTTTCTCAAGGGCACACCTGAGGTGCAGCACTGTAACCTGAAGCCGCTAAGCTCCAGTTTCAGGTCCGCGACCTTAAACACCACACCACCTACTACGAGGAACCTTGCACTAGGAAAGGTGCAAATCCCTGCAGACTCACACTACGAACTGGTACTTTCCATAAAATATGTTAAAAGTAATGCACTACAACGCTGATGAACTTCAGGTCTGCAGCTGGGGCGGAGAATCTGATCCATGGAGGGCCAGGGTTGGGGGTTTTTTGGGATGACCTCTCAATCAGCCAATAACAGTGGGTTCCCAAGACTGAAGTTGAGAACCACTGCTTTATCACTGCCTGACTGAAAGGCCATCCCAAAAAGCCACAGTGGCCCTCCATGGATCAGCTTCCCCACCCCTGGTCTACAGCCAGATCTAGATACGCACAACCGCTACTCCAGGGCGGCATTTAGGATCAGGGCCCTTCAGTTTACTGCTGACAGCTGCACTTTATATCGTTTCCCATCTGAAGCATTAGCTTTGTATGCATCTGTTTGTAGGAAGCGAGCAGCTGACGGCCATTAATCTCAGATTTCTGGGCGAATTCCTCTATTCCTGGTGTTGGTGCCCCTGGACATCTTGCAGAATGACACCATCTGATCGGACCATGTTCATCCAACCCCGCAAGAGCCTGCTGGGAGACATCGGCAAATGACATGGCGGCCCTTGTTTGGCGTCCCATCATCCTCATCTGAAGCAGCGCTGCCGATGGGGCGTAGAAAGTCAACATTTACTCAGCACTGCGGCCGTCATGGTGCTCAGGGGCACCGGTAGACCTTAGCACAGGAAGACCTGCAGCTGTTTGCAAGACACGCGGCCCAATGCGGCTCCGCCGGCAATGACGCACACAAACAGCCTAACGTGCCATTTGTCTGGCTCTGCCAGAAAAACAGAACTTGGTTTGAATAATACGAACCACCCCGAAAGACGTACGATCAGCCCCCTGCACAGGCCCTCATCTCAACAGTGGAGTTCGCTTGACAAGGCCATCATAAATTGCAGGTCGGAGTTACAGGCACAGGGATTGGGGGACGGCGTCCGAGGGCACTGCGAATAGGCACACTCATGCTGCACAAACACCGCTGTGAGAACAAGGTCATCCCCCGCTGGCAATCGGGCAGGAGAAAGAAAAGCGGAAAAGAGCAAAGTCGGTAGGCAGAAAGGAAATGGCATCCAACCTTCATCAACCAAAATCCAAACAGCAGTCTAAGAATTAGATCAGATCAAACCAGAGGGGAGGGACTCCTGCTGAAGTCCAGATAATTGTGACACTGGGTACAGCGTGACACCAGTACAGAGAAGCTGCCCCAGCAGGACACCATACCCGCAGGGGAATGCCCTCGGCAGTGGGGGGGGGGGGGGGGGCTGGCGAACCCGCCGTGGCTGTAATGGCGACAGCTGCCCCCCTTCGCCCCGGGGGCCGGGAGCAGCTTTATTTTGTCCTGGGGCCCCCCAAGTTGTGCCCGGTACAGG
>JAABNY020000039.1:35914039-35926410 GCA_015164015.2 Brevimyrus niger | reverse complement strand
ACCCCTGGCCCCCGGGGGACCCCCCCCCGCCCCACCCCAAGTCGGCCCCACAACACCACCCCCCCCCCCCCCCCACCCCACTGAACCTGCCCACCACTTGGGTGAGAATAGCAAGTGGCAAAAAAGGGACAATGGAGGGTTTGTGGGGAGATAGGGGCTGGGGGGGGGGCTGGATGGATGCCCCCCCCATCCAGCATGCCTGGTCTGGCACCACAGCCCAGCAGATGGCCTGCGAATGGGCTCACTGCAGGGAGACATCAATAATGCATTCAGGCTGGTCATGCAGCAGAGGGGCCGCCCCCCCACATACGCCACTCCGCCACACCAGGGAAAAGCAAACGTTAAGGCTACATGACAGCCACACATGTGTGACACGCTGATTTATCATGTCACTAATCTTAGCGGAGAGTAAGTGGGTCAAACAGAACGACACACTTTCTCAGGCCAATCTACCGGAGCACACGGCACAGACCACAGCTTCACCCCCAGGGTCAGAGATTCTGCACCCCCTCAGCCCCAACTGGCACAGACACCCACCTTCTCATCCCTGGTCTTCTGCGCCGTGTCCTTGTGCCTGGACATGCTAACTGTGATGGCCACGGAGGTGGATAGGCGGTCAGGCACCCTGCCTGCCTGTTTATGCCTGTTCCTTATCAGCTTAGCCCAACAGAGCTTCAAGGTCAAGTAGGACCCAGGAGCTCTCTCACTTTAACTTGCTGAGACCAACTGATAGTTGACACTAACCAAAACTAGCAATGCTAACGCTAAAGCAATGGGACAGGACAAGCTATTGCTAACAATTGCATAATGCGTACTGTATATTAGCTTGATAAACTCAACACGTCTGACCCTATATATGTACAAAATATAAAACACAGGCAAAAGACAAAAGCATCTTAAGAAAAAAAAAATGCAGCTAAGCAAACATAAGGGAATGAGGTCCTACCTGTGGACGTGTGTGATGGCTTCTAAAAAGCACCATTAGCAAGGCAAGATAATTTTTCACACCGAGTTAAGCCTCGCTGTCTAAGAAATAAAACCCATAAACCCTGGAGACCTCTTTTGGGTGTGGCAGTACAAGACCAAATTTCACAGGTTTTACAAAAAGTCGATTTGTAACAAGTACCTGTGGGACGGACTATGAAATTGCCAATGACTTCTCCAACTAACAGCATGTGTTCAGAATATGGGGAGAGAGGTGCCAAATACCTGAAGGGCTGATCCACACCCTTACGTACCCTCTGCAGCGTGACACAGTCCCAGCAGTAGGGAGGGTTGCAGTGAAGCTGAGGTTCCTTCACTGGATGATATGGTGCACTCCGTAAATTTCAGTCAGTACCAATAACCAATATATTTTTGTCTAGTATTACCAATATTGATAACCTATACTGAAATCAGTCTAACCTCTGAGCTGATATTGGTGATGTTACTTCTTAACATCTCATATGCTAGTATGTAACAACCACACCATACAAAGCAGACATTGAGATGGCAGCAAAGCAGTGCTGACTTGGGAGACTGTAGCGAGGTTCTAAATGAACCGACAGAATGCCTCATCCTCCGCTATGGAAAACAGCTCATTGTCCATAATATCTCTATGATTTTTGTAATTATCTCTTTAGCTCTGGTGCGGCTAACTTGAATATTGACTAGAGTCTAAACATCAGCTGGCAATATCATCTAATATCGACACTGGATAATTTTAACCAACATCAGCCAAAACCAATATGTTTGAGTGCACCAGTGATCGGCCAAACCTACAGTCTACATGAGCAGGACTAGGCGGCTGTGATAAGGATCACTTCAGCAGAAAGATGAAGAGATGAGATGAACAAAATTATCAAACTGAGAAAGAGGGCCTTATCACCACGGCAACATCTGGTGCAAGAAAGACAGAGGAGATGCTGACGGTAAGTTAGGAATGAGCTGAGGAACTTGGAACTAGACAAATCTGCCTAGGCAAAGTGTACGTGCGAATCACGGTTCAAGAAAAATGAAGAGCAAGGATACACTCTTTCCCTGAACACAACACTGCTTATTCAGCCCAAATACTGTCTTAAATATGAGAACCTGAGCTCGTTACAGGGAAAAAGGCTAAAAGGGAGTGGTTCTTATTTCCCCTGCAGGAACTAGCACCAATTAATGTCCACTACTGACAGAACTGTTTACCCCTAATAGTACCCGAAACAATAACACTGAGTGAGGAGATATGAAAAAAAAAAAAAAAAGACAGTTCTTAGTCTGTAATGCAGGTGCCTATAAATCCAGCAGCGCTCAAGCTGTAATGTCAAGTTCCATTCATCCACTCTGTACATTAAAAAAGGGAAGACTGGGAATGTACAGGTAACAATTTGCCATTCTTTCTTGTAGCCAAAGCCCTTATGAATGCACTGTATCTTTCATTCACCCTTAACACCGAATGCCTTGGTTTCTGAGAGTTACTGTACTCGCACACTGCAGGTATATGAGGACCCTCATCAGTTGCCATGGGTCAATCAATCTTGATGGATATGGAGAGTCACCTGGTGCTGATCTATCATTTGGATAAGGCAGAACACTGCAGTCTGCACTGGAATGAATCACCAGTTCAAGCTTCAGAAAGAAATCTCAATTATAAAATCTAAAACACACAATCAACCTTCAGCTGGAACGCTACAAAACACAGAATTAACTTTCCAACTGCATGCTCATTTCACTTTACAAGACATATTGTGTATTAAACAGCATAGCAAACAAAATCCATGTCCAATCCCTTCCAGTGAGGGATGCTGCAGGATTTAGAGGGATTAAACTCAACTGAGCTTCTTATGTAATTACACATGGAGTGTCTCCTATAGACTCAAAACTCAAATAAAAAAAATCGGGCGGGAAAAAAACTCACCTGATAAGGAGGCACTTGAT
This sequence comes from Brevimyrus niger, assembly GCA_015164015.2. NCBI lineage: Eukaryota > Metazoa > Chordata > Actinopteri > Osteoglossiformes > Mormyridae > Brevimyrus > Brevimyrus niger. The sequence goes on along the minus strand of JAABNY020000039.1, from coordinate 35,923,509 downwards.
TGGTTAATGATGCACCTATGACAGAGCACTGAGCAAGACTCCTAGCTGCAACAGCTAAAACCCAAACAGAAAACAGGGCAAACAAGGAAAATAACTTCCCAGAATTTATCACTATAAAACAATGGAAATAAAATCTGAAAATAAAATCTGTCCACAGTCATGCCTTTTGCTTGTGTCACGATGGAGTGCTTCTGAAACACACTGCAGTCTTTGGGACCTTTGGGTGGCAGTATAGGGGCTCAAAGTGGGCGTCAGCCTGTCCTCCCGCATCCAAGGGTCAGGAGACAGACTACGCAGAGGCAGACATTTTGGGGTCTTTGGCATGTTTTAGAGACAGCCCACATGCTGCGTCGCCCATCACTTTTACCACATCATCACGATTCACTCTCAATTTACTCAAACTGCGAGACTTCATTCGTGTGCTTTGCATCGCCATTTCCCATCGGGCTGACGACATCCCTATAGTAATACCCTAGTGCCCCCCCTCCTGGCCCCAATGCTTCCTTTTCCTGTAGCTGTCTCCATGGAGACCCCAGTGGTGCCATGGCACCCATGTTGCTTGGCAGCACTTGGCTCAACTGCGCCAAAACCAAAGACAAAGACACTCAACATGGTGCAAGGAGGAACCCCCTCTACATTTCAGAAGATAAAATCCACCATAAACAGAAAGAGAAGAAGTTACATAAATATTGCCACATGTTTCTTCGTCCTCCAGAACTATGCCCTCTGACTTATCTTAGCAATCTTAGCATGAGGCCTAAACATCAATCCAACCACAAGCACTTCCTCATCTCAACCAGGCAAAACCAAGTGCCTTTTCTACACCTGGATCATGATACAAGTTTCCACACTGCAAGAACAATTAGATAACTGTAATATCCTGTATACCTAGCCTATGTGAAATACTGTAAATTTGCCTATTCATTGTTACGAACTCCAAGCAATACTAAATAACTAAAATTATTTTCACTTGACGTTTTTATCTGATATAATTATCTATGTCTACGACTGGGGAGGTACACAGACGTGAACAGCTTAATGACCGTCTTCCTCTGTTGTAGTTCTCACTGGTCTGTTCAGGACGTGCAAAGGCAGAGCAAACAAGGAGTGAGTGTATGCGTGTGTACACAGCAGGGAAAGTGGGAGACATTACCTCCCAGTCTGACCTTGTGAGGAAAATCAAAAAAAAGAAGCTGAGATTATGGGGTCAAAACAGTACATGCAGCTAAGGCTGTTCGACATCATATCCTGAAGAACTCGCTAGTATACAGCGCAGGCACATTATTCTCCAGGGCTTTCGATAACAGGCCGGTTTTCAGTACAATATGCACAGCTGCTTGCGTCCACAATTTGGTAAGCAGATAAGTAGTATGGCTAAAATATCAAGGAGATGTATGACACCAAAAGTTAGCAATCCCTAAAAATTTGGCTAATCTTTGGTTTGTTAAATTTGGATAGCAGAGCATGCCATGTGCTACCGTTTTGGTAAGTCAGGAAAGTGGTAAGCACTGAAGTGGCAGTGAAGAAAGGGACAGTCCAGCAGCCATCTTTAAACATCTTTTAAAAGGACATATTGTGGGTAAACAAGTTGTACTCTTTGCAGTTTTAAGTTAGACGCACTTATTAACCATAAGGATATGCTGAATTTATACAGATTACTAACTTTTGGGCATCATAATACTCCCGTCATACTTTAGGTACACCTCTAACCTGCTTACCAAATTGTGGCCGTAAGTAACCTTACGTATAGTTCTGAAACGCCAGCACCCGGAAACATGTTTTGCCTGGTATCTAAAGCCCAGGTGATTACTGTGCATGTGCTGTGTAATTGTAAGGTTATTTCGTGCAGCCCTATATGCAGCATTATTTATTACTTTATTTATAGCAATCCAGCTTCCTGCTTAAAAGCGGAGGCCCCCACAATGGACAATGGCCTATAAAGTAATTTACCCATGTGCATCCTTTGCCATTTAGCTACTGCAAAAAATCACTAAGAGTGTGTTTCGATTCAAAAGCTTAGCCACATGCATGTACAAGGAAACAAACAAGAACCTGTCAGACTGGAAAAGCCATCTACAGATAAACTCCATGCGACTCTATGATGACAGTATTATGTTGAGAGCAAAGTGATCCTAGAACGCTTGAAGACACTTTGGAGCCTTAAACTCACCCACAGTTACAACAAAAGTGTGTGTCGACAATGATGACTGATCACCAAATTAAAATCGCACAAACTATACCGTACAACTTCTGTGGACGTGTTGCTACAGTTTTATACGTAAAGCACTGCGCGTAATATGTTATCAACAGATATTGCGAACACTGGCAATTAACCAGGCTAGAACTGGATTTCATGATTAGTCTGATTATTTGTCGGATTTACGGCAGTTCGGGCTAATTGTACGTGAATGAAGATAAAGACCATTTAAACTGAGGTACCTTAAATCCGACAAGTTGTCCGGCTAAGCAAAAAAATCTTGCTTTTTGATATGGGTCCATGGTATTGCACTCTTGTGGCAGAAGAAATGCATACTGACTCGTGTTCAAGATGTTCAATAAACATGTTAAATGGATACATATTCCATTTTTTTTTTATCCGTTTGCTCATACAAAATGAAATGCGATTAATATAGATTAAAAATGAATGATATTTAATCGTAATTAATCTAAATTAATCCACAGCAACCCTTTGATTAATCTGAATAAAAATGTTAATCATTTGACAGCACTAATATTATACACAAACATACATACATACACACACATACATACATACATATATATACACATATATGTATGTGTGTGTATATGTGTATAGTATTAGTGCTGTCAAACGATTAACATTTTTATTATATAAATATATTACACACACACTCCATTTTCATTTGGGGGTCTCTAGTTTGTGAAAGGCTGAACCCCCCCCCCCGCCCAGTACCACAGCAATGTTTCATAAATGGCATTAAGCAGTCTGTGATGCTTTGAAGTTCTTACAGACAAAAACTTGATCAACATCAAACACCACATAATAATGTCACTTAGTTGATACTTTTACCCAAACTGATATGTCACTGAAGCAACAGAAGGCAGTACACAACAGTGGATCCAAAAGACGTCAACAGACAAAGTCTTCCAGTTGCACAACGGTGACATTAGCCACCATACCACAAGATTGTCCTGTTTTATTTTCAGTATCCTTTCAGTTCATCTTTATGGTTTTCACAATGCGACCTGAATAGGATTAGAAAGCAGCACTCAAACAGGGTAAGAACCAACACGTCAGGCAGAGAGAACAGAGAGAGTGCAAGTGATCCGGAATGGACAGTAGGAGAGGTCCAACTTAGCAGAACATCCCAACCCCCACATTTCCACCATTTAGGATAAACAAACCCAAGTCTATATTTATGCCATACAATGCAAGACACATAGCCCAGCACCCCTGCAGTATGCAAATTTACAATGACAAGTTCCATTTGCTGACCAAGAATGTACACCTTCAAACGCATATTCAATATCAGCTTTGGTCAGTTCAAAACTTCAGACTGTGTGTTCATAATACAGTTTAAGTCCAGGTTAAAAATCCCCCATGCACACACATTTTAATAACCTGTAGAAAAAGATAAACTTTTGAACAGAACCAGTGCTGTTTCTCGATATAATCATCAGCATAACGTTCAGAATTAACATGTGCTTAATGTTCTTGTCATATAGACTCATTCAAGTACATCAAAACCCATCACTGCGGTCACAGAACATCCAAAAGTTATTCAATTCAAAGCAATTTTAAGAATGTAATATCACATACTCTGCTTGAAAAGCATATACTCTCGCACAGGGTAAGTCATGTGACTCCCCAGGTGAGAAATTCTCAGTTTTCAGTTGTGATCGAAACACTTTCCCCACCTGGTCACAGACCAAATATTTTTGCGTAAGACTCATGTATTGCCCCACTGTTCAGATTTGCAACCGTTCCCCTGCCCCGTGGCTTTAATGTGACACCTCATGTTTTTCTAATCTATTCACAACCTCTTTGTATAAAATATGTAGATTGGTCCTTGCAATAAACTGGGAACACCCTTGTGGGTAGCATATTGCGCACATGTGTTCTGCTTCCGCAAACACTGACATAAAGTTACTTCTCGGAGCCAGTGTAATGCATTTCCCCTTGCGCCGCATGTAACCAAACTGCATGGCTTTGTTGAGTTTTCTCTCCACGGACTTTGACAAATACGGTTTACTATCAGAATTTAAGATAATGAGTCGGGGCTCTTCCGCACGCCGGTGGATTCACCGCAATCCCTGCAGACGGAGGTGCAGGCGGACCCCGTCCGGCACGGTGCAGCACTCCGCCTGGCCGGATCCCGTTTACAGCAGTACGAGAAAGTACCACGTTATTTTGCCGTTTTGCACACATTTGAACGGTTGTCTCTTGTCCTCCCGTCCTGGCGTTATCTGCTGACCTTTAGGTTAGTTGAAATTAATGCCTTGGCTGAGTACGCATAAACACTGATGTTGTAATAATTCTCCCAGATATCTCCATTTTAAATGCTGTGCCTGTAAAATAGCGATTCATAGGTGTACAATACCTCATTTAATAACCAACTTAAATCCACGTAAGATCAGGGACTACGACAACACACACATGTCTACCAAACCATTAAACAAACCACAGATCGCTGGTATATCCCGATACGAAGAAATATGCAGATTCTTCCTTCGTAATCGTTTCTGAATTTAATATAACGAGTCCGAATTCAGACTGAACGGCTTATCAGATTGGTGCGGCCCTGGGACTTCAGTTTGTCCTGGAGATGACCCTGACGATGCAATACGTTTTCTTAACTTACCGCGGTGTAGTTTCTCACCGACCGGCGACACACGCCTTTATATGCGAAACAAATAATTAATTAAAACAAAAAAATAGAGCGCGTTTGGACGCCATTGACCGGGAAGGTGAACCACAAAGGTCCCCCACTTTCTTCCCATTAGTTGGACCCCCTGTCCCAGTGTATTTGGTATAATATATTATACATGATTTTTATAGCCCCGGAAAGCGATTTAAAGCGTTCGTGGCGCCCTAACACGCCACCCAGCTCCAGTAAAGGACGCTCATCTGCGGATAAACCTGCTTCCCGGCGAATGATCCGGGGCCAGGGTCACAGCACGAAACGATGACATTTCAACAAATGTTTAAAAAATCGGTGTTTCATGGAAATAACGCCGCATATTCGCGTACCTGCTGCTTGTCAAAATGCTCCCTCTCCGCCCCCAGGGTGGTCTCGGTCCTCCTGCTTTTTACCCTGGTAGGCACCTGTCGTATTGAATTCATCCTCCGGCGTGGGAACTGGCCAAATGCTGGTTCCGTCCGACGATCGCGCCTTAAATATACCGTGTATGTGTATTATTATTTCTTTAGATGCCCCCTTGTAGAACGTGCGCGGAGCTTAAGCGGTCGAGGCTGGCTCCCGGCGACGTGCAGAGGACATGGGTCCGCTTCGAAGACGATGCATTGACCGAACTACACTGAGTGCAGTGGACGCAGCATGACGGGGGAAGTAAGGCGGCTGAACACAGCGAGCGCCTTTGCCTCCTCCTTCGTCAGGGCTATTCCGGGGACTGAATACACGTAGCGATGAGCGTGGGGGAGAATTAAAGTGACTGCCCCCCCCCTCCTCAAAAAACCTCGTTTTCATTCGGCTGCTGCTCCGAGTCCTGATCGTACCGTCCCATGTGTGAACGCCAGGATCCATAATTCGATGTGCATTAACTGACTTAATTAGGCGATACACCGCCTTTTTCAAACAATAACGGACTACCAGTTATGCACATACAAACGCTTTGAAATTCACGTTATTGTTAAAAGACTCAAAGACAAGCAAGAAAACAGTTCATATACATATTTTATTAGGATAAATGTGTACGGGTTTGTTGAAACGCAAATGTATGTTGCGATAACCCCCATATAAACACACTTATAAAGATAAACATTTTTTCCAATGCTCATGTCCATGTGAATCTGATCTAGTGGAAATAGCGTTCGTCAGTAAACACGCACGGTAATAATACAAAATCAGACAATTACTATATGGATCTACTATAGAATATAATGCCATTTTTGTTGCCATAAAATCATACTTTAAAAAATTGTACCGGCTATACACAAAGGTTAAGTACAACGAAAAATGTGTCACATTATAAGTGACACATTTATTTAAAACCTGATATATAATTTGTTCAAAAATCCAGTTTACATAGAGATAGGAAGGGCACCCTTCTCCCCCCCCAAAAAAAGAATCCATTTCGTTTTATATTTTACACCTGTGTCCCAGCAGATTTGTGGTGCAGCTGAAATGAGGCCTAACAAAGCCCTGCTATCCTTTCCTAAAGGAACTGCTGGTGTAGCTGCATATCCAGTGCAAGATCGCAGTGAGCTTGGAGCTTATCTCAGGAAACACAGAGGGTGACCCAAGCCATAGAATTTCTAGAGTGAGGAAACTGAATATGTGGAGAAAACCCATTTGCACATGGGGTGACCATGCAAACTCCCACAAAGAGCCCGGGGTGGGTTCGCCCCCACAGTCATCGAAGTGCTGTCCTCATTTACACTAAGAGAAACATTTGAACAATTAATACATTACCCTGGTTTTTTCTGCTTCACGGTATTATTTCAATGTAATACTGTTATACTAGTGGTAGCTGATTAGCGGTAAATATAGCACAAATATGTTATATTCAGTGTTTGTATTGCTACTATCCCAGTGAGCAGGTATGATGATTACTGCTTTGTGTTGGGGGTGGTGTGGCTCCCAGACTTCATTCACAGTTGCCCGCAGAATCAGCACTGCCTGCACACTTCACAGGTGAGGGGGTGTGGACACCCCCCCCACAATCCTGGCACCTTTGCTGCTGCCAGCTGCTCCCAGGTGACAGCCACCTGCCTAGTGGGGGGGAGCCAGGAAGGCTGCTTCTTGCCTGGGGGCCGCTGTCCTGCAAATAACACTAAGTCACTCCACTATGAACTGAAGGAGGCAGAGCCTTTGGTCTGACATCTCATATCTTTGCAGATATTAAAAATGTTGATAAGCTATAACACATCAAAAGTAAAACTGGTATTGAGCTAATTCTGTCCCTATTTGCCTGCCTTATGAAAACAGACAAAGTCTTTATAGTATGAGAAAATGCTTTTATGAAAATGACACTGATCTCTGATCTATAACATCAAAATACAATGGAGTCTAAGTACTGGATATGGTGAGATATTTTTGGACTGACATGAAAAGTATAACGTTTAAAATACTCATCTATACCTTTATGAGAAATGAAAATCGATATGACAATGCTCTGATGTAAGACAATTTTAAGGATGAGCCACAGTAAGATGCTTACAAAGACAGCTGTTTCATCGGGGATATTGACATGACAATACTCAGTGTGACTGCACAGCTCAGATATACAAAACGAAGTAGATGTAATGGAGAGGGAGAAACTCTAATGAAATATATTAAGTATGTAACCTTCATATTCCGTATTAAAATGAATGTGAAGCATCTGGAAACATACAGTATAATGATGCCAGAATAGATGTTCATAAACACCACTGAAATTCACCAGGCAATATATCTTGACTGTGAGAAACAGGCGTTTGCTGTTTGGTGCAGTTGACCGAATTGGGCCAGTGACTCTGTCCGTGTTTAATGGACTCCTGGTTAATCCCTTGTAATGCCTAATAGTGAAGCAGGGAGACCTCGACTGAGCCTAAGCTGGATGAGGGTCATACCTGCCTGGGAGCCCCACTGCTGTGACTGTGGCTGTGGTCACATGTAGGGCCTTCACTCAGGTAAGCCTGGCACCAGGTTTTGTGTTCCAGACTGGCCACCATCTCCTGGGATTGAGCCAGCAGCTGCTGAAGGCGGCTGGTGGGGGATCTGTGCTCTTTCTGCCAACAAGGTCAAAGATCGGGAAACCTCAAAAGCCTTCTGACCCACCAAGCGTTTCCACCAAGCAGCATAAATGGATAACACTAAATGCAATTTCAGGTATTAGCACTGGAGCACATCATCAAAATCAGCTCAGTGCCTACTGAGCTGGAGCACCCTGATAACAAATATTTACCTAATATATTTATAAAATGCAATTAATCCACACCCTAAGTTTCAAAAAAGCATTCTTTACCATGTGCTTGCTATTTATTAATTGAATGCTAAAGGTCATATTGGACAACTATTTCCCTTAGCATTTCAGACATTTGTAGACAATGGAAATTGTAATTACATGACAAGGCTTCCTTTCGTCATCAGGAGGACTGGGTTTGGTTCTTTGGTGGGTGTCAAAGTCGGCTGTAGAGTCTCTCCCTGGTTGGGCAGGGCCATTGACGTGACAGAGCCTTCCCATGGTCCCTTGCTCCTCTGTTTTCAGAGGCACACTCTTGAACAGGTCCAAACATTTCAGGTCCAGAAAGCTTAAGTCAGCCTGACTGGAATGAAAGAGTGCAGGTTCATAAATACCGCCTCATTCAGACTATTTGGAACCACCTAATCAGCAGGGTCATTCGCAAACATTACCAGGCGGCAATATGTGACATATGTATGAACTACAGGAATGGAATGCAGTCAGCAATGTTTTTAAAAGTCAACACTCCAAGAAAACTCACTTTTTAACCAATGTATTCTTTATAGGAATGTAGAAAGACTGCTGCTTATGGGGAAACAGGATCCAGGGAAGATGTACGACTCCTTCTGTGTATTGGAGCATGGGGGCTGGTGGGCGCTGGGCCATCTCAGGAGGGAAAGTCAGGTGACTGTTCTTATTTGTCGTGATTCGTTGAGACGTTGCTCTTCAGTGTTTGTGTATACACATAGATATATAGATACAAATGCCTTTCACCGTTTTGGGACACTACATTAGAAATGTTTCTACATACAGTACTGAGCAAAAGCCTTAGGCAGTCAAAGAAAGTAATGATTAAATGATCTTCCAGTTGGCGTAAAACTATGATCAAAGCTGTTAAGTCTATCAAATTGTGTTAGCTAAGCCATTTCAATACCTATCCTAATGTCCAATATTTGCAGCAACATTACAACACACCAATGCATTTTTTGACTACCCCACTTTGTTTGGCTAATCAAAACCTTATTAAGTTAATTAACTTAATTAATTAATCGAGATGGTATTGAAATTTAATTAATACATGTAACGGTTGAGGTGCCTTTGAAGAGCGGTTTGGGATGAAAAGCAGTGATCATCTAGCTATCAGTAACTTCTGGAAAACAATAAATTCTTTTTTATTTTTTCCTTCAGTTACTATTCATTTGCACATGTTAAATTGTTTTTTTGAAAGCTATTTACTACTCAATATATATATAGCCTTAAACATTTTCTTAGATTTTTGCACAATACTATCCATCCATCCATTTTCCAAACCGCTTATCCTACTGGGTCACGGGGGGTCCGGAGCCTATCCCGGAAGCAACGGG
>JAABNY020000039.1:35828437-35845333 GCA_015164015.2 Brevimyrus niger | reverse complement strand
GGCGGCGACCAGGTGAGGAGTACAAAGACAGATGTGTCTTGCCTACAGTCAAGCATGGTGGTGGGAGTGTCATGGTTTGGGGCTGCATGAGTGCTGCCGGCACTGGGGAACTACAGTTCATTGAGGGAACCATGAATGCCAACATGTACTGTGCCATACTGAAGGAGAGCATGATCCCCTTCTTCGGAAACTGGGCCGTAGAGCAGTATTCCAACATGATAATGACCCCAAACACACTTCCAAGACAACCAATGCCTTGTTAAAGAAACTGATGGTAAAGGTGCTGGACTGGCCAAGCATGTCTCCAGACCTAAACCCTATTGAGCGTCTGTGGGGCATCCTCAAACGGAAAGTGGAGAAGCGCAAGGTGTCCAACATCCACCAGCTTCGTGACATGATCAAGGAGGAGTGGGAGAGGATTCCCGTGGCAACCTGTGAAGCTCTAGTGAACTCCATGCCCAAGAGTGTTAAGGCAGTGCTGGAAAATAATGGTGGCCACACAAAATATTGACACTGGGCACAATTTGGGTATTTTCATTTAGGGGTGTACTTACTTTTGTTGCAGCAGTTCAGACATTAATGGCTGTGTGTTTTATTTTGATGGGACATCAACTTTACACCATTGTACAAGCTGTACACTGATTACTTTACATTTTATCAGAGTTTCATATCTTTAGCGTTGTTCCTTGAAAGTATTTTGTGGGATACTGTATAACTGTGCGTCCAAGTATATATGTGATGTCACTTCCTGTCTGCCAGTGGATGAGACTTTCAGTGGATCTGCAGCCAGTCTTTATTGCTGAGAAGATACACTAATGGTGGTACCCAACTGATGAGCAGTGGCCTGGAAAAGTATGTATGTAAAGCATTGTGTTTTACATTGAGATGCATTCAGATGCAGAATCAAGTGCACTTTCTGTCAGATATAGAATACCTTGTAAAGCCCAGCAGGGAGGCTGAATATTGTATTTTTGTTATTTTTAGGGTGATTTCATTAATTTGTCAGCAGCAGTGAGGTTGAATCCCCTATATCGTGGGGGGTGAAGAACAGATACAGCATGTGTGGTTTACAAATGGGGTGGCTAAGTATGTTAATGGTAAGCGAAAGTGGAAAGCTGCAGCATATAATTCATGTATGCAGCAGATGTTAGAAAGGACAGGAAAAGGTAAGAGTAGTCAATGGGCTTCTGTAGGGGATGCTACAATGGGAATGAATATTCCCATCCTCGTGTCTGCTAGAGTGCCCACTCAAGTGGGTGTATGACCAAACTCCAAAATGAATTGGACTGAATGTACTATGACCATATGTTGCATGCTAAAATACAACACAACACAATAATGTTCAAATGTTATTGATGTTTAATTCTAGTAAGAAAGTAAAAAAACAAACAGAACAAGGCACTTGCTGTTTTTACTTCATTTTTTTAACATTGCATTTCAGATCACTCATTTCCTGTCGAGAAATGCCTGCAAAGAATAGGAAAGAAAAGGTCCCATTTTAAATCTATTTTTATTGACAGTATCAATGACACATTTAATGTGAAGGTAACCCTGAAGGCAAGAGCACTAAATCATATTCAAACGCATAAGTGGCCTCCGATTTGCCTCTGGTGACACCACACCACCACTCCCCCTTACAGATGGCATGCATGGAGGTACCTTTAGGACTTCCTGTGCAGCAGACTCTGATGGTAGGTGCTTGACCCCCTCCTTCTCCTTGTACATCAGGTACTCCCGGGCCAAACAGGCAGCATCTACTTCACTGAGGGAAGAGGGGAAAAAAAATTAAAATCAAACCAGCAAGACTGTTTATAGTGACCTAAAATGGCCTGTACCTTTTCTGCTTTGTAAACGAACACAGTGCTAAAGATTCAATGAATTAGTACCTCTCACATCTAATCCCAAAGGGAGCTGTGCCCTTGATACGTTAAAAAAAATACACACTTCAGGCCAGACGTTTAGGGCCACCCTCTGATTTAAAAATAATAAACTATACACTGCTTTGTCAACTTAAAAAAATATTACAAATACTTATAATATTTAATCACTTATTTGTTTTTAAGTGAGGGTCAGAAAGCAGGGTCAGAGTTTCCCTGAAACAAATGGGGTCAAAGGCCTTGCTCAAGGTCCCAACAGTGACGTCACTCTGCCAGCCATAGGCAGAGAGCCCTGACCTGCAGTGATGCATACAGTGGAATAAGAAACATAAGATGACTGACCATTTCCTGCTGATAAGACAGTCCACTAGATTGCGCACTTGGCTGTAATGGCCGCATGACACTACATGCTCCTTGAGGAGAGGGAACAGCTTGGTATTCACCAGCTTCTCGTGCAGTCCATTCTGGTTAATGAACCTCAGCACGGTCTCTTTGATCTGGGGGGGGGGGGGGTGTAGTGTGTGGCTTTACCAAACCCAATAAACAAGAATAAAAATGAACAGACATGAAAACAAACAATCCAAACCTTTAAAGGGATTCCAGCCAACTCTCCTGTACTCATGTGCTCCTCCACCTGCTCCAGGACGGTGACCAGGTTGCAGGAGGATAGGAAGCACTGCATGAAGGAGGCGGGACAACATACCTGTATGGTGAACTCAAGCTTGTGATGGAAATGGAAAATAAACCAGCTTACTGTGACACTAGGTCTCAAAGTGAGATTTTTAGCTTGGTCTTTTCTTACGATGCTTCCCTTCTGACACATCAGATGGCATTATGTCAGTGGGATATGCCAATATTATTGGTAATTGATAATATCTGGCAGTGACTAACCAGCAATTATTGCCTTTGTCAGGAAACAGGCCTTGGCCACACACAAATAAGATAAGACCAAGATTTGTGATTAGGCTTTCAGATCAGCCCCCATTTCCCTCGCGATTAAAAAAACAAAACACAAACACAACACACTAGCACTATTTTGCTTCCTCTACGATACACAAAAAGATCAGCATATGTAAACATATGCTGTAATGCTGGTATGTGGCTAGGGCTTACCAAAGGTTTGTGAACCACTCCTTTTGACAGTTTTAGATGGTCTACATCATGTTTTTAAATCATAATGAAATCCAGCCAAATTAATATTTTTTTTAATTAAAAAAAATCATGTTTTTTTTTTGGATATTTCCAAGCCTGAGAGGACATTTTAATTTGGTCTAAACTCTACAGGTCAAAAGAGCAGCCCAAGGCAGGAGGCTACACAACCTAATAAATAAGCCCACATGCAAAAGTGTGATATACATTTCTCAAGGAGTGAAATCAGGGCCTGTGCCACAACATTTGGACAATATGAGGAGGACGCACCTGAATCTGTTGCTCTCTTTTAGCAGCACAAGGGATCAACAACAGGGAGCCCAGGGAGAAGGCAGGCAGGTTGACTTGGGCGAAGCGTTTCGCGAGGCCAATCAAATCCATGTTCAACAGGAATGGGCATCTGGTAGCACAGTAGAGGGGGACCTTTATGGTCTAGGTAACACCCAACCCTTGCGATACTGAAGCGTTTAATGTGTTCATAACCAAAACCAAAGTGCTCAATAAGTAAGTAACCAAACCCACCACCATGACTGTAGCAATTCCCATGGTGATGTATAAGGTGTTCAGCAGTTTTTTTCTTTTGCTAATTCTGGGTGCTGACGCTTGGTTCTTTACATATACAACTCACAGACAGTACTCACTTCAGAAGGAGAACAAATGTCTTGTAGAGGGTTGTAACCTTCTGAGGGCTAAGAGGGAGGGAAGCTGAAACAACATTGAAGATCAATGAGCAGTTTTATCTGAGAGAGAGAGAGAGAGAGAGAGAGAGAGAGACTAAACAGGGAAACGGATTGTTGTCTTAACCTGTCATAAATGGAGACAAAATAACACTCCTCCACGTTCTTGAGAAGTTTGACACCTAAAAAAAATGAAAAACAATTATACTCTGCAATGTACAAACATCCATACTTAAGGGGTGTTAGAGTAGGGCAAACGGCTGCTGGGAATTTACCTCTAAGAGTGAGGGAACTGCTCCTAAGGCCTCCAGAACATTCTGCAAGTAGCTGATCTGAATGGGGATAATTATCACACTGAAGTTGCATTCTTCTTGCTACAACTGCATTCAGGGTTAGTGGTTCTCTAATAACTACTAACCTGTTTTGAACCAAGGAAAACAAGACCTACTGTATTGAAGCTGAGCAGTTTCTGCAACACCCCGTTCCAGAGCTGCGGGTCAAACACCTGGTACTCTAAGCAAAGGTCGGCCACCAGTCGCACCGCCTACATTGGGAGAGCCAGTGGATTAAGGGTGCTGTAGTCTTCCACAATGAATGCTTTTCAATGCCAATTTGGTCATATGCCTCCACACCTGGGGTTCATGGTTGTGGTTCTTCCATAGGCCCTTGACCAGCCCCTCCTTTGGACTGTTGAGGAATGACTCCATGGTGTACGGAATGTTCAGTGCCTCCAGCTGTGACAGGTAAATGTAGCACTTCAGGTGGTACCTTTGGGAGAGGAGGTGACACCTTATTAGACACCAAAGCCCATGAGGAGGCTAAAGAACTCATAATGAGCAACCCTAAAGAGGTCCTCAATCCCACAAGGCTAATGTACAAGCAGGTTTACACCCCTAAATGAACACTAAATGAATCTGGATCCAGGAAGTACAAGTCAAACCAGGAGACATCCTACACGGGATGCAGGAATCTGGAGAACATGGATGAGAAAATCATGCAGCATCATGTAAACCCCTCACAGTATGCAAGTGGAACTGCTCCTTAGAGGTGTAAGGTGACAGTAATACCCAAATTAAACTGAAATCATATCTTACCATTTTTTAGGGGTTTGATGGGAGTTGGAAACCCTACATAGACCGAAACCAATCAGAACCTGGGAAGCCCTATTTCCCCCAGTAACCTGTCATATGACCTTATTGGAATGAGGCGTCACTGAAATGGCAGGTGAAGAGAGATCTTACTGGACTTTGCTCCTGGGGATGTGGAGGAGGGTCTCCAGCATGGAGGGATCTGCAACACGGATGAGGCACAACAGAGCTCGGGCCCGGTGACAGAAATTCAGGCGGCGACCAGGTTTGCTCAAGGGCTGGAAAAATCCAGAAAGGATTTAAATGTTATTACAAAATGAATCCAACACTGGGAACAAAACAACACTGTTCCACAAAGGAGGAAAAAAAATCCCCAGAATGGTGGGGGCCAAAGATGTGGCAGCAGGAGAGTCACCCAAGTCTCTGCATTGAGGATACTGCTCAACAAACGAGCGCTGAAGTCCATGGGGTACATCTGCAGCAGGTACACCACCCTGGGGGGAGGAGGGGGAAACATTGAGCTCATCTATACATAGAGGAAGGGGTGAGCAAACATGGAAGAAGCCATGGTGTGCAGTATGTGTGAATAATATCCATAAATCACATACCCAAATACTCAAACAAAAGAATGGGTGAGTGTTTTATACTTCACAGATTTCAAGAAAAACCTAGCATGGGGATACTTAAAACCTCATGAGGTCTGGGTCTTCTTCAATATTGGTCACAGAGTCCTGACAGCTTACTTCCTAAAACAGATTAAACCATGAAAATTCAGTAATTTAAGATGAATTATGAATGGTCTTCCTCCTCTAGCAGGAAGAAGGAAATATGCGCATATGGCTACACGTAGACTACAAACAACTTAGTTCTTGTTAAATGAATTGAATATTTTTCAAACTGATGGGCATTTCCCATAAGTCCACTACCTTTTAACCATCAAACCCGAGATCTAAAAACCATGCTATCTGATACAAACAAACATGCTCATTCCTGACCATTGATGAATTGGAGATGGCAGAGGGAGGGACAACTCACCTCGATGGATGGCTTGGTCTTGCACAGCCACTTCTCCAGCAATATGTCCCGAACCTTTGATAAGTCCACATTGTTAATTTCTGCAATCTCCTTGGCAACTCCATGAAGATCTGTAAATTTATATGACAGAGCAAAAAAAAAATAAATACTATAGTACGTAGGGGTGCAAACGTACGGAAGAGGATTAGGGCCACCATGAACTTTTGATAATTTATTTTGATTAAAAAAAAATAAATAAATTAATTAATTCACAAATATGCATATGGAAACTAATTACACACTATTAATTGAATACAAAGAAAGCAGAGCCTCAGGACATTCGAATTTAATCAAAAACTCCAGATTGAATTCTAAAAAGTTGATCGCATTTTCTTATTCCATAAGAAATAATGGAAAACCAATTAATTGGTTCCTGGCCCCAATAAATTACACCAAAACATGTTTTTTATGTGTGCCTATACCCCGTATTCCCTGATACCCTGACGTCTGTATCTCTGTTCCGTACTCCCTCGGCAGGATAAAATTAATATTTAAATTTTAATAATTATATTACTTGTTTATTATTAATATTAAAATTATGAATAAGAAATCTTTATTTTAATGTATTATATAATAATTACTGTCATTGTCTAAATGTATTTTACTGTCTACATATATGTATTCAGCTAGTGTAAACATGCACATGCTTTCACAGCGAATGTGAGGCTGAGACTGAAGAGTTAGCCTTTGTTTCCGCTGAGAGACGTGTTGCGTGACTCATTTCCCCACACGTATAAGTAATCTTAGGTCGGTGTTCATGGTTTGACTTCTGAGACTCAGATCGAGTTCTAGGTCATTTTTTTCAAAACTGGTTGGTTCGACTTAAGAAATTTGAGTTCTAATGAATTTGAGAACTGAGGTACCACTTTATTTGTTGTCATTAAACCAGGAAGAACAAGCCAGTGTAAATTTTCAAAATGCCAATTACTGAACTGTACAGAAAAACACAAAGGAGGTGCTACCTGATTGGTTGCTTTCACCTAGGCTAACTAGTGGTGCACTGAAATTTTGACTGATACCAATGACTGGTGGGCACAGCCACTGACCATGAGTGCAGGTTGCCGGCAGTGAAATTAGCCGGCATAGATTAGCCGAATTAAATAAAAAAAAATAATAATAAAACATAACGTATTTCTTCCCCGAAAACAACAGAGATCTGCAGGTGAGATTTAATAATGAATTACAAACGTCACAAGCCAATACTTTGACATTATGATCTATCTAAGCTTCTAACATTTTTGTCAGAGGCAAACTATTTTTTTTATTCTGTCTAACTAAAAATCTATTTGAATTATAAACACTGTGGGTTGTTTAGAACTGTGCGTTGGGCCAGTAATTTAAGACCTTTAAGTAGTTGCCATCTGTCCCATATTTTACCTGATCATTCTTTATTGCAAAATAAGATTTAATAAGGAATAAGGAATTTTCAGAGAGCATCAGATCGATCCCCAAACCCTCCCAATAACAAAACTTGTTCTTCCTTCACTGTTCTGGGGTGACAGTATAGTTTTCTTGCTTAAATTCCATATTAAAGTTTAACCAACTATTAGTCTCCTATCCATATTTAGCATAAAGGTTCCTGTTTGGTCGCGGAAAAGCAACATACGAAAGTCACAAGGAACTACAAAAGTTGGCCCAGGAATTCAGAATCAGGTTCCTGAAATTATGGCAAACCATGGTGTCTGTTGTATTGGGTGCATCAGGCAATTCCCACCGCCCCCAGCCGGCCACGTACATCACTAACTTTCAGACTCATTCCACTATGTTGGAGCAAAGCCCAGAACTGGAGATTGGTTAGTGATTACAGGTTCACAGCCTCACCAGGGCAGGCCTCAGTGGTTGGGTTCTGCATACGCTGCTCCACACTGGCGTGCTCCCACAGTGCCTCCAGGAGGTGCACTGGCACGCTGGTCAGCTTTAGGAGCTCAGGGGACCGCAGCTTGGCAGACATTAGCACTGCCTCCGTGGCTGAGCGCTGATACTGCAGCTTCAGCTTCTCCATGAAGGTCTCCCCCCTCACCCTGGCATCCTCCTGTTCCATGAGGTGGTGGGGTCAAAGAAAAGCATGCTGTTGGCCCATGGAGAACATGCAAATAGCTACAAAGATAGCACACTTACATCAAGCAGCTCCAAGAATCATCCATCTTCAGTAAGCATACCATAATATACAGTATACACAGATATATCAAAACAATATGACCACCCCCACATAATTAAAATAAGGATGACTACCTATAAAAAAGGCACATGTCAATGTCTGGGATATATTATACAATAAGCCAACATTCAGTACTTGTGGCTGATGTGTTGAATGCAGAAGAAATGCGCAGAACCTACTGTTGATAGCAGTCTGAGGAAGTAAAAATCACAAACCACTGACAAGATGCTAGACAAACAGGATGTGAACCAAGGCTGTCCCACCTGGTACAAAGCAAAAGACGGGCTACTGTGGCACAAATGGCAGAATTTTAATGACGGTGACAGGAGTTGTGACATGGCGCACAGTGGATTGAGTCCTGCTGCGTATGGGGCTGCGTAGTCATGAATTGGCCATTCAGCCCCATATGCAGCAGGATTCCACACACTATGTCTTGACAGATTTCTCCTGTGACCATCAGGAATGACTTGTCATTTGTGCCCTTCTGTTGGTTCATACCACACAGGATAGTCCTCACTCACATCTTGCATTGATGAGTCCTGGGTTGCCTAATGGGTCGGCTAATCATGATTTTTCCCTCCTGTGACCACTCTCTGTAGGTACTTACCATGGCTGACCGTGAGTACCCCACAAGCTTCACAGTTTTGGAGATGCTCCAACCCAACGGTCTGGCTCTTGTCAAAGTCCCTGATCTTAGCCTCTACCCATTCCTTCCGCGGTCAACATATAGATTAAGTACTCAATGTTAGCTTACAGCAGAGGTGTCAATCTACAGTCCTGGAGGGCCGGAGCCCTGTGTAGCTTAGTTCTTTCCCTTTTCCACTACAAATGGATTCAGCTCAACTGCTATGTGGTAATTAGCACAAGAAGTTGAATCAGGTGTGTTAAACGAGGGGAAACCCAAAAATGTGCAGAGTCTGACACCTGTGGCTTACGGTCTAATACAGAGGTGCCTGGGGTTCACGAACGCGGTTTGTGACCAAAAATTTAGAAAATAAAAAATAAAAAATGCATTGTTTGGTCGAGGAATCGGTTTGTCAACCAAATTTTGTATGCAGATTCCTTTTTTATGCTTTTTATGCATGCCCCATGTGCGACTAAAGAGGACCACAACAGGCACCGGATACAGATGGGAAACACAAAGTTGTCAGATGCCGAACTGTAAGATGCACACACGGTGGGAGATTTACACATGCTAAATATGTGAGGATCGGACCGGGTATACATAAGACACGGGCAAACACATGCGCGACAATATGGAAATGCTACCATTAATATTAACAATATAAGGATTAAGGACTGTTAATAAAGAGCGTGATTTCCCCAGCAAGCAAGTCTCCATGTCACTCTCTGCTCCCGTGATGCCACAGTTTGCCCGTTGCCACACTGTATTGCGTTTCTTTAAAGTTTTTACTACAAAGACCAGGAAATTAATGAACAAAAATGATTTGGTAGGCTTGTGAACAAACTAATCAAATTTCACTGCTTTCTTGTAGGAAAAATTGCCTTGGTTCGCGTACAAATTAGCTCATGGCCACTTTCGTGGAATGGATTGAGTTTGTGAACCGCAGACAGCACTGTATATCCAAGACCTTGATATGCACCATTTTTATAAGATATTCAACATTATTCACTTCAGGTGGAGGAGGCCATACTATTTTGGCTTAGCAGTGAATAACCCTATTTATCCTGGTCAGCTTACACACATTCATAACGGTAACAAGACAGTAAATGTATGATCCTAAAATATGTTCAGGATTGTTAACCTCCAGCTCCGGGTCCTGCAGCCATTTCTTCCCAAGGGCCAGGCAAAACTTCAGGGACTTTGTCTTCTCAATGCCTGTTGGGGGGAGAAAAAAAAAAAAAAACACCCAGGTGATTCTCCTCTGTGCTCCAGCCATGGGAGAACTTCCTGGAGATAGCAGCGGACTTGGCCTGACCTGGGGGCAGCTCCTGGGAGACCCTGTGTATGGTGGCCGCCGCCCACTCAGGGTTCCTGATGCACAGGATGTAGTCCATGATGGTCCGGGCCGTCCTGGCCGCCTCCTTGCCTGCAGCTAAAGAGGCGCTTTTCTTGGCCTGCTCAAGGAGCTGTGGCTTTAGTTTCTTTTCAAACATGTGGTTCACGGCCCCCATGTACAGCTTATCCACATTTACCTAAAAACAAGTCAGTAAAGGGGAATTCGGAACTGAGTAATCCACACACAGCAGTATCTTCCACAAAATGAAATCATCCATCTTGGTTGAGATTATCGGATTGGGCATGGAGCTTATCCTAGACAGCATAAGAAATCCAATTGCAGTCTCCTTTCAGCAAAACGATGGTTTATCGAACAGCAAAAATAATGCAATACAGTACAGACATACACTGAGCACTGAAAGGCTGCTCAAATAAAAAATTAAGGTCAGTTCTTAACCCCCCTTTATACCCCAAAAACACACTCCCAAAGTACTGTGCATAAGTGTTTTTTGCAGTGATTTTGCACATAAAGGGTGAGACACAGCAGAAGCAAGACTTTCTACAAAAGCAAATCATAACTCAGTCACTGTAAATTCTTTACAGTAAAGTACAGTAAAAATCTTGCTACTTTTTCCTTACAGCAGCATGGAGTACAACCTGAACAGGGTGTCAGTTTATCACACGGGAAATACTCAATCGTAATCTACAGACCAATCAAACAGACCAGTTAGTCTAAATGCATGTCTTTGGTCTGTAAGAGTTCACTGGAACACATGGAGAATATGCCAACTATACACATACATGGTGGAGGCAGTGTTTGAATTCTGATCAAATTAAGAGAAATTTCGCCAAACTGTACCAATGATCTAACGCAGGGGTTCCCAAACTTGTTTTTGCGAGGGCCACATAACTTTTTCCTGCTTTAATGGGGGGCCGGGTTGGTTTATGACAGAAAAGTCCACGAGTGACTACTAATTTTACTGTGGAGATTTTATTATGAGTTTAACCCTCTGCAGTCTGAGGCCTCTCAGCCACATTTGGGGTAGTTTGACATGCCTTGACATTTTTTCATATTTCACTTCTCAAAGTGTTACATGTTCTTTTATTCAGCACAAACTCAGCATCAGTAGTCTGAGACCACTTAGAATGTTACTAATTTTTTGTTAAAATCAACTTTAAACATACTTTTCAAAAACCTATATTTCAGACTTGCTGAGAAATTGGAAAAAAAATCACATTACAAACATTTCTAGCCAAGGCCTTTGAGCTCTGAATTATAGACACTGGGGTTGGCTACACATAGGTGAAAGACATTCTGAAATTTTATGGGGTTTGATTACTAAAGTGTTAGAACTTGAGTGACTTTCTCAAAGTCAGTGCTCAGCCTGCACAATGAATATTGGTGAGATAGGTGTCCCCACACCTGTATTAGTTCACATACTGTCAATGGCCCTTTAGTCTGGAATGTCACTGCAGTCCAATCATCATTTTGGAAAGGCAGTTTGAAACGCAAGAAAAGTAGCAACAATAAAATCCTTTTCACAATTTATTGGTGGATGGAATGAAAAATGGAAAAAACTGACCATATGCAGAGTGCGTATGCAGATTTGAGGGAAATTAAAATAATTCACTATTATTAACCCTCTGGGGACAAGGGCACCGTCGACCGCACATCTCTCTCGAATTTCAGTTTAAATCTCGCTGAAATCATTGTGTAGACTCATGAAAAACACTGACTAAATCTTTTCAAAACTTTCACTGTCGAAAAAAGTTACGTTTTTAAATTTAGGTTAAATAGGCAAAAAAAGTATACCATGTCACCTTTCTTTGTTTTACCTGCATCGGGGGCGTGTAGTATTCACGGTCTAAATAGCAGCATTACAGCATATTCAAACGCAGGTTTGAATCGACAACCTTGTGATTATAGACACAATCTTAGCCCACTTACCCATGAACACAGGGCGGAGATTCGCTGCCGACTGGCAACACTGACGCAAGGGTTCAGCGGCAGAAACGTATGCGTGTGCCGTATTGTAGCCGATCAGTGTAAACACTACCCAGACATGTGCTTTTATTTATTTGAGTAACAATGGGCATATTCATACATTTCTTTACCCAATACCAACTGTCGGATTATCATATTATCATGCGAATAGGCGATTTGCAAAGTGGGAAGGCGATCAGAACTGCTTCGAGACCCAGACGCTTAGGTCAGCCACTCTTGTTCTTACTATTCGTACCCCGAAGCTGTAGAAATGTATTTAGTTTCTACCTATATATATTTGAAAAGTAGACTGTCCAAGGTTTCTGAGGGTGCTTTTAAAATGTCTTCTCTTTGAGATCGCGCATCATCTGTTTAATTGCAATGGCACATTACGTTGAACGTACCGTTTTGTTGGTATGTGATTTTTTAAATTAGGCTACGTTAACTAAGGGAAATTTTAGTTTGAAAGTCAACCTTTGTTATCAAATAGACAAGTATATTTAAAATTACATTTTAAAATGACAAAATATGTCTCTGGCAATGTTCAGAGGGCCGCTCCAAATGTGGGGGTGGGCCACATTGAGGCCCCCGAGCCGTAGTTTGGGGACCCCTGACCTAACGTCATACAAAGAATGCATTTTGGGTTTAGACAGAGAAAGCATGAAAATGGTTCATAGATACTGTTGGCAGCCCCCTTTATTCAACTGTAAGAAAACTGCCCTTTTACCTTCATCAGTTTGGTTATGAGCAGCAGCGTGGGGAAGGTCTCTTCACTGAGCTCTGATGCTAAATCGGCAGTGGAGGAAAAGGGGAAAGAAATTGAGAAACTCATTAGACCATCAGGTATTAATGTACTAGTGGAACCACTGCATGCAACAGCCCAACAGCTAGCCATATGAATTCGGCATCTCCATCTGAATGGACCTCAGACTTTATGTTGGCTAATGGCGCAGGGTTTCACTTCCACAGTGGCTCCCCAGGGTCCTGTACTCACTGATAATCTTCCAGAAGCAGCGGCCGGTTTGGAAGAGGAGATGGAAGGGCAGGCGAGAATGGGCCAGAGGTGTGGGCTCCAGGCCGTGCTCTAGCAGGTAGCTGCTCTCCAGCTCAGTAGGTGGGGAGATACGTTTGTAGGAGCTTAAGTGCTGGAGTAGTCCCACCGCCTGTGGATGCAGCCAGAGCCATAACATTCACACACATGTTTTTATTCATATCTTTGTGGGGTCTTTCCATTCGTTTATGGGCATAGCCCTAATCCCAACCATGACAACCTTAACCCCTACACCCAGCCCAAACCTTAACATTAAGTAACCAAACAAAAGACAAGACAAATGCATTTTTAGTTCTTTCACAACATTCACAGATTTTTATAAAATTGAGGTTTATATTGTGGAGATCTGGAAAAAAGTCCCTGTAAGCTAAAAAGTGACAGATTTTACTACATCGTGGGGGACATTGGGTTTGTATTTACTACCTTATGGGGACCACACACAATCTCTAACAAATACAGGATTGCTGGGGTCACCTGATCGAGAGGGAAGCTGGGCATGGTTTCTCCAGCTGTCTGTATGATTCTAAAAACTCCCTGGATTCTTTCATAGTTGTATGGACTAAGCTGTGTAAGAAGAAAAGAGAGGTTAGCATCTGTAACAATGCATTTTCAGGCTCAATGTTCCCTGTAAATGACAATGCTTTAAATATTAAGGCAATTAAGTGGTTTCTCTCAGTACGTAGGTAACTCTGAGATGCAAAATCCAGGAAGTCTAAAACCTTCATTGTAGTCACGCCTAGCTAAAGTTAACCAACTAAGCAGAGACCCTAGCAACCCACCTTGAGCACGGCCGCATTAAGGCTGACGACCAGCTCGCTGGTGCTCTGTAGCCGAGGAATGATCATCAAGGCACGCTCAAGGGTGTCAGCATGGTCCTGCCTGCTGGCCTGCCCCTCCTGGGAGGCTTCGGAGACACCCAGACTCTCTTCCAGCTTCTCCTCCAGCTCCTCATCCAGCAGCAAAGATGTGATGTACAAGTTGAGGGCAGAGTCACTCTCCAAGTCAAATGTGCTGAGAAGACAGTTACGACTTAACAAATGTACCATCAGTAGCAAAGGGATTAATCCTAATGTATGATCACGGCGTTGAACTTTTATTGGGAATTTGTAACCCTGGATTCATTTAGGTCTGTTTTAGTGTGAAAAGTCAAGCTGGTCCTGATGAGACTGCACTCACATATTCATTCAGGTAGGACTCACTGCCCCAAATTAGCAGCTCACAATTGCATTCCTGCATACATTCATCAACCCCCATTCCTCCCATCCTTTCACTCCTGACCCAAGTCATCCAAGTCCACACAGTATGGGGTGGGTGCCTCCTTACAGAAGAGCGTTTCTATTAGGACCTCAACGTTGTGCCACTTCCCAAAAATAACCAATGTGGTTCCATAAACTCATTTCTGAGGTATGGGTACACACTTGTGCTTCACTGCAGTCAGCAGGAATAACCTCATACATCTGAAATCTTACAATGATTGAGGGGGCAGGCAACCCATTTAGCTGCTCCTCACAAACTCACCACTCCATACAATATCTGCAAGTACTGGATTGATCATCTGGACATGTTTTTACCTAAATGATCTGAGTTCTAGTCATGACACAACTCAAATGATTCACATCCCTTAAGTGGCAGCTCTAGACGACTGCTGGTTTGGCGGAAAATCACTGCAGTGCATTGGCACAGAGGTCAGATGTATTGCAATAAACATTAATACAAACAGTGTAGCGAAATGGGTAAACTGTTTGAACAGTTGTAAAGTTACTAGGCTTGAACAGTATTAAATGTAATACAGCTCAATTTTAAAATCACAAATATTTCTAAATGCCAGAATACTGCTTTTGAATTTCTCATTTACTGCAGCATAATACCTAGACCAGGGGTCTCCAACTCCGGTCCTGGAGAGCTACTATCCAGTAGGTTTTCTGTCCCACTTGGCTTCTGATGAGCCACACCTGTTCATGGTATTTACCCGAGAACAGGTGTGGCTCATCAGAAGCCGGGTATGATAGAAAACTTACTTGGAGACCCCTGACCTAGACGGTATAAAAAAAAATAAAAAATTAGATATCCCAGGAACTTTGCACTTCCTACAAGAACAACTATTCTTCTTTCTTCATTAACCACTGCTCTGAGAAAGTCAGCATAGTGGTCCCAAAACTTTCTAAAATGGGGGGGGGGAGGAGATAAAATTAATACTGGGCCCTTAAAAATTACTTTAATAATTTTTCAGTCAAAACACCTACTAGCTGGTAACGTAATGATTAAGAAGTAAGTAGCTAAATCCCACTCCCCCTACATACCAACAGTGAGCTAAACTCTACTTTTACCAGCTCAAACTAGAATTAAAAGACAAGCACAGGTGGTCACGAGGAACAGGATCAGGGACTGTGATCCCTTTGAGTGACCTGATGGCTGCAGCAAGTTCAGCCTGGGATAAAGGAGGCAGCAGGTGGGGTCACCTGCAGTACTGGAGGAGAAGCTCAGGTGTCATGTTCCTGTTCTTCACTAGTGTGGGGACCAAGTTCTTCTTCATTTCAGGGCATTGCCTGAACACAGGCTGGAAGGAGATCTGCAGATGTACGGATAGGATCAGCACGCACAGCACTGGGGATCTACAATATTCCCTGTTTAATTAAGCAGCATGAAATTCACCAAAACAAGAGCTGTTGCTTAAGTACAAGTAACGTCTCTTTAAATGTTTATGATGAGTGAAGGAGCTCTCACTGGAGAAGGTGCCAAGAAGCTGTGCTTTCTGCATTATAACCCACAGCATCAACTTTTAAACTATGATTGTTAGTACATTTTGACAAAAAGATTTACTAATGATTATCTGAGAATGGAAATATGAAATAATAAATACAAAAATTGGATTGGAGTGAAAGAGATAGAGAGGCGGTGATCTTGCACACTAGCGTTTCCTCAAGGGTGAAGCTTCACCCTCTACCTCAAGAAAGGGCGAAGGTCAATGTGGTCCAAGTTGCATAAATCGGTTATAAAGCTGATGGATACATGGGTACAAAGATGATAAATTACATAATCCAAGTCAATGGGGACATTTAGCACTAACCCCCAGTTTGCCCAGTTTGATGCCCCACTCTGTGTCAGTGATCAGGTAGAGGAACTTCTGACGTTGCTCCTCCTCCATGAACAAGCTGCAAAGATGCACTCCGACCATGGACACGGCCTAATAAACACATGAACAAAGGTAACACACATGAATAGTTTGGAAGGACCAGGAACGTTCCTCTGGGGAGCATCTTTCATCTGATAAATTTAAATAATTTAAAAAAACGTAAAAAAGCAAGATGCCGGTTCAGTTTTTCCACTCTTCACTTGGAACTGAACGTATTTCTGCTTGGTCTCAAATAGTCTCAGACTAGAGGATGTAGTGGCCATTTATTTTTGAAAAGACAGTCTCAGAGTCCAATGCCACCTTGGAAATTCTTTCAGAACAAACAGGACATTGCTGCCACCTGTCCAATACATCAAAATCCTGTACTGAAACATAAAACGTTACATCACGTTTTCAACCAGGTCTTGAATCAGACTCGATACAGACAAACGACAGTCTTCTCCTTATTGCTAGCCGTCACAACAATGACAATGTTTGCCTTGGACTGTCCTGTCATCCCATATGAAGTATAGGTTTGAATTAATGTAGAACTGAGCGGTATGACAAACAAAATTCACAATATTTTTTTCCTGTATTAACCGATATTGATAATTATCAATATTATAGTTTCACAATGGGCGGCATGGTGGTGCAGTGGTTAGCACTGTTGCCTCACACCTCTGGGATCTGGGTTTGAGTCTCTGCCTGGGTTACATGTGTGTGGAGTTTGCATGTTCTCCCTGTGCCGTCGTGGGGTTTCCTCCGG
>JAABNY020000039.1:35813928-35827918 GCA_015164015.2 Brevimyrus niger | reverse complement strand
CCCCAAAGTACCCCAACTGGTTTGGCACTTTTGGTACTGGTACTCGACCTGAAGTCAATGGAAAAGCAAAAGTACCGTACTTTGTGCGATGGAAAAGTGCCCTTATTGTTCAGGCTTTCAATGGTCTGAAAATGACTTTCGTCAGCTGTGTGGCACCATTAGAATCTGTGTCAAAATCTTTGATTTGATCTGTTCCAGTTCATTACCCAGAAAAAGTACCAGCAAAATTTGAAAAAGATATGCCAAAGACTTTGAGTTGCACGTTAACGAGAAAGCGTCTGGGGTGGTGGCAGGCCTGTTCTAAAACATTATGCATACCCCATTCAAGAAAAACAAGCTAAAAAAATACACAAAGTGATGACAAAAAGATAGGCTAGGCTACGCCAAGAGGCTAAAGGGCACATAGTTTAACGTTATCTATGATTAACCTCACATTGATCGGGTGAGCCCGTGGATGTCTTAAGATGTTGCTGCATTGCATTTGTGCTGTTGGTGCTGTTAACAGCATTTTCATTCACTGCTAATGTGAAGGATTCCTACATAACCGAGGCTTTTACTCTACTTTTATATGGAACCTCATCTCCATCTTTTTGCCATATTGCCATGCAATTCAGAAGTGATTGAAAAGGCTAATAAAACAAATAAAAAGTGATCACGATGGCTCCACATTGTGTTAAACACTGTACAAATACCTCTGTGCAACTTGAACATTTCATTCACAAAGAAAATAAGCCTGCTATGATCCTACCAGTATCTTCTCGTAGTTATGCCAAGTGTCATTGATGACCTTCCAGAGAATTTCCAGCACGTCCTTCTTAGGAAGCAGCGTACAGTAGCCGATAGCCAGACTGCAGTCTACTACTCTCCAGTTAAGAACCTAAATCAGAAAAGATCAATAAAATGAAAAACATCCATGCACCTTCCAACCACTTACACTTATCAGGGCTGCAGAGTGGTCAGGAGCACATCCCAAACAGCATAGGTTACAAAGCTGAGACATACTCTGGAAGGAATGCTAGTCAATCACAAATCTGTCATCTGGGTGGATTTTTATGCTCATGCTACAAATAAATTAAGTACAGTGGTACCTCAGTTCTCGAATTTAATCCGTTCCGGACTCTGGAACGAATCCTAAAAAGTTCGAGTTCTGATCGAATTGTTCCCATTAGAAATCATGGAAAACCAATTAAATGGTTCCTGGCCACCCAAAATTACACCTAAATTTTTTTTTAGCATTTAAACACAAAATGAACAGGATAAAACAAGAGCTTTTTCTTTAATGGCTACCAAAACGATAAAGATCTGTTCCTTCCGTGTGACCCATGTGATCAGCTGTGTCATTAGTCCTTTGTATTAAGTCCACGTTTCAGCTTGTTTCCCCAGTCTGGTCATTAGGTGCGATCGACTTGCTTACAACGCTGGCTTAATGCAATACATTCTGATCCTGACGCAATGCATTATGGTTAGATGCACTGCCACCTCTCACCCGGCTGCACCAACTGGAACCACCTCTGAAATTCAGATCGAGTTCTAGGTCAAACTGGTTTGTTTGAATTTCAAGAAATTCAAATTCTAGTGAGTATGAGAACCAAGGTACCACTGTACTTAAGTCAAGAAATTTATTGAAGCATTTAACTACAGACATCCAGAGCATGTCTGCAAGCAAGTCCTCATTGTACTAATGTTCTACTGAATGTCTGTATGAAACTGTATGCAACTACAAACGAGTTATACTAAGCATAACAGTCAATCCTACTTTCTGATGTTAAAATAAATCCAGATGATAGGGTTACACAACAGGGGTTTTAAATGATAGTCTTCCACATCATCAG
The DNA here is from genome assembly GCA_015164015.2 of Brevimyrus niger. Taxonomy (NCBI): domain Eukaryota; kingdom Metazoa; phylum Chordata; class Actinopteri; order Osteoglossiformes; family Mormyridae; genus Brevimyrus; species Brevimyrus niger. The sequence goes on along the minus strand of JAABNY020000039.1, from coordinate 35,826,086 downwards.
AAAATATCTTCACCATTTTAGTTGCTGTGTTGCATTAAACCCGGGAAGGGATGCACATCGGCACCTTTACCTTGTGCAGAAGGGCAACTGCAATGGTTTTGATGGAAGCCAAGGTGCTCTTCCCGAATTCGGCTAAGCACTTCCTGTCGCTCAGCAGCTGCTGGTGGCTGTACAGCTGAAAGAGGCCAACAGATTTGTGAGTACACCTGAAAGGTCGACATGCCATCCAATCAGAGTTGAGCCATGCCCTCCCTCCCTAATGCCTTCCCCTACTTGTGAACTGAGGCCCACATCCATGTTGTTGGTAGCGACGTGCTGGAGGCAGCTGCCAAAGGAACTGGTGAGCAGGCGCAGCGCCAGCTGCAGCTGGCTGCACTCCTGCAGGCTCTGCAGCATCATGGCCACCGGGCCCAGCAGGGGTGCCAGGAAGTTCATGTCTTAGTGAGGGGGGGGATAAGAAACGGAGCAAGGACCAGATTCAGCCAGACAAGGAACAGTTCAGGTGGCTCAATATTTAAGGTAGGTTTAAAAAAAATCTCAGCAATTAAGGTTTAATGAAAAATTACAGTATTATTTCTTGATTTCACAAATATTAAGTTACATAAATGAAGGAACATTACTGCTGCAACAAATATTAGAAAAATTTAAATACAAGTAATATTCAAGAAAAACACATATCTGAATAACCAAAATTCATGAGTAGTTCATATTCAGATAATGGCATGGGGGGCCAGTACTACTCGTCTAGTAAGCAGTGCACACACACACACCACACAAGTAAAAACATAATAAAGGCAATTACGAGTCAACACGATCCTCCTAGCACTGCTCTAGTGCACCCAAAAAGCTCTGAAGTATGGGAGCGTTTCCAAAACAGTTGTAGCAATGCTAAGCAAAATATCTAGTATCCAAATATTCAAATATGAATATATTTAATAGTTGCAGCCCTAATGAACACTTACCTTCTTGGTAAGACAAATTGGACAGACAGGAACAGTCCAGAGGATACAGTTTTGAGTCTACAACATAAACAAGCACAGAACTTCAGAAGAAAGCACCATGAACAAACTAAATGGTGTAGGCATTTAAAATAAAAGCAACTAAGAGGACATGAAACATCTCTTGTTTGCCATCGCACCTGAAGCCAGAGGAAGAAGGCTATTGGTGATCTCATACTGGACTGGAAGAACAGATACGGAGTCCAGAACAATGCCATCCTCGTTGAAAAAATGCTGGAAGCTCCACTCTGTGTATGGGTCGCAGTTCGAATCAGGGCACGAGTCCTGACAACATGATAGAACGTCATGCTAGCCACAATACTGGTAACCCATAGCTTTGCATGCTGGTTAAGATTACAAAATTCAGCTGGCTGGTTGAGTCCCAGAAGGGGATTGCTGCTGTACCTTTGGGGAAAAAAAAAAAAAAAAAAAACACACACACCAACAACAACATTATCACCAACACCACCAACCACCTTCTGTGTGGAGAAAGAAAAAGCCCCCCAGACTCGCCAGGCCTGGGAGGAACTGAGCAGACAGCCACCACATTAGGAGTCATGACATCTTCCAATTCCAGGAGGAACACAGCATAAAGGGGGGCGGGGGCAGAGCCCAGTACCTTGGCAGTGAATCCATAGTCATCGATCTGGCACTGCTGGTAGACATCCATGGCTGCCCGCGTGCTCTTACACAGCTCCATGCAGTCCAGAAGCAGATCTGCGGGCCAGAGCAGCAACATCGGGCCACACATGCAATAACCCAAAATCACAGTCCCACATCAGTTGATCAGAATCCCTCAAAGAGTCCATCTTTAGAATGTAGTGGCCCTCGGGTTTAGTCTTAAAACATCCATTCATATGAGGACTCGCCATGCATTTGGGTGAATATTAACAGACTAAGATGTTCACGGAAAAGTTTTGATTTCTGCTCTGAATTCTGTGCAATGTCATGACCTAAACTCTCACATTGTCTACTGCCAGGTAGGAATATTATTGATTTCTACTAAAATGTATGCTCATACTATTATTGCATTTGAGTAACAAAATGCTGCATGTGTTACCGAGATCAAAAACATAACTCATACTGGATACATTTCCAAGGCCTTCCAACTACACATTGTTATGTACATGCTTAAATGAAGCAATTGAAATATTTTTCTATATACCTTTAGCTACAATATTAGAATTTTTGGTAGCCATATACCCTGCACCCCCTATTTAAAAATAGAACTAGTGAAGCTGTAGTGCTGTGCAGATTTAAGAGAAGGTGGGGCTAATGCTATATCACTGCAGAGGTCTTTTTCCGGTTTATTAGTTTCCTCCCATTTCAAAGAGCTGCAGGCTATTGGGTGGCCGAGAATTCTATCAAAACAGAGGGCCAGTAGTACCCCTGTCAAGAAATGGCTGGCTGGAAACCCTTGCCATTCAGGATAGACCAAAAGTGTCCCCATTTTGTGAAGCAGGCCGAGAGCTATGCATTGAACACTGAATGGTGTGTAGACACAATTTACGTGCTGAAACCTAAGAGTGAAAACTTGTGACAGATGCCATATTTACAGGGGTAGTTTATTTAGCATTTTAGCTTGTTTTTAGATAAAAGGTTTATGCTTGGTACCAATCATTAGACCCTTAAGGGGATATGAATGCCAAGTTCAGCATGCTATAAGCACATTATTGGGGCAGTGGTGGCCTAATGGTTAGGGACACGCACCTATAATTGAAAAATTTCAATTACAGGGATCGAATCCCTGACCAGCAAGTTGCCACTGAGGTACCTTGAGCAAGGTACTGCTCCCTGGGTGCTGAATTCGCAATCCTCTGCTATGTCACATATGGACTAAATGCAGAGGACAAATCATTTTGTTGTTGTGCACAGTGTATGATCACTGATCACCTAATTATGTTATTCATGTAAACAAACAGGAAGTGCGCTCTGCCCTTAGTGGCCATACTGAAACGCTATGAAATGTTATAAATACTATAAGGCTAAGGGCATCCATTGGGCAGCATGACACACTGGACCAGTGTCAGTCATGCAAATAATTGCATGCGATTACCATCAATTGTGTTGTTATTGTGTTATAATGTAATGGCTTGTATAGTGCCATTTATTTTTTTTTTTTTACTACTGTATTTGACTCTCCCTGCTGGCCCCTGGAGAATGGGCTCCCCCTTTGAGTCTGGTCCCTCCTAAGGTTTCTTCCTTCTCGGAAGTTTTTTCTTGCCACTGTCGCCTATGGCTTACACACTGGGGGCTTTGGGTGGGGATGCTGTAAAGCGCTTTGAGACGATGTTGTGATAATGTGCTATACAAAAATAAATGTGTTTGTTAGTGTTGAATGTAATGGGTTGTATATAGTATGTGTGTGTGCCAACAGGTGCTGTTGGGACAGCCTGCATGGTGGGCAGACTGTGTTGGGAGCATGAATGAGTTGGTGCCTTATGGTTGTGTTCAGTCCTGTTAAGGGCTTGTGTTAAAAAGGGGGGAAATTTGGAGACTGGCTAAAGGTCTTGAGTTGGTCTCAAAGACAACAGTAACATCACTGCCACATATCCTGTACCTGGGTCGCACACCGTGATGGCCTGACAGGCCAGGGTGTGGATGGCAGCGGGAAGGTTGAGGCCCTCTGGAATGACCATGGGTACGTTCTCTTCCAGCATGTGACAGAGCTTCTGGGCAGCACTGAAGAGCACCCTGCCCGTGCTGGTATTGTAGTGGTGTTGATACAGCTCCCTGGGGTGAGGGGGGGCAAACAGGCAGGTGAGCAGCAAGTCATCACTCCATTTGGTACAATCCAGACTCTGATGTTCCTCAGAGATAACAGGATTAGTCCATCACAGGACAAAAGTGGCCAAATAAACTGCTGGTTTACAATGACAGTCCAGCCATAATGCTATATAGCTCTAAAGCTAATTTAGACATATAGAGCAAATTAAATAAATAAAATAAAAAAAATCTCACACACACACACACCTTCATCAACATTCTTAAGATGCCTTCAGAAACAGCCATTTATGGCTGTGACTAACCAAACACCATTTCAATGAGACCCATCATGAAGTACATCAGCTGCATGTTACCCGCAGATTTTCAGGGCCTTGTCCACCTTTCCCACCCCCAAAGCTCTCAGTGCGAGGTCGGCCCACAGCTCCGGCTCTGAGCGCTGCAGCTGCCTGGCTAGTCGGCGCAGCCCAGCCTCTGTGGAGAGGGTCCTGGTCTTGCCGTCTGGATCGTTGGCCACCAGTGGCGCGGTTCCCTTCGGGTACCGCCCCTGGGCGTGAGTGTTCTCATAGGCTGTGATGTGCTGCTCCTGAAACTGCAAGCGCAGGGCTTTGTCTGCGTAGTCCTCCGGCGACAGGAAGATGTCAAAGTCCTCCTGCGGGTAGTAAGGTCAACAGCTCCACACAGGCATCTCTTTAGCCACCATCACAGAGGTCCAAGTCCCTAGGGGGCTGTGTGGGCTGGTCTTCCCTAAATTCCACCCAAACAAATGGAGAACACACCCACCAGATCCTGACCATTACAATCATTAATACTTTTAAGCAATGCAGCATTTAACTGCTGTATCGGACGGACGTATTCATGGCACTGGCAGGTCAGCTGACATGAGGGACTGAGTGAGTAATAAGGAAACACACAGCCCCATGAGGAACAGAGATCACAGTAAAGAAAGCACAACCGAAACAGCATAAACCATCAGGTCATCTTCAGGTTTTAAATATCATCAAAACAGAGTGTGTTTCCAGATGGGTGAATATGCACATTAAAGGGTGGGTGATGCGGAGTGAGAGCGTCTCTGCAGGCTCCCCCAGGACTTGCAGATTCATCAGCATACCTGCAGGTTGGCAATGGCCTCAAACATCTTCAGGTCATTCTCACACACCAGTCTTTTAAAGGCATCACCTTTAAGGCAGAAAAAAGGTCCGTTATAAACATGGTAATGTACAGCTGCAATCAGAAAGGATGGCATAATTGTAACTTACAATACTGCTGCTTATCCAATTTCAAACTTATTCTAACATGAATAGATGTATTTTAAACACATTTCATCAGTGAAAACTATCCCACAATCTGCAATCAAAATTATAGCGATTCCAGCTGTGGTGTTAAACCAATTTCCACCGTGAGTCTCCCCATCATCCTTTTCGCTCACACGCTCCTCTTACGTGGGAGACCAGGCTTCTTTGGGGACTTGAATGACTTGGATTCTTTGGACAGTTCCAATATTCAACAAATTAAAGGTCTTTGGACAGCTAACTTCCCTCCCAATGGTTAAGAAAATCATCCCATCAGCTTTCACCTGAACAACCTGACGTCACTGGGTTTTGGTCACCTTGGAGAGGTCTGCCATCGAGCAAAATGCCTACCAATGTTTCCAAATAGATTGAGGTTGCTGGATATTTCAAGATATTTCAGATTAGAATGAATCTCCAATTCTGACCTCCTTTGAATTCATTGTTTAAACCTTTAACGTTATGATGTGCAAGTTTTCAGTGAAACACCTATGGAAGTAAATCTGTCATCAGAATTTAAATTTTATGCCACTGAAATTCTAACATGCAAAAATACGAGGTTAAAAAATACAAAGACAACATTTCAGTGCTGCTCAAATTCGACAGTTCGAATTCGCGTGCAAAAAATCTGAGGTTAAAAATACGAGTTATACATTCGGGATACCAAGAGTAAGCAATCGAATCTGTGGCTGCGATCGATTTGGGCTTAGGTCTGTGTGCAGCTCACATGACAAGAGCATCTGGCTGCGGCTGCAGGGGTGGAGTATAAACTGACTGCAGCCAAGTCGGACAACTTCTAGTCTTCATAGTGTGTGAGACCTGACTGCAATGGCTGCACTGCAGGGTAGTGTAGATAAATCTAAACAACAACAACTTTTTCTTTTACAATAATTCATGTTAAAAGAATTTCGAATTTAGATGAGCAGTGACTTTGTAATGTACAAAAATGTCATTCATTCTCTAAATTTTGATAACTGCTGTATAACTAAGGACCATCCTGCGGTCACTAACACACCAGTCCCACTTCGTGTGTCTGGGAGCAGCACCAGACAGGAGCGACGCCCACCTTGCTGAATCTGCCGTAAAAACTTCAGTGTCTCCACCATGACTTGGGCCACATTTATGTGGTGTTTCTGGTGCTGCTCGAAAACACAAGGAACAAGGTTATTGACCTACTCAGGAAAAACAAGTACTCCAATAGCCAGACAGCCTCTTTGATACAGGGTAGCACAGAACCTGGAAGTAAAAGGGATAGGATGAAAGGCTTTTGCAGGTTCATAGGACACACACACACACACATTTGTTTTGTGCAGACAGCCCATTCATTTCTATAATAAATACCCCAATTCCAACAATGCCAATTCAATAAAACCTAATTTCTTCTGGGGACCAAAAAAATGGTTCGTACTAGGGCTGTGCAATACGGCATAAAATTCATATTGCGGTATAATGTGAACCATAGATGGTAGACGGTATATGATTTGATCTGTAAATTTCAATATAACTTTTTGAAAGTAACATATGTCCCATAGCAAAGGCATTGCAGCAGGAAGACAGAACTAGACTAGTGTCATAACTCCATCTATATTGGTATGTATGACCATCTCTCCCATAAAAGGTCCTGCTAGGCTGAGTCCCACGGGTTCGGGTACCCAACGAGTAACACGCAAATTTTGATTAAATGGGTGAAAAAAAAAATACTCTGCTGTACCAGATACGGGTTTAAGTCGACACAGGAGAGCTAAATTGCGATTTTCAAATCATGTGCCAACAAAAGATACCGTAGGGCTATATTTTAGTGACAAAATCCCTGCATTCAAGATGATAAAAAGTAAAAATCCACATCAGTTTATGCCTGCATGCACATTCCTGGAAATCTCTCCCACTTTCATTTTCAAAAAAACGCATGCGATCTCCTCCAGGTGTTCGAAATGGTTGCTGAAGTAGTCAGCTGAGCTGTGGACGATATATATATTTTTTTAAACACGCTAGTCTTTGCCTTCACGTAGGAATTCCAATCAGGTAATCAAAGGAAAATGAACAGTACACGTAGGTAGCCTATAAAACCAAATACATGTGCAGGGTAGCCTAACATACATTTGATACAATATTAGTTTTATTAACACATTTAACTTTAAGCTGGTAAGGCTGTGTGGGCATGGCAATATCAAACATTGAGTTTGGAGGTAGGCTACTACTATTTGTTTTGCTTATTAAGCTGTTAAGCAACATTTACATTTGGCTATGCCTTTTCAACTGATGTTGCACATGTCACTGGTCATTTGTTGTGGCAATAAACTTTTGTCTTTAATCTCACTGATTTTCATTTGGGGGCAGGTCGGGTGTCAGTATTTATTTATAGCGAATCAGGTGCAGAATTTTAAATTTCTTTCAGATAACGGTTAGGATATGGGTTTAAGTATGACTGGTACGGGCGGGTGCGGTTCGTCAAAATTAGACCCATGCAGGACTCTTGCCGGGTGCAGCAATAACCATACAAACAATAAAATAATAAATAAATAAATGGTACATTTGACGCAAATTCATTAGATAATTTTTGCGGGCATGGAGCGGAAATTTCTGTGGTATAATCAATATCTCTCCCGTTGGCCAAATTTATATCGTACACTGTTTATACCACCCAGTACTAGTTCCTACAAGTACCTTTGAAAAAGTAATTAGTTATGGTTACTAGTTACTTCACAAATAGTAACAGTTACATCATAAAACTAACTAATTACCAGGCAAAGTAACTAAGAAAAATCTAATTTAATATAACTATAAAATAAATAGAAGACATTGTACACTATTCTACACTACTTTAATGTTGTTGTGGGACAATGAGAGACAAATATCAAATTCAACATATAAATATCATCATTACTATAGTGGAACAATAAAGCACAATAGATGGTTTAGAACTTGCCACTAATTTTGTGGCAGCATGTGAAGATGTGAGGTGCTGCAGTAGATTAGAATTACTTGTCACCGACGCAGAGAGACTTTTTCCTGGGCATATGTTGCACGTTACATAAACATTTTTACCTTTCACCTCAGCGAGGGAAAAGTAACGCTTATACTTCCAGTTTGCAAAAGCTACCTTTGAACTTGCTGGACTTGCAATTGTTGTGATTCCTGGATGTTGGCGTGTGCGACTGACCGTGCATGTGCTTGTATGTGAACACCCGCACTACTCTGCTTCTGATTGGCAAACAATGGAAATTTACTCAAAGCCAATCATCGTGTTCTCAGTTACATCACATTTACAGACACACAAATCACCACTGGTTGTGTCCCGCCCCGGCCCCCGAACACGCACTAACACACACACCCCAGAGAAAGAGAGGTCCTATGGCTGAGAGAGACGCTGCTCGCATGAAAACTGCTTCAGTGTTCTCGGTTATAGTAACGCGCATTTTATTGTCAGTAACGGCGTTGTAACGGGGGAAACAGTAATTCGTTTGATTGGTACTGAAAAAAGTATTGCCGTTAGTAACGCCATTTATATATATAGTGCCATTATTCCCATCACTGGCAGTGAGACACCATGAGCATGGCATCCACCCACCCAGCCAATCATTGCATTTGCAACGGTGTCATCATTACCAGCTGCCTGACGAGGGATAAAGCCAAAGCTTGACATGTCACGCGTCATTCAACGAAATTTTAGTAAGACGCTACTTAACATTCTCAGTAACGATAATGCCGTTGCAAGTATGGGAAAAATAGATTACTCCGTTACTCAAAAAAATAACGCTGTTAGTAACGCCGTTATATCCAACACTGCCTACATCAAAATATCAGGTTTTTTTTCATATTGTGAAAACACTTAGTCCCCCATTATATGCTATACACACACACAGTTCAATTAAGGCACTCATATGCTTAACTGTATATCTTTGGACTGCAACAACAACGAGTTGTAAAAGAAACCTGCACATAGCGGGGAGAATATGCAGATGCCATAAACAGAATGGAAGATTTGAACCTCTGATTACGAAGGCCTGAAGAAACGGGGCTAACCACAAAACCACCATGCCAGGTGGTTAGACAGGAAGAAAGTGGCTGTATACAGAAAATACAGCTGCAATCGATGGCATTTCACCCTGCATGTTAATATCACACTGAAATTCAAAGCCAGGCCACCATGTGGACAAAGCGAGCACCCACCTCCTCAGACACAAACTCCTTGTCCTGCAGCTCCAGCCGTGCCCAGGTGGTGAGCCTCTCGATGACACACTCAGCCTCCATAGGGGGCAGTCCTTTCAGAACGAGCACACACGCCTCCCGCTGCAACAATTTCAAGATCGATACTTACCAGAGATTGAAATATTTGATACATTTCTCATGTGATCAAATTCAAAAGCAATGGAAGAAAAAAAAACAGCACTATTCATCTTTCAGTCCAGTGAGACTGTGTGGTTTAGGACTCTGTGCCTGTGATTGGAAGGTCATTTCTTGATATTTGGGCCCTTAACTCACATTGCTCCATGGATCAGCTGACACAGCTTCCACAATTGTACATTACTTTGGATAAGATCTGCTAATTAAATAAATATGAAAATTTGAGCATTTACCCAGTACAGGTTTAGATAAAGGAGACTGAACCCAATCCCAAGGAGCACAGGTGACAAGGTGAGTCAAGGGTGAGGTGAGTCCACTACAGCCTAACTCCAAGATCACCATCCAACTACATGGTGCAAATGTGGGGACAACAGGACCCAGTACCAATGAAAATGCCAGTCTCTCAGGTCCAGGCAGCTGCTACTTTATTGGTGTTACGGCCCAGTCTGGCAGGAAAGCTCTACTGCAGGCTTACTTACCTTGGCCTGACCTATCAGCTGGATGATATACAGGAAGTAGATCTGGGAGTTTGATAGCTTATACACTTGCGCCACCTTGAGGGCATCTTCCAGCGATGAGGGCAAGTCCTGTTTCAGGATATGCCTTACCAGCATCTGTGGGAGGAAGCTCAGTGTAGCATGGCATTCATAAAAAAAAATTAAATAAAAATGTTGCTCCCATTGGCTGCATTGATTCTTGAGTGAAATTTGCAACAAATATAGAATGAGACAGACATTTCACATTTAACTACTTTAAACTGTATTTTCAAAATTTTTACCTTTGAGCCACACTATCCTGGAGTTTTCCGCTCCCAAAAACTTATAAAATGCTCCCACACCTGTAGGATTCTGAACCATTTTTGCATTGCAGTTGGATGTAGCAGAGAAATTAATGTGATGTGGCTCATCGGCCCAGTAGCCTTCGTTTCCAACAGTTTATTTTAACCATGGTTATTACTTTAACTCCTTGAAAACTTTTAACAGAATCACTGAAGTCTGCATTTTTTATATTTTGTACATGCTTTAGACCAGTGGATCTCAAACTACCGTATGCAAATGCATCAGTGTATGAATAGATCAGCTCAGTCATAATGGTAGCATGAGTTACCATGACAAACACATTACACTAAGCAGTAAACCTCACTAAGTGGCAAATCTGGTTTCATGATACAAACTAGGGCTACTGCAATTAGCTGGCGTAGTTGAATGTGCTACCATTCGGCAACCGGAGGGTTGCAGGTCTGAGCCCTGGGTCCTCCTCACCCCATTGAAGTGTCCTTGAGCAAGACACTGAATTACTCCAGGTGAGCTGGTAGGGACCTTGCATGGCAGCCTCCGCCACCGGTGTATGAATGGGTGAATGTGAGGCATAGTGTAAAGCGCTTTGGTAAAAAGCACTATTATAAAGGCAGTCCATTTACCATATAAATGCAGTCCATTTAACTATTGAAAAGTTTAGGGGCCGAGTCAAGTTTACCTGGGGCTTGACTTTGTTGAAGGAAGACTGGCGTCAGGGCTAAAATACTGTACTCAGGGCTAGGCTTAAAATACTCGGGGCTATGGTCCAGAGCAATCTGATCTAACAATGCCCATGTTTGGGACCAGTGTTATTATTGTAAACTAAACGAAAATGGACACTAAAAAAGAATAATTGTAAACAGACTTTAAATCAGCAAAAAGTACCACCACAGCACCAACATCTTTTTTACCTTATTTATCTATGACATTCCCTTTTTCAAAAGACGTTGCGAATGCTAAGCTGTGCCTTTCTTCACCATTTCAGTGCTCATAAATTTCTTCCATGTTTTACCAAGACAGTAGCATAGGGTGCTCCGCTAACAGAGTTTAATAGGCATAAGGACACCAGATTTACACAGATTAACTTTTGGGTGATCTCATTAATATTAGGCATACCACTGCACAGAGTTCACTCATGCTCTCAAGTTGGGCAATTACTAATTTCAAACCACAAATTACCATGTGATAATATTTTTTCCATTATGACACCTAAGGGGCTCCGTAAATCTCCTCATCAACTTGCAGGTGAAAATAATGTCCATATAGTGCTGAAAAGCTGGCGTCCATTAACTAAAGCCCTGCAGTAACATACAGTTTGTTAAAATAAAATTCAGAAACGGTCTATTTTATTTTGAAAGCAAACACATTTCCTTGCACATGCACAGTGAATCATGAATTAGTAACACCAGCTGTTTAACAGATTATTCATAGGCATATACGTTATACATTTTTCTTTTGGGCTTCCTAGTGCTGGGCCCATGTGTGCTTGTGTGGTGTGTGTGTGTGTACACATGTGTAGAGGGGGGAGTTGGAAACCACAGCAGATAGAGGTCAAACAAAGTAAAGGCACAGAAGACATTTCAGACACATACTAAAAAGAAAAACTAAAACCTTAAAATTGAGCCCACACTTCTCCTTATGTCTTTCCACCATAAGGGGGTGACTGCAAGATTAATCGTTATGTAGAGGTGTGAAAGGTTAAAGGTAAGCTTCCACTGACCATGATTTGACAGTTGCTGGATGGATTGCAGTTGCGAATGCCATATCCCCTGAGTAGCTTCTTCATCTCCATTAGCTGATAGGTTTCTTTCAGAAGCTCTTGCCTAGCATGGTTATGATGACATAAGCACATCAATAACTGAGCAATGCCCCCCACCCTTAGCAGCCTCAGATATCCTGGGGGGGGGGGGGGGGGGGGGGGGGGGTTGGGTTAAACTTCCTTGGGGGGCCCCTTTCCCAGGTGGGGCGGGAAAAACAACCCCCCTTCCCCCCCCCCGGGCAGGACA
>JAABNY020000039.1:35800706-35813828 GCA_015164015.2 Brevimyrus niger | reverse complement strand
TCCACCCAGGGGCGGGCCCCCGCTTCCCCAGGGGTTTTTTCCCCTGCTCCCCCGCCCCCTCGGGACCGGGGCCTCCTCCCCCCCCCCACCCGTTGGCATTTAGGGGCGCCGGGGGGGGGGGGGGGGGGGGGGAGAGGGGGTTAGTTTAAACTTACTTAGGATGCTCCTTTCCCAGGTGCTGCTGGACAAGCAACTCCACTTCCTCACTCCAGGGCACGACAGCTTTGTACATGACTTCCAGGACGGCGTCCACCACCAGCTAGACCACAACATGGCAGAAACATGGCATCCGTCACCAGCAGCATGGAGAGACAGAGCTCGGCCAGGAGGATCCAGTTAGCAGCAGGTTTTCTACATGAATTCATTACCACTGATGTTTGAACAGTCACAACAGCATTAAGAGGCGTTAATCATACACATGTCAAGTGGGACAGACAGAGAGACTCACGTCAGAGTCCTTCATGCAGCTCAACACAGCCATGGCCTTGGCCTCCCACGCCGTGAACAGCGACGTGGCGTGTGAGCTACAGCGTTCCAGCATGTCCTGCAAAGCATATTAACACAGTGAGACCCCAATCTAGAGGAGACACGCCTCCACCACGGCTGCAGCTGGGTGTCCTTTACATTCTACCGATTCCGAATTTGAGTCTAGTTTAAAAAAATAATAAAAAATACAAATTATCATTGATTGTAATGTGGTGGGGGAAAAACTGCAAGTTTTGCAATTTTTACATTTTGTTAAAACAGGGCGTTTCAAGATGAAATGTTTACCACACTCTGAATCTTGGATGTCGCCGAGTAGACATTTTGTGCCCCAAAATCAAGTACATGGACAAAGCAGCCAGTTTTAGGAATATTACTGTTTTTGGTGGGAAATCCATATTAGGAGCTTTATATACAGTAAAGTGCATTAATCCTTATGTAACTGACTGAAAATGCCCATGCCCATGTAGAACTTGTCACACCCTGCTCCGGACCCTCCTTATTGTGTGCCACGCCCACCTCGTTACCTCCTGTTTTTGGTCACCTGTTGCTCGTTCAGCCTAGCTTGTCTTTTGTATTTAGTCCGTGTCTCAGTCAGTTTCCCCAGATAGGTCATTAACGTCTACACGTTTGTAAGTACCCTGCCCGTTTTTCCCATTAAACCCTGTTATTTTCATCATCCTTGTTGCTCCTGCCTCCCTTGTCTGCTCGTCGCTCACCGAAGTGTGACAGAACTCGATTAGTGAAATAATTCTTACGAAATTTCCGGTTCTTGCGATTTGAAACCAGCTCTTAAAACCCAACCCTAGCGAGGGAGCAGTAACACACAATAAAACACACAAACCTGGATGTAGTGCAAGAGGAGCTCATCCAAGCAGGTGTGGTGCTCCTTGGCATAGGGCCCAACGCTGCTCTCTATTATGGCTGGGATCAGCTCGGGGGCCAGGACCTTGTCTAGCATCAGGAAAGCAATGCTCCTCGTGTTGCCCTGGCACAGGGTCACCATGGTTAATTACCAATATTCAGCAAGTTATCACTACCCATCTATCCATCATTTTTACAAGATCTACACTATTTAGGCGTTTGGCAGAGCCTTTTTTGCCAAGCTATTAATTGATACTTTATTGATCCCCGTGTAGAAATTTACACTTCTCCCAACTTGCCCTTTGTAGGCAAGAGTAAGCTGGCTGCGAAGCTGCCCCATGATAGAGGGTTATTTTACTGCAGAATGGCACTGAAGGAGCTCCATTCCTAAGACATGAACTCGCAACCTCCAAGTAACATTGTTGATTACATGAGGACCCTTAGGCACCCTACACACTCCCCATACAAGACAAGGGGGGAAAGGGGTTATAACTGGCTGAGTCAGGAACCTTCTCGAAGTCAGACAGAGGCAGCCTGCAGTTGTACTTCCTGAAGAGGTCCAGCAGCTGGCGGAGGCTGGACACCAGAGACTTCAGGTGCTCCACTTCCTCTAGACCACAGTCATCCTCCTGACCCAAAGCAGAAATAAAATTACATTTTAAATATTTTATGCAGGCAATTTAATGCAGATATTTTAGTTTGAATTTTTTGCCAATTCGTACAAAATATATAAAAAACACTCCCACTTATCCAGGTTTGGCAGTGAATCTGAAGCCTTTTCCAGAAACCACAAGGCTAGAAAGCACCCAGGTCATGCTGTCAGCCCGTTGTAGAGAATATACAAGATTGTTAAATAGGGGAATGGACAGCATCAGGGGTGCTGAGAGAAAAGCACAACCCCTCAGTAACCCAAAGAAGGACTGGGGTAGAAGGACAGCTTACCAGCGGTACCCAGAGCCAAGAGGAGGAGAGGCCCAGCTGGGCCATCTCTAGTCCATTCTGGGGCCAGTCATTCTGAAGAGGGGAAGAACAGCAAGATGGAGGTTAACGCAAGGCTGGTGAGGCCAGGTACGTTACATTCTGTGTAATTACTTGATGTAGCTTGGGGAAACTGCATTAAGTTAGTCTAGAGCTTGCAAATTTATGTGAAAGATTCTACAGGAACAGTGCCAAAGATGTGAGAATAAATGTGAAAGATCAAAATGCAAAAGAAATGAACAATAGCAGAAAAATCTAAAAATGTTCTGGGGTCAAAGCGTTGCCCAATTCCCACCTTTTCCATGAGCTCTAAATTCCTCGCTCTCTGCTCCAACCATCTGGCAAGATTCTTCTGAAAACCCCCAAGCAAAGACTCAACATTAGGTAGGAACTGATGTATCTGAACATTCTATAAATCACAGCACTAGTCATCATCTAGCAAGCTTTAACTACAGTTTGCTTGTTTGTGATAATTTTCTGAAAAGATCTTTCTACATGCATGGCAGCACCTGTCCTCTGGGCAGAGTTCTTCTCACGAAGGGAACAATGACACTTCTAAACCATGGGCAGAGGTCCCGGGAGGCGATGTTCTCAGGTATGGATGAGAGCAGAGTGTCCAGGACACACTCATCAAACTTCCCTGCAAACTCTGGCTGCATTAAACAAACAAATAATAAAAAAAATGTCATTGTGTGAAACCAGATCTCAGTGATAACCTGAAGGTGACAATGCATTTCAGAAGGTCAGCTATCAAACAAAATAACGGAAAAAGTTGAATCTGACCAGAACCATAGTCTCATTGTCCTTAACCACTATGCCACTAGTTAGCCAAGCTCCCTTTATAATATGATAGCTTTAAGTTTGCATTTAAACCTTCGCGACCCCAGGCTGTGGCAGTCATGTTGACCCTCTCATCCAGTCAAACCATCCAGAAACTGGGATAAAATTTCAAACCTGGATGAATAAATTCAATAGTGTGATTAGAGTAAGACCATGTTAAAACCCAAGGGAAGGAAGACTATGGTAATATATTTGTGGGCAGTGGTGGTTTAATGGTTTGAGACATGCACTTATATTTAAAAGATTGCAGTTTTGATTCCCCAACCAGTAAGGCACCACTGAGGTACCCTGAGCAAGGTACCATCCCCAAGCACTGCTCCCCCAGGTGCTGAATTAGCTACCTCCTGCCATGTCACATTGTCATATACGGGTTAAATGCAGAGAACATTTCATTGTTGACACACCACAGCACACACTGCACAATAATGACAATCACCGAATTCAAAATACACACACACACAGACATATCTCCACAATAAGAGACAATTCCTCACAGCATCAGCTGGATATGATGGGTACCTCGTGCCGAAGCCACAGGTGCTGGGCCCCACTCAGGTCCCCCTCCCTCAAGTGCCACAGAACATCCGTCATGTGATCATCACTGTTCAGGAACTCGATCCAAGCAATGCCACTATATGGTGTGGAAAACAGATGCACCAAGAGCACAGTAAAATCTATGCAAATGGCAGACATCCATTTAAATTAAGAAATAAAACTGAAAAAGTACAATTACGTAGGCATTTATATAGGTAACTGGGATTTTGTAAAAAGGCTAAGTCTTGGGAAACTTGCTTAATTCAGTAAAAACACTGCAAATTTAATGTCATAAAATGAATGTGTGTACTGTGCAAAAATCTTAGGGAGTCTAAAGAAAAGTTTAAAGCGGTTTATCTGGGTAGGAAGTGTACTTTGGCTTAGAACAAAAAACACTATTTAACATTAGAACATGTTAAGAGTAACACAATAAAACTAGTAATAATTTCTTCTGTTTTCTAAAAAGTCCCCGATGTCTAGTTGGTTGGTTAGATGAGCACGGCTTCAGTTCCCAAACTTCTCCTCAGGGGCACCTCAGCCATTCCATGATTCCATGACAAGTCGTGTCACTGGGTGTTTTTAAAATCAGTGACACGTTTGTAATAACATAAAACACCTAACATTTGTATTCAGTATTCCAATTGCAATAAATAGCAATACATCAAAAACAGAAGTCGGGAGTGAGTCAGGGGAAGAAACGTGTCTGTGCAGGACGTGCAGATATGTTAAAGATTATTAGTTTAAAGTCCATTGACAAGTAAATTCTGTAAAAATGTTTTGAATTAAGTGTCCCTAGACTTTGTGAGCACCAACTCTGATCAAACTGCCAACAAAAAAATGATTAAAAATTACAACTAGAAATAAAAACAAAATTCTCCCTCACTATTGCCACTGTCCTGCAATGTGAAATGAATAAACTGCATCACTGTATCATGGCACACGATATAATCCAAGTCTGGCTTTGAACCAGGGTGTTTCACAGAACGGAACGGACTCGAAGTTGTCTGGCCCGTGGAGGCTGCAGAAGGTGGCGAGCTTGAAGAGGGCCTCCTGGATCAGGGTGGAGGGGTAGCGGGAGACAGCGTGGTTCAGCATCTCCTCCGCTGTGCTGAAGGTGGGCCATGGGGCTTTCATGCAGTACTGAACAACAAACTGCTCGTCCTGATAAGATGACGGCAGCCACATTAGCAGAATCATCGCATGTCAGAACCGAAAGTGTTCATAATGACAACAGCATCATCATAAAATAGGATTTTAATCAGGAAAGGCAGTTTTTGCATATCCTATCTTGCTTTTTCCAAGAGAAACAGACAGGCATCTACATACAAATGACAGCACGTTTAGGTTCAGACTATATGGTCTATGGGGTAAAGGGCCTAACAGTGATATGACTGTGCCAACTAGAGGATCTGAACCCATAATGTTCTGGATGCTGGCACATATCCCCTAGCTGAACCCTCCTTCATTCAGTGTTGAGGACAACAGTACCAAGAAATTAGCACCCTTATTTCATCACCATAATCAACAACAAGCTTAACTTTGGGGAATATATGATCATCAGATCTTTACAGGTCCACATCAGAATGGCCCAGCACCTTACCATGATCTTCCTCAGGTTGGTCTTGGCCTCCTCCACTAGCTCTGACCACACTTCCTGCCCATAGCCCCCGACAGAAGCAGATGCCAACTTCTCCAGCACAAAATCCAGCTTTACTTTATACACCAACTGCAACGAAGGATTACATAAGAGCAGTTGTGTTTTACACAGTGTGTACATCAAAACACAGCTGTACAAAGAGTACGGAGCTTAAAAACACCACCTCAACATCAAGTCCAAACTGGATGGCAAAACTCTCTGCCTCTTCAAAATTATGCTTGTGGAGAAGACGGCTCAGTCTGGAAAAACACACAAGCTCATAAATGTGATTACAGTCATGAAGGCTGCAGGGTCTGCTCCCTGTAGCTGCTTACCTGTTTTCAGGCAAGGCCTCAGTGAAACACCTCACCACAATTGTTGACACAGTATCCTCAGAACTGGGGGGAGAAACACACACAATATCCAGTTCAGGCTTAACCACACCCTGTTTCATCATCATATTTAAATATAATCTAATGATTGAACACATTGCTATTATATACACACCCATACCTTTTTAAGTTTTCAGAAATTCCTTCCAGCAAATAAATCTTGTCCTGAAACAAGCAGATAACAGTAGAAAATCTCTATACCAGCGTCAGTATTAGACTAAAATTAAACTAGGTTAATACACTGTAAATGAGCCGAGTGCATCAGTAGACATCACTTTTGCCTCAAACCTCAGGGTTGTGGGTTTCCTGTGCTGTCAGGCTTTCCTCCCATTAATGCTTATGTGCTAATAGATTCTCAATATGCATTCAAATACCAGGAAGACCAGTACATACTGTAATATTGAATCAAAGCATCATTAACAATTTGTACTGAATCATGGGTATTAGAAAGAGGACAATGAGTTGTGCACATGACACTGTACTTTAAAAGGGTGAGGAGCTCGAAAGTTACCATGCTGATGCCCATTTGGACTAAAGTTGAAGTCCCAGAGACCTCCATGGAATACAGGACCACCATTGACGGCAGAGTGTACACCAACAGGCTCCTCATCTAAACCAATCAGCATGCCAGGGTTAACCAGAAAAATCTTCCCAACATCACACAAAGAATGTATTCAGTAAGCAATCACCAAAGCGTTGTTATACATGTATCAATGTCATCCAAAAACAGCCATCTTACAGTGCAGCCAAAAATTATTTGTACATTGTAGGGAAAAAAAAAGGTCAAAATGGTAATGAACTTGAGGATAATAATTGTGCAATTTAACTACTTTTCCTCGATGTATTGGGTATTTCAGCAGTTTCAGCCATGTTGGGAATCTCAACTAACCCTACAAATGCCTGTGGAAAATGATCACCAAGGTTACTTGTAGAAGCTAAGGGCGCCAAATTACCTGCCTCTTTGGAACATCAGTTATGTGTTGTGTTAAATTATCTGTATTATGACTGGGAACTCCTCCCATCGTCACATACTCGTTCAGCTCTATGAATAGCCAGGTACACAAATAATTGTTTGAAGGCAATAACATCATTAGAAAACATTTTAGACAGTTTTTCAAGTTGGTTCTTCAATATCCTGTTCAATATCTTCATTTCAATTTTTGACAATTTTTTCAGTGTACAAAATTTTTGGCTACACTGTAAATCTACATGTAATCTGTAAAATGTGTATGGAGGATCCTCTATTTATCAGTCATCAACAATCACAAAATGAAAATACTAGGAATATCTCCATTTTCTGTACTGGCCATTTATGAAATATGCTTATAATATGCTTGTAAATAATTTTAAATGCTTTGAAATAACCAGTAATTACCAAGTTACTGTTAAGCATGGTCAAAGCGATGAGTTTCACATTGGTGCCTTCTTGCCTAATAATAGGAGAAATCACATTATAAATATTGAATATAGTCTGAGAAAAACAGAAGTACACATAAAAATGGCTGATCAGGTACATACATAGACGACGATGACGATTCTCCCTCAGCTGTGACCAGGAAGTCAAGAAAGGGAGTCTCTGGCCAACACCACACCATCACAAGGAAATTCACATCCCAGCAGCTCAGAATGTTCTAAATAAAGCGTCCAAGGAAAGACAGAAGCACCAGCACATCTGAGCATGTCTCTACACTTGTAACTGTATTTGAAGACAGGTATTCTGTCTTTAATAAAGAAATCCAGCCTATTGATGTCCCTCAAATGTATGGGTAAAAACCCGAAACCATAGGATCACATAACTGCTTCTTCATAGTAATTTCGTACATGTAGAAACAAACAAACCACAGACATAAGTGTTTATCCTTTAGCACAGGGATGGGCAACTGGTGGTTCAAAGGCTGCATATGGCCCCCTCCACTATTTTTTCCTGGCACGTGCAGAGGTAATAACTATGATTAATAAATGAACAAAATAAAAACATGTTGAAGTAAATACTTCCACATAGGACAAGGACAGCCTAGTCACTAGGAGGTGCTGGAAACAGTTAGCGGGAGAAATGTTAAAATACTAAGGCTGAGCTGAATATTCGACTGAAGTGATAGAAGACTAAAGTTGCCCACCCCTGTAATAGGCGGATTTGTTTATTATTTTGCCAGCAAACGTAGCATATTGTATGATTCTTAAAGCTGGCAATCACCACCATAACCGATTCTGCAGGGCTGGGGCGAAGCTCACCTCCTCATCCAGAACATACATCAGATTGTCCAGGACCTGAATCTTCCTCACCCCTGCCACACAAACACAAGGGGATTTTCAAGCATTTCAAACTGGCCTGAAACATTATTAATAAAACATTCCTAGCCTCATTCAGACATACAGTAACACAGGCACCAACAGTAAACTGCATTTCTCTTAATGTCTTAACATACCTCCTTAGTCTCAGAGCATTGTTTGACCTACAGTAGGTAGGTTTAAAACTGCCCTGTTTAAAATGTTTTTCACACATTAAATAAAAAAACAACAGAAAAAAAAAAATCACTATTTTAAAAATTGCTCTGGATAAGACTGCAGGCACATGTATTACACTCTTCCATAAAATGGTCATCAGGGTTACCTGGAACTAAACTGGAGTCCATGACATGGCAGACAGCCATTGTGTGCTGAACAGGATCCATCTTCCACTGGGACAGCACCTTTTCCCCGCTTCCCTGAATTCAAACAACGCAAACAGCATCCATTACAAAGTAGCAAAAAATTATTTGTACACTGTGGAAAAAGAATGGTCAAAATGAGGATAGACTGTAAAATTTTACTACTAATTTCCAGCAGCTTCAGCCATGTTGGGAACCTCAAATAACCCTACAAATGCCTGTGTGGAGAATGACCACCAGGGTTACTTGTAGAGACTAAGGGCGCCAAATTACCTGCCTCTTCGGAACATCTGCTCTGAAGAAT
Source organism: Brevimyrus niger (assembly GCA_015164015.2). NCBI lineage: Eukaryota > Metazoa > Chordata > Actinopteri > Osteoglossiformes > Mormyridae > Brevimyrus > Brevimyrus niger. The sequence goes on along the minus strand of JAABNY020000039.1, from coordinate 35,805,149 downwards.
ATGTTTTGCATTAAAGTGTCTTGTTTCTTTAAGCAACACGTTTCAACTTGACCATTTTTTTTAGTGCACAACCAATTTTTGGCTACACTGTATATATGTTTATTCATATAATTGACACACCCACATTCTGTCGAAAGGATATATCCATAACCCCCTGTGCAAAAAATTTTTTTTTTTGCATAAATAATATACAGTAAAATTACCGTTATAACAGATTAAGAGATCTGGCAAAACAGTCCATTATGTCCAGAGTTGCTGTATGCCAAGAACACAACTACAGGACACCATGTACTCATGCCACACCTGTGGTATAGATTAATTTATTGTAAATGTAGTAATCCAACTTTACCTGACCAGATGCATGACTATCAATAATCCTGACTATGTATCTGCACTGGATATCACCGGCATGTCATGTGCCTTATAGGCGGAGCTGCATGTCTCTTATAGCCGAACAGAACTACAGCTAAAAGCGGACCTGGGGACCAAATTGTTTGTCCATTATAAGCGAAATTCCGCTATGTGCAAGTCTGCTATATTTGATGCTTTTTCTGCATGTTTGTAAAGGCGCACGGCCGGGACCAGCAGACCTCGTCCATTATAGAGAGTCCACTATAACAGGATTTTACTGTATAATTAAGTCACTGACAGAAAACACAGGTAGGGTCTGTCTGAAGCCAAAACGTAAAAGTCCACAGATCATTTATCTGAATAAGAGGTGAACATTGCTGTCCTTTAATTATTCTGACCTTAAGACTCATGATCATCCATTACGAGTAAAAATATCCATCATTACTTTGAAGATTTCAGTCCTGACCATACCCCAAGTATGATTTGGTTGGCAGCATCAGAGGTCACAGCTGCAAGGCACCCTCTGCTGTGGATCAGCTTTGTGCTGGAAAACTCTGTCTTTATAAGTGACTGACACTGGCAAAAGTGAGAAATAAAATGTCATAAATTACCATGTCATATTCCTTTTATCCAAGTCCCACATCAACTTTAAAAATATGAAAAGTGCATATACCTTTTTTAATAATCCAAAGTCCATTGTGTCAATTGCTGTAAACAGAAAAAATTAGTAAAGTCAAAAATCATTCACACTGGCACTATTTACAAAAATACATTTACATACTTCCACACACAAATAAAGACAAGGATGCACATAAAAGCACATACCTCTTCCAATGTTTTCCAGTTCAAGATTGAATACATGAAAGAATCCATCCGATACAATGAGGAACAAGTGGTATGACCCTACACAGTGAAAGGAGCAAGTATTATAAAGTATAAAGTCCTGCTCTAGCACTTCTTCAGCATGTTTTTTACTGGAAGGCCAGGATTGGTTGTTACCTTACCTGTAGCTTAATGACTGGCTAGAAAATTAAATTTGATTGGTGGCTATGCGAGCAAATATTTATCTGCACAGCGCTAGACAAGTCAGTGCCAAAATTATTTATGTGCGCAAGTGTGAATTTGCACTCGCAGGTTAGTATTTGCAAGAGGACTTGGATTTGCAATACAGGTGTTGTACTTGAAAACCACTCTTTGTAAAAAAACATTTTTATGAAGATGGTTGGTTTGGCATTTACAAAAAATATTGATGTGCATCTGCAAAATATTTTTTTCGCGAATGAAAATTGTGTTCAGTGCTAGAAAATTTCTTTTTACGGGTGCAAATTGGAAAGTACACTTACAAGCACATATGGCACTATTCTGACTCCATATACCCTTGCCTTACATGACACTAAAACTGGTTTTCATGCCATTGCAGTGATACCTGGAATTGTAGGTGCAGTGGATGGAACACTCAACCCTTAGGACTAGGCCTAAATGTCAAAGAATTTTACAGAGATTATGGCCAAGTGGCCTGGGACACATGTGATTTGTTTGATGTGGTCCAGCTTTGGAGTGTCAAACAGCAAATGATGGTGCTAGAGCAGATTACTGAAAGAGAGCAGGTGACCTCTTCACAAATGCCTACTGACTACAGTGTTGAATTCGTAAACTCTAATTTGACATAACATGCCGAGTACACCAAAAGAACATGTACTTCTGTAGGGCACACTTGGAGCATGTGGAAGAGGTGATACATGTATCTGCATTAGTACTTGGGAGCTCAAAGATATTTCCTCGAATGCTGCTGTGCTGGTATTGTTGTGTGCGCTATGCTGCACAACACTGCAGTAAAAATGATTTTTTTGGCAACCTTCACAATCACTTGTTTTAATGTTTTGTTTGAGAAGTGCCGCTTCCTTTTCCTACTACTATGCTCACAATCTTCTTACAAGGAAGCCACATTACGTTGAGCTCATTAATATATTTTAGACCAAATAGGTTCATTTGTTTTGGGTGTAATTTTGTGTGTTTGATTTTTTTCCAATTCAATTTATTTTTATACAATACCTTTCACAACGGAGTTGCCCCGATGCGCTTAACATGGGAGTGTTGAGGTAGATTCCTGCATCATTTACACGCAATAATTCATTTAGTTTTTTAATTCTTTTTCTACTTATGACTGATCTGACAATAACATGACGTACTTGAATACAACACACCCAACGAAATACGTGGGACTGTTACCAACAGTGCTTTTCTCACGTGGAGGCTGGGGAAAAGAAGCCAAGAAAAAACTTACTTTGCTTAAATCTGGAAATAATCAATGGTTTTGTGAAACACTAGCAAATCTCACTCGTTCTTGGCATGCGTCGTTCGTTATTCACCAAGATCGATTGCTATCGGGAAACGCACCCCGATAAAAACGAAAATGACAGAATTACACGGGCTTTGTTCATCCCGAAACAACTCACCCAAGGTAACGGCATCTTCCTTTATGATAAGGTTTTTATACGTCTTATCTTTTTCTGAAGGTTCTTTCTGAAGAACAGCCTTCCAAGAAACAAGCAATCACCATTGTTATGAAAACCATCGGATGACATTAAGAGTGGCAAAAACTGAACAAAAATATGCATATTTTGTGATAAGCAGGATATCATACTACTCACTTTAGTAAACACGGTCCTTTTCTGTGGTACATATACAAGATGAAGTTTTCCACTCCTTTCCCCAACGAGCAAGAACTTCCCCGCCGGGCAAACGCTCACCACATCCACATTAGTGTCTGCAATAAGGTGAAAATTCATGGGAGGGGGCGGTCTCTGAAGCAGACAACGGAGATGCTACCTGAATCACAAGCCGAAAGACCTACCGAAGCTGAGGTGCAGCGAAACGGACTGAAAGCTCTGGTCAAAGACAACCACTGTGGTATCGGCCACCACCACGGTGCAGTCAGAACTGGTGCAGGCATACAACGCCGGTTGGTGCGAGATCTGTGACAGCAATAATTGGGCAGACCTCCGTGTTACATGCGAATGTCCTAAACGATTTAATTAATTCCGTTTTTACTTCAACCTTTACAGAAAAGAAACAACGAAAATTGAAAATTCAACGAACAGCAGGAACGTCTGTAAATGAACTGATGGGGACATACCAAAACGCTTAACGTGACAACCTTCAAAAATTGTCACCAATAATCAAATTTCTCTCGGACGGTCGGACACGTTAAGCTTTTCCCTTAGTTATAATGGGCATCAAAGGAACGAAAATCGTTTAAGGAGAGATGGTGTCCATACCAGGGCCGTTGCTATACAAAGTCCTACTGGGGCACAGGCCCCCACCCCCGATTACTCATACGATGTGAACGTAAGATTTTACTGGGGCAGGGCACGTAAATATTGGAGCCCGTGCCCCAGTATGAGGGGTCTAACGACACCCATGGTCTATACGACTAGCATTTCGGTTTTTATTTTTTTACCAGATCGAAATGTTTACGACCAAACATGAACACTATTCCACGTTAAGTTTTTTTCCCCAGGTTAAGCGCTTTAGGATGTCCCTACTGACGCTGTCATGATCAAATTGATGGACTGACAATTAAAGCATTTAGACAATGCAGACTGATGCCCATTGCTGACGGCAAACCTTCACCGCGAGACTGACACACTCACTCTTTCTGCGCAGGAAAGCTTGACAAGCGTGTCGACTTGGTACAGGGCGCTACCGCACTCCCGGCTCGAGTCGACAGCCAGGCGCACAGTCCCGGTGTCGTCGCTGGTCAGCAATTCCACATCGTTCCACATCTCGGCTACAGGGTATCAAAACATGAACATTTGTGCTACAGTATTTATAATTTGGCGCCAGAGCGCAGTGATAGTGCTTCCGGGTGTAACCGCAAATCGTTGGGTTCTATGTGGGGGGAGCGTCAACTATCTCCCCACAGAAACACGCCCCTGTGAAAATAGATTGGTTTATTCTCAAGTACCGTGAAGCTAGCAAGAATAAGCAAGAATAATGAACCGGAAGTCCTTTCGTTGTCATAGTTATAGCAGAGCATTTTTCAAATTAAAAACTTACGTGCTCTACGAGCTATCAAGGTGAACTTGCGGC
>JAABNY020000039.1:35784718-35800051 GCA_015164015.2 Brevimyrus niger | reverse complement strand
CCATTACTTTTATGCAACAACATATGGTATAAATGTTTGTTCAGTTCTCTTACTTTTTTATTTTGGATGGTTAAAATTTACTTAAAATAAGTAAGGAAAGCTGTGTAAGAAACAAAATAATTTATGTATTTTAGGTATAAAATAAGGTAAATATTAAAGTTTAATCTTTTAATACATTTGCTTTTATTTATGATAAAATTTGGCGATGCAAGTATAATATATTACAGCACTTATTCTTGCACATAATTCACCATTCAATGGATTAATCGCCTGTTAAACCCGAACTTTTATTTTGGCACAAGAAGCGGATATAGCGAACGGAAGTCTTCCCCTTATTCTTGCCAGCTTCACACTGCTTTATTCACAGACGATTACGGAAGTAGGCTAAACTATTGAACGGGAAGTTTATTTTACAGCGATCCAAGTCATTGAGTCAAGTAGCATAGCTCTATACTTTGCAATCGTATAGCGAATTTATACGTATAGATAAAGACAATAGTGTTTATCAGTATTGACGTAATCTTCCATAGCATTCGCAAAAAAATTAACAGCAATTGCAATACATAATGTCCATACAGTAACTTAACATAAAAAATTCAAGCCATAATCTTCATTGTTTTTAGGTATTCTTACGTTCGTGAGTGTCGCTTGTCACGTTGCAATCAGTCTCCCTGTGTTTGACAAAATCCGAAAGCCATCTCAGCTTGATTTAAGACATGTGAGGTTTGTTTGTTGCCACCCGCTTCGCCACTCCTTCCAACGGTCTTACGTTTTGCTTTCACAAATCTGTCTCTCAGATACTTCCACCTATACCTGCAGAACCTTTCATCTTTGCCCAGTGTTTCGGCAATTTCCTTCCATGAATTCATACACCGGAAAATATCTCTATGCTCCTTTATTGACGACTTATATATGTGTGGGTACCTCCACACCTCATCACATAGTTGCTCATCTAAAGTATCCATAACATCTACTCTGCTGCTGATTCATTTATCTCTGCAATCTGAAACTTGGTGCTTCTACCTACTGGAGGCATAAAAAAGCAACTAGCACTATAAATCGCCAATATCGGTCCGCCGCGTGCACCCCTGACGACAAATTTTGCGTCACGCGCACTGAACCCAGGATGCTCCGCGAGTACCTCCTAGGAACCGCGGTCACTGCGGAGAGTAGAGGTGGCTCCGGCAGTGTGGCGGGTGAGACGACGAGGCGAAAAGTAGTCCAAAATCAAGGAGTTTATTGTAGTAGAATATTTATAATATGGCGGTAAGTGAATATGGAGCTTCTGAACAAGGAAAATGCGGATCAATATGGACGTAAAGACGTGACGAAAATTGCTATAGATAAACACATCATGACAAGATGGCGTCTCGGCAGCCATGTCGAGACGTCGGTGTTGAGATGTTACAAATTTAATCACAAGCTTGCCTTTAGTGTTGAGGATGGTTTTAAGCAAATGTTTCCGTTAAGAGTTCCATAATCAGTACTCACGGTGGGCTTATGTTATGATATAACTCCCATTCCTGCCGGTGTCGGATTTTTTTAATATATTGATCTATCAATAGGGTAGGCTGCCCGACCGACTAACCAGCTAGTTTGAAATGTTTGCCGTCTTCGCAGTAGTTAGTAAATCGATAGCGGGACCGGAACTATTTTTTGCATCGTATTTTTGCAGTAACAATGACAATTAATCACCAAATTCACTATATATATATATATATATATCTAGAAAAATAATCTGCTATATAGTCCTCAATGTTTATGTTCATCTAGTCGAAATTATGTTGTCCTACGAGGTTAAGCGTTAAAGGATTGTTTTTTTTCTAGAAAAAAAATCAGGCATCACCTCTTAAAGTATTCGAAGAATTACAATGTTTAATTTTCTAGGAGGGTACGCTATAGTGATGTGTGAAAGTACCGGGGTGAATCAGTGGTTAAACATTGTATTTACGCTATCGTGATTCTAACTTTTAGTTTTGAGTTAGAAACGAGTAAGAAATTGTCTGATCAGTGCTTTTAAAATTCCATACCGGCACACTAGATTTAGATGGCACAATTAAATTTCAATGTAATTTTTAGTGGGATGGTGACATGATAGTTGTTTTTGATTGTTAGATAGTGATTCTGTGTGTGTATCCAGGCCAGCGACGCCAATGTAGACACGCTGCTGCCAAAAAGGTCATCACCGGAGCAGGACCGGAGGAAGCAGGGCATGGATTCTTCCAAATCTCCCCGAAGTTCCAAGCAGCATCGTTCCAGGTCAAGATCACATTCAAGAGAACGAAAACGAAAATCGAGTAAGTTGCACTCAAGTAGCATAAAGCTATATGCTTTGGGATTGTACACTTTTTATTCATGTCCCAAGAATAAGCCGTTTGCAATTTATTTGGTAAAGGTTACTATATTAACTAAAACTTTGTGCCTGAGGACCTTGTTTCTGTAAAGTGAGGGAACTCTACTTCATTTCAGTTATTTGTAGGAGAAGATTTTCTCTTTGGTCATGCTAGTTGAATACAATGGAAAATTTAATTTATTTTTGTTCTTTGGTTTGTTTGGGATGAACTACTGTTTCAAGTTCATCTGTTTTTCATTCTCTAGCTGACAAGAGGCACAGGCAGAGTCGCAGCCGGAGCAAAGAGGTAACTAGTCTTAGACAATCGCTCTCGGTTTAAAGCTCATTTAACATAACTATTTGCCCTTAATGTAATTGTAGTTGATGGTAAGTACGGAGACATAAAAAATTGCAGTTCCATATTGGGTTATAAAAAAAAGCATGGCTGACAATAAATGAAATGAAAAGGGTAAATGTTTACCCCCCTCCCCCACTAAGAAGTGTCATTTTTGAAGTACCAGTTTCAAGTAGCGTTTAAATCGGTATTAGATTAAATATGCTTGTCTAGGAGCGTTTTCCTTTTTTGTTAACTCCTTTGTGTAGATCACATGATAACATTTCTATAATAAATCATACTCAGCGTGCTAATGCACGAAGAGACACTCTGAACTGAAGACCCTGCTGACAGATAGCAAAATTATATGCCTACTTCCTGGAAAGGTAACTATCAGCCAACTCATATTTCCCTTGTTAGAAAACAGATTTTTTTTTGCATTTCGGTTAAGCAGCATTACTGATTATTTCGCTTTTAAGTTGAATCCCAACCCAAGAGCTGCTGGGTTTCTCTGAATGGTGCCCCAGTCCATTACAACATCCTGCAGGATGCAATGACACTTCTGTACATGATACACAAAACCTTGATGTGTAGCTACTTGAAAAGGAATAAAATGCACTAATATATCATAAGCACAATAATACTCCAGAAACATATGGAAAGGGGAAAGGGAGTAGCATTCATATGCAAGGTTTATTAGCATTTAACAGGAGATCACAGGAGTCTTAGGAGAAACTGACAGGGATGGTGTTTTATTCCAAGCATTTTGTCAATCAAACTTGAGTGTGTGCATTCTTGGTAAGGGGTGAGGAGAAAACTGTTTTGACAGGCTACATTTTTATACTATAAAACATGAAATGTTCATAATTTGAGCCCATATTCCCAAACATAAAGCTGCTTTTTTTCTTTTTTTTTTTTTTTTTTAAATGATCGTATGACAGGTTTCCCTTTTTGACTTCTGCGAGGATCACCAAACAGAACTTTTGTCGCAAGGACTGTGTGTTACAGTTCTATCGGGATTTCATGAGTTATGGGGGTTGGGGTTTGTGATTTATGAACAATGACCTTCTCTACATGTCTTGGCAGACATTTTAGAACTCATACTAACTCTCTTTGTTGCACTATTTTCCTGAAAGAACCAACTTCTTCTTAAAACAGGCTCGAAGGCGGGAGTGCGACAGAACCTCCAAATTGCACAAATCTGAGGAACCGCACGAGCGTGAGCAGTCTGAGAAAGGTCGGGAGAGGCTGGTGGCTGAGAATGGAGAGGATCGACACAGACGGAAGGATAGCAAGACGTCGCGGGGCAGGAGCCACTCCAGGTCACGTTCACGTGAGAGGTAAGGTCAGCTTTTGGGGTTATTGAGTGCGCAAATGTCTGTGTGCAGTGCCACAGGCAGACCTAGATGCTTATTCTGTGTGCAACTTCGCTGACATCGCTGGCCTCCGGCAATTACAGGCGACATCGCAGCAGAAGTCGAGACAAGCGAAGATCACACTCCCGGAGCAGGGACAGGCGCTCAAGAAGTCGGGACAGGAAGCGGCGTGCCAGGTCTCGTTCAAGGTCGCGGAGCAAACACAGACACCGGAGCAGGACTCGCAGTAAAAGCAGGTCAGCGGCTACAGCCGTCTTCCTCACCATATGTGACAAGCGTGAAAATGGCTGACATAGGGACTCTATTCAAGAGAAAGGAAGAAAAGGACTGAGAAACCACGCAGAAAGACGCGTAGCAGGTCACCGAGTCCTTTGGCATTCCGGGGTAGGAACACTGCCATGGATGCACAAGAAGCCTTGGCCAGAAGGTATTGCTGCTCTTCTGTTGCATTAGGGTAATAGTGTCCCTTTTATGTGTTAGTTGCAATTTATCTCATTTGTTTCCCTTAGATTGGAACGAGCAAAGAAGCTCCAGGAACAGAAAGAGAAGGAAATGTTGGAGAAACAGCAGCAGCAGCAGCAGGAAATGGTTGCAGGTCCGAAGCATTTTCCATACGTGGACTCGAGAGGGCACTGCCAATGACAATTCCTTGTAAGCCTTTTGAACATGTGCAACAAGTTGTTTCCTTTCATTTCCTTCGGTCCAGTTGCCGCCCCTCTATTGTGCGATCCGGTTGCTGCGGCCACCAGCAGCTCAGTCCTGAATGTGGCGGCACTTCTGGCTTCGGGGACGCAGGTCACTCCTCAGATCGCCATGGCAGCCCAGATGGCGGCTTTGCAGGCCAAGACCTTGGCGGAGACGGGCATTGCTGTCCCCAGTTATTACAACCCATCCGCTGTTAATCCTGTGAAGTTCGCAGAGCAGGAGAAGAAGAGGAAGATGCTGTGGCAGGGCAAAAAAGAAGGGGTAAGGACGGGCTGCCTTCACTAAAAGAAGCTCCCAAATAAAGACGCTCCTCCAGATTTGCGTATTTACCATTGACAGTTTTGATTATTTGCGAGCTGCCCATGAACAATTAAACAATAATATTTTGTGAGCTTGCAGAAAGATTACATAAAATTGAAGTTTGATGCAGTACTAAATTATTTGGGTCACAAAATCGTGTAGTATAGAAATATTAGTAAAACATTTTTGTGTAAATGCATACTATATTTAACATTTAGTCGTGACTTGGGTATGACACACTTGTCTCAGCAACCAACTCTCAAATGTGAGGGGGTTACTCTATGCTATCATGCTGAATTTTGTGGAATGTTTTACTAACTTAAATGGCTTTTTAGAAGTTTGAAATGTGTTGTGAATAGACCTGGGGAGAAGGCTAACAGACTTGTTATACATTCTTTAAGGACAAGTCACAGACTGCTGAGCTGTGGGAGAAGCTGAACTTCGGAAACAAGGACCAAAATGTTAAATTCCGCAAACTGATGGGCATTAAAGTAAGTGAACAGGCCACGTACTGCCCGTGGAAAGACACTTCTCTGTGTAGTGTGACAGCTAAGCAGCAGGAAACAGGGTTGCTGTTTACATCCCAGGGAGCCACTCTCCTGTAGTACCCTATTATAACCTGTGTATTACTGTAAAATTTACAAAATTTAGCAAGGAAATGGGATTTGAATGAGGCTAAAGTAAGGACAGGATTAAGAATCTAGCAGAAGCCTGAAGCCTTGTATGCTTCATGGCTGTCTGGTAGACTCCTGATTTTTTTTTCCCATTGGCATTCAATATTCTCTTTTTCCCAGGGTGAGGAGGAAGGTGGTGACCCTGGCCTGCTCAATGATGAAGGCTTGAAGACTCTCCAGCAGCAGGAGGAGATGTTCCGAAACTTGGATGTTCAGTATGAGATGGCCAGGTCACAAACCCACACCCAGAGAGGAATGGGTCTTGGCTTCTCTTCCTCCTTCTCCTCGAGGGGGATGGACACCCTGTGACACTGTTCTCCCTGATCTGTACTTGGCTCCTAGGTATTGCTGGGGATTGTCAAAGCATTGTTGTGGGTAAACATCATTTATTTTGGGGTGGGAAGCTAGTGTACTAGCTTGCATGGATGTTGTATTTGACCATAATTCAAGGGAGGGGGAAAAAGTCACCTGAACATTCATATGTAAATAGTGAAATGCTGATTTAGCTCAGCAGTTGAAATCTTTTTAAAAATTATGCAATGGTTTAACGTGACTATGACTACATGGGGGAGCAGAGGTAAGAGACTGCTTTTTTGTACTAAAATTGTATATATATTTTCATTTGAAACATTCTGTAGCTGTAAAGTCAAAGATCAGTTACCATTTCATCTGGGGAAGGAGGTATGTTTGAGGTATGTAGTGTTTGATCAGAAAGCCTTCACTAGTTCTGTTCCAAGTTCCTTGTAAATCAGAAGGAGTAGTATCCCTGGCGATGGTTCTGTATGTCAGTGCCGACATCAGCAATCCTTCAAATAAAATTGTTCCCTCAATAAATCGTCAAAAATTCAAAATTGTCCTGCTGTTTAATCTGCAAAACCCTTTTGATTTTTAGATTTGTAGACCCTGAACAGTTGCAGCAGCAATTGGATTGTAGCTGAATTGTGTTTTAAGGAATTCATGTAAAATATTCACCTCTCATTGCCACATACGCTAGTAAAAGCACAAGCCCAGACTCATGTTTGGGTAATATACCTACATTTATGGTATGCAGAAGTAAATAAATAATGGTTATTTCTGTGCATTTTGTGAACCACTGTACCAACTGGGGTAGTCCCGGTAAAAGGCAGTTCTGTAAAATAAACATTTTATAACAAACATCTTTTTTGGTTGTTTTGCACAGAGGCATTATTTAAAGGCCTACTGCTAACTTTCCATTATAAATTAACAGCTCTCAATGTCTGTCCACACCCAAAAACACATGACAAAGAACAACTAAAATCTTCAATCTTCAATGAAGATGGAAATTTTCATCTCAAGGCTGAGCTGATAATTGTGCTTTATTGATTTGGCAACATAAAAAATAATGATCTTACTGGTCTCTACCAGTGACTTAATAATAATAATAAATGTCGCATCTTAAATGTTGTATGTTAGTCTATTTGCATATCAAACTAGAGTACAGGACATGGGCCACACCAGTGATAAGATTGTGGTTCGCAAACTCAAGGATCAGGAGCAGGATGGGGTACTCGCTGTGCCGCTTCCAGACAGCACCGCTGTCACTCAAGCCCATCCAGTTCAGAAGCAGCACCCGCATGGCCTCAGGAAACAACTCGGCAGCCAGCTCCTCGGCGGCCGGCAGATCCGTGATGTGGTCAATGTGCTGCATCTTAAAGCTCTCCACTTGCTGGCTGATGCAGCTGTTTGCAGCATTGAAACGGTGGCCCAGCCACCCGGCAATGGTGCAGAGCAGAGGGCTGCAGTATACAGAGCCTGGGTCCATGGCTCCCTGTCCCTGTGACTCTAGGAGAGCCAATACAAGGTTGGACAATCCCCTCTCATCTAACCCACCCGTCATACACCTCTCTATGTGCTCCAAAAGTAGCGAGACAGTCTCTTGTTTCTCCCTCCCAACCTCGCCCATCAAGTCCTCCATAATAACCAATAAACTTTGCATTTTCTGGGAAGTGCTGTGATACCAGTCTGGGGAGGTTACGCGTGCATGGCGGCAGTAGTCATGGTCGGATGCTGAGGTCACTGTAGCAGGGCTCTCCTCTTCCTGGTGGGCTGTGCTGCCACCTTCCAGAAGCTGAGGGGAATGTATATCTATCTCTGGGGCATTTGAGCAGCTCAACCTCAGCTGCAGCTCTCTGTCCTGGATCTTCACAACAACTTCTGGACTTGGAGGATCCAGCTGCACGCTCAGATAGTAACACGTGTTCAATGGGCTGTCATTCATTCGTGACTTCCACAACTCCTGCGAAACATTAAATAGCCTTCGTCATGATCAGTTAGACTTACAATTAGTTATGAAACAATGTCTTGTGCAGTCAAAAAAAAGTATTTGGTGTAATTCAATTTGGGGTGGTTCTCTCTTTCACAAACTACAAATCATTATTTGCACTACTTCCATACCACATCCACTGTTCCGTCTATCTTATCCCCCTAACTTGTCAAACAAGCTCATCAAACAATTGGCATTCATGCCCACTACACAAAACATCCCATTAAACCCCAAAAAACTGAGTCACCGTTAATCTCTCTCACTATAACCCCATTAACTGAAAAGTGGTTGAGAAATGGGGCTCTCTCCTCGCCATACTTGAATTTCCTGAACCTATTTTTTATTGAAACAGTTTTAGTTAGAATCTACATTAATCAAATACTCATGAACCCATTACTCCATTACTGAACTGGTATTTCTTATTTATCTGTGTTTATCTACTGTCCAATATCAGACATGCAATAGTCTTCAGTCACATTACTCTAACATTCCAGTACTGGCCCTTGAAAAACCCATCAGTCAACCACTAGTGTAAGCAAGAAAAGTACCTGAAAAGCCTCCAAGACAGACAGTTGCTCATGCTGGCTGTAGAGCTCAAAAGCCACACGAAAAACACCCTGGATGCTGTAAAACCATAGACTGTTGTTTCCAGTGGGGAGTCTCAGGCCATGTAATCGGAACCCTGTAGACCATAAAATTTGGGTTACAGCTACTGCCAGATGGTAGTTTCTTCTGTTTTTGAAAGCTTTTGAATTTTATTTTGACCAAAATCTCATGTTTTACCGGATGAGAATACAAGTTTGGTCGCCAGCCCTTTCTTAGCAAACTTTGCATGGTATCTAGGATGATTCTCAGTTCGGATACTAGTTTTTGCGAACAAGTCTGCACCAAGAAACAGGGGAAGCATAGAGTCCTGCACGAAAGAAAGACAAGCGTTTTTATTCATTGCCATAGACTGTGAATTTACAAATGCAGTATAACAGATGTTCAACATTAATTTGTTTCATAGTAATTTCCACCACGGGCGTGTCGATGGGTGAATGTGAGGCAAAAACTGTAAAAGCTGTATTCGCAAACATGCGCTATATAAATGCAATCCATTTACCATTTTTAAGTACGAGAACACAAAAACTGCAGCACCACGAAATTTAAATTTGTCAGAGCAGGTATCAATCATTATTTTTCATTTCTATGCAATTCAACATAAATCCTGCATAAAACAATCAGCATTAATACGTATTCAATAAAAACATGCTTAAATTCACACCTATCAATGAGTTAGCTTATTAAGATATATCAAACTCCTTAAGACTGAATCGGTCATCAAGAGCTGCTGGTTGCTGGTTTTATGCAATTCGCAACGTTTAATTGCGTGACTCAGGACTACAGCGGCAGGTATGCCAGGTGCACAGGAGACGCTAATTGTGAGATATTTTCAAAACCTGCATGGCAGGGCATCTGGAAAACTGGTGTAATTAACAAGTACCACCAACAGGCTGGGCAATGAAGTATACCAGACGGCTCTAACCTTGTTATCGCAGCTCTGGCTGATCCTAAAGGAGCAACAGTCTGCAAGATACAAGAAGCGGATCCCTCTATCAGCGCTTCGCCAGTGGGGCAAAAAAATTGAGGAAATTAGGTGGGGTTCTGCCATTGTCTTAGGGTAGGAACTCCGTACACGCAAGACTGCCAGGGTGCCATATTTTATCGCAAATATTTCGTGGAAATGCCTCCTCGAACCAACTGATCATCATACTTGGAGAAAAAGAAAATTACACTACTAAACATGCGCACACCGTCTCCCATTTATTACAACCAGTCCTGGTAACAAATACCCGTTCTGAGGATATCATTATAAACGCATTATAAAGTTGCTGTGTATGTGCCACTCCGGCGTACTTTTCTTTGTTTTACAGATACCGGCAGCCCTTATACTGAGTTATAAACTTTAGATGTATTTTTTCCATAATGCAGAATATCAGGGCCGGCCCTTTATGAAATCCCCCAATCAAAATTAGTTTAAAACAAAAAATCCCTGCGCAAAAAGAAAACGGAAAACTCCTCGATAGAGTAGAACAGCGCTCCTAACACAAAACAGCCATTTCCAGCCGCCGTCACCACTGGCTGAAGAGGCGGAGTTACGGCCGCACCAGTCAGCGATCCTGTCTCCTCTACCTCTGACCCCCTGAACTCCGAACCGGGCACAGCCAAACATGGCGGAGCTGGATTTCGGTGACGGCGAGCTATTCGAGCAGCTAGAGGGGGTCTCACCGCCGCGGCCGCAAGTCTGTGCGGCAGAAGATGGCCAGGCCCTGGAGGAGCTCCGGCAGCTGAGGGAGAGGCTGGGGGAGTATGAGGAGACCATCGACAGCCTAATCGCCGAGAATATCCTTGCGTGCTGCGGAGGAGAGAGTCCCGTTGGTGTCCGTGGCCTCTCTCGCAGAAAGGGGAATCAAATTTTACTGTTCGAACAGAAATTAGCTAGATATACAGTGTTTAGTTTGATCTTTTCTTCTTTTAATCTATCGTCCGTTTCTACGAATATTTCCATCGCCCCGTTGTTCATCGGCTGTTGTTTCTGTTATTTTATGCAAGACTGGCTGAAGGTTTCAGTAGCGGGTTCACATGTTGGATATAACTGGGTACAGTGTAGGTTTAGCGGCTGTTGGAGTCTGACCGACGCCGGGTTTCTCATCCATTCTGTTGTGGGCGCAATGTGTGTATTGGTCGTAAGTACAGTGTTTCACTTTCGTTTTCCTGCTGGGATGTCCTTTGCAATCTATGTTCCGGGATGCTCGTGTCGCTGCATCGTATTCTTATATTTACATTTTCTAGTCTTATTGTAGATACCCACCTCCACTGATTGGTGTTGGGCAAGGAGATTGCTCACATTTCCTCCTCAGTGGATTGCTTGACCATTTCAGTGGTATTCCTTAACAATTCATTTACATCAGGAGCTGAAGAGAAAGCTAAACATCTTAACAAGACCAAGGTAAGATTGATCTATGATGCACGTCATAAAATAATGTAGATTTTCGGAATTAAGGCGGTCGTTTATTGTACTATAGTTATGTTTAACGCGCATTTAAAAATTATTTTTCTTTTCCAGCGGAATAAATGTTGAGAACACTAGATTAGACGGACCACTTCTCCAAATACTATTTGCAAACAATGACCTCTCAAAGTAAGTTCTTGCTTTGGTGAATATTTTCTTTTCTTTTTTTTATTTATAAATAAATGAATAGTACATTGAATAAATCTTGTGTGTGTTTGCATGTGTGTTTTTTTCCCCCCAGACAATGTCGCCAGGAGATTGAAGATTACATATTTAATTTGATTAAGAAGCATGAGCCACAAGGGAAAGAAGAAAAGGAGAAAGCATCTTTTCATGTCAAACCACAGGCAATGTTTTATTATGTTTTGATTCATGCTTATTGGAAAAGGAGTGTTCATTATTTCAACTTCCTGCTCCGTTTTAATGCAGGCTTCAAGTTTTGTTCTGGAAGAAAAGGAAAAAATGACCTCGGGTATCAGGAAGATCAAAGATGCTTTCACAGTGAGTATGCAAAGTCGACTGACTGGCTTTCTAGGCTCAATGTAGTAGTGGCTGTGTGTAGTAGGTAGGTGTTTCGGAGTCTTGTCCACTGCATCTTAGACATGTATGTGGTGTTTTTTTTTGTAGGTGGTGGGAAGTGTGCTGTACTTCACCAGCTTCTGTTTGGACAAACTAGGACAGCCGCTCCTAAATGAGAACGCTCAACTGACAGAGGGATGGGAGATTCCCAAGTATCCTCACCACTGAGGTCACCATTGGGATGGATGGCCTTATCCGCCTTTTGCTTTCACACCTGCTACTTGATCTGTCATCTAGCATGGGGTGTGATGGTACTCACTGTAATGGCCTCATTTACAAATAGTGTTTACGTCTGATGTAGCTTATATCATGAAGTCCCCCATATAGCATTACTCATGAGCTTCCTGAATCAACATTGCAAAGATACCAACAGATATTTGGCCATGTGATATCCTTAGATGGGCAGGAGTTGCAGATCAAGGAGAAAAGGTACTTCCCCACCACGTGTTATTTATATTTATGGAATACAGTGGAAGCATCTGGAATCTAAATTTGGCCTTTTCCATATAGACCAAAGTCCTGCTGCTTCAATTGTGGTTCAGAGGATCATCAGCTGAAAGACTGTACCAAGGCAAGACAGTTTTATCATTTTGCATTGGCTATATTTTATGACACGCTAGTAGACGTTATGGTTAGTTGCTCCATGCAGTTATTTGGCTGATTAGAGAGACTCTCCTTAGTGATTGGTGTGTTGCAATGAAGAGGAAAATTTTTGTTTCCCACCCCTAAAGCCAAGGGACATGAACCGCATCAATGAGAAGCGGAAGGAGTTTTCTCAGGGCAACAATCAGAGCAACCAGAGGTACCATGAGGAAGAGGTGGAGGAACGTTTTGGAAAATACAAACCTGGAATTGTGAGGTCAGAACCAGTAATTTTGTCCTAGATTGTAGGTTGCTATAATTTCTAAATGAACATTACATATTTTACATTTGATTATACAACAGTGAGACAAAATATTATAATCAGCTCCATGTTAAGATATAATGTTGACTGTCTTGTAAAAACAGTGCGTTCATCCGTATTGCGTTTTGGGCTTCACCATGGATGGGACTTGTCAGTCCAGTGCATCCCACAGATGCTCAGCATATCCCTGGCCATCAACATAATACAACAGAAAAATTTAGCTGACCAGATGACCTTTTTTGTTATCATAGATCCTATTCCAAATGCCCTTTGTAAGCACTTTCGATGATGGATAGGGGTCAGAATGGGCACTCTATCTGGCCTGTGACTACATAGCCCTATACACGACAGGGCTCAGTGCCATTTGTTTCATGACAAATTACTCCTGTGATAATTTTGATCTGCCATTTTAGCCACCATAGCCCTTCTGCTGGTTTGTACCAGACATGATAGCCTTCTTTCACATCTGACACTGAGGAGTCCTAGCTGGCAAACTAGGTATTTCATGAGTCCCCCCCCCCTTCTTGGACTCTTAAGTAGTTTCTTGCCACGACTGACCGTGAGCACGCCACCAGCTTTTCAGTTTTAAAGATGCTCTGACCCAGTTGTCTGGCCATAATGATTTATCCATTTTCAAAGCCTCTCATCTTTCTTTGCCCATTTCTTCTGTATTCAACATGTCAGCTACGAGAACCTAATGTAACATATTTTCTATACCTTGACATCCACTGTTTTTACAAGATGGTCAAGATTATTATCTTCACATGGTAGTGCTCATAATGTTTTGGGTCATCAGTGTATATTTAGGTGTTTGCTTGTATGGAGATATCCAGTATGTATCAACACTGGTCATCAGATTTTTTTTTACTTTGTCCTACTGTGATTTATGAAACAATCTTAGAGTATTGTTTGTGCTGATTTCAAATATCTAGTCAGAATATACCTGTCATGCAAGGATTTTGAGTGACAGTTAAACCTTACATTATACTTATTTATGGTATATGTGTGTGGTGGAAGTGACTCATCTTAATATTTATAAGATATAATATAATTATAAAATAATTATTTTTTTTTTAATTACTCTGATATGCCCATACTTTAAGGAGTTATACACTGTCAAAATAGCCAAAAATGACATCACAGGAGTATTACAATAATTATAACGGGAATCAAAAATCTTGTAAACCCGTGTGATTATCAATGTACAGTATGTCATCAACATAACAATCATATGGATGATTATTTTTCACCCAAACCGATGTTTTGTGGTTCATATAAGCAGTGAGACGTTGGATTCCTGTAGTTTAAGGCATGAAAAAGTATAAAGGAGCCTTGCTGACTTGTGTACTGTGTGCCTGCTGGTCAGTGTGGAGCTGCTGGGTGCTATGGGTGTGGCACAGAATAGCCTGCCTCCGTTTATCTACCGCATGCGGCAGCTGGGCTACCCCCCCGGGTGGCTGAAGGAGGCCGAGATGGAGAATTCCGGGCTGGCACTTTATGATGGCAAAGGTAAGCGCTGCATCCAGGTAGCGTCCATTCCCTGTTCCCAGGTTATGTGTAATTTGACATTTCCAGTTGCTAAATACCATTAAGAATCCATGTTGAATGCAGCTAAGCAATGGAATCCACTGTATACTGCCCCCCCACACACACACACACACACACCTCGCTGTGGCTTAAAAACAGTGGAGAACATTTGAGGACAGTGGTTCAACAACCTCTCCGTGTGTGTTTGCATTGGGATGGCTGAGGGTGAGTTCTTGAAGATGTTTGTTATAATTGAGAGATGTATGGTGTATTATCATGGACCCCCACCCCACCCCCTGCCTCGGTGAAGCTTCAGGTGATGGAGAACTAGCTGAAGATGACCAATTCCAAAGGCACAAAATCTCTTATGATGTCTCCAAGCTGATTGAATTCCCCGGCTTCAATGTTTCTCTACCAGCCAATATAAATGACGTATGTATCAGCATCTTTCATCTCAACATTGGTGTTATGAATTAACCGTATTAAGATCTTAAATGTCTTGTTTAGATGCTACAGTATGCTGTCTTACTCTCCGTTTTTAGGAATGGAGGTTCTATGGATCTCTCCCAATGCAGCCAGTCCACCTGAAACACAATTTTGCAGCTTATCTGTCCAAAAGTTTCCCAACGGTAAGGAATAAAACGGATGATAATATTATAAAATGCAGTGCATAATCTTCACATTAAATCACATACATTTCAATAATAATGATTTGTTCAAAGCCTGGATCCAACTGTAGTAAGAGATCTCACGAGACTGATTCAACTCCTCGACGTTCAAAGAAGAGGCGGTCAGATTTTGAAAGATCGTCTGACATGGATGTTGACTCAGGTCAGTCTGAAGGAAGAATATTGCTCTTGCTCATTTTTGGAAAATTCTGATATCACAATATGAATATTTTTGCAGTATTTTAGCAAAAAAAAGTTCAAAATGTATCAAAAATAAACTACAGGCAAATAGAACAGTTAGTCTGCCAATAGAGTCGCTCAGATATGTTGATGGTGTTGCCATGATGTAATGCCGTTCTGACAAGTCACTTTGATTCGCTCAATATCATTGTGGATTCCAAAGTATTTCCATGTAGTGGAAGGCTAATGCTTTTTAGTTACCGGTTTTTGTTCATTTTTCTCCTCCTGAATAAAAAAATGTTTTTGCGAAAGTCTGTTCTGCAAATCTTACCATGAAGGAGCCGCCCCCCCCCCCCCCGCCCCCCCCCCCCCCCGCCCCCCCCCTCCCTCGCCTACTTTTCCGCTCCTTGACACC
>JAABNY020000039.1:35772520-35784708 GCA_015164015.2 Brevimyrus niger | reverse complement strand
TTTCCAAATTTTCCCATAGAGGAGCCCCCCCCCCCCCCCCCCCCCAAATGAACTTCATGTTTTCTTTTAGGTTCAGAAACGCGAAGTTCCAGAAGTTCTGACAACTTCCAGTTTCAGCCCCCACTGCCTCCTGGGTCACCAGGGCTGGACACTCCACCTCCACTTCCCAGGGGTACACCTCCAGCCACGCCCACTCCGCCTCCACTGCCCAGAGGCACGCCTCCCGCCACACCTAGCAGCAGTGGCTCACCTGCCTTGCGGCCGCAGGCCGGGAGTGGGCTGGAAGACCTGGCCGCGGAAGAGGATGGGCTAACGCTGGAGGAGCTGGAGGAACAGCAGAGGCTCATCTGGGCAGCCCTGGCAAGTGCAGACACTGCCACAAACAGTGACTCTGAGACGGCCAATGCGGAAACGCCGCTGATCAGCTCCTCCAGTGCCTCCACCCCTGCACAGATTTACCCAGAGATAGAGGAGACGATGGAGACAGAGAGACAGTTGACTAACGAGGGCAAAGACCTTTCCAGTCCGGCAGCATCTGACGAAGTCCTTGTTTGTAAAGATAAGGTAGATGAAGACAGTTGTGTCACAGAAGTCAGAAAGAGTGAGGGGCACCAGGATGACGTGGAGGCGGTCCAGGATGACGTGGAGGCGGTCCAGGATGACGTGGAGGCGGTCCAGGATGAACCCTCACAGCAAATGGAAGCAGCCAGTCCAAGAACCGGGAAGCAATCTGAATTCACGGGGAAGGTGACCTCTGTTCCCCACCGGAGCAAGTTTGCAGCTGGTATCATCCCGTTTGAAGACACACCGGAATACCGGGATGTCGCTGAGGCAACTGGAGTCTACCTCAAGATAAGAGACTTGCTCAAGAGCTCACCTCGCAGTCAAACCAAAAACAAGAAGTGAAGACATTACACAGTGCAATTTCATTGTGGAATTACAGAATTATATTTTTAACTAGTCAATTCTAAACACTTCCACCTATCCCCAGGTTGACAAGTAAAAACAGAAGTCCTATTATTTTATTGTTTTAATAGTTGTGTGATGTTTTTTTTTTTTTTCTTTTTTAGAAGTTGGAGTCTTTTGTGATGGTGTATAAAACAAGGTTTTATGGTAGCTATCTTCCAGAAATTGACAGGTTAATTGGTGTGGTTATTTTTGTTAAAAGAATTTACACACAATTTTCTAGGTATTATTTAATACACATTTTAGGTGTTTACATTTTATAAAAGTTGATTTCCTTGTCTCTGTGTTATTAAATCAAAATTTGAGATCCTGGCATTTCCCGCTTATATGCGAATGAGCCCACCTGACTCACTAAGGGGAAAAAAAAAATGCATATCGGATATCAGTTTTTTCCTTTTAAGATTATGTGGAAAGTACATTTTTAGCTGGTCTCTGTACATCTTTCAGAAGTATATTTTACCTGAATTCTTGGACATTGGGTAGCTGTTCGTTCTTTTTTTTCAGTAAAAATGTATGGGTTTTTGCAGCAAGACAACACAACCAGCATTTCTTTGATATAAAATTGTTCTGTTCTTGAAATATGGGTCCCATTTAGATTGTGATTGCCTCATGCTGACACTAGGCGGTGCAAAGCATTTCAAGAGAAAATTTATGAATGCCAGTGGGGTTTTTTTATTAATACAAAGTTTTCATTTTAGTGCGCTGGTATATATTATATTTGTGCGCAAGCAAACTTTCACACATGGTGTACAATTGGTCTCAGAACATCATTTTTAAGTAATGTAAATGTTTGCTTGTTGGGGTTTGTAATGATCAATTAAAATGAGGAAGTAACGGATCTGCTAACTTTTAAGCTTTTGAGCCTGTACAACCTGTGTCTGTTTTCATTTGAATTCTAGTGTAATATTTATGTGAGCTCATATAGTCCACACCTCCCATTTTGTAATGATCCCAGTTTATAGTGGTGCAGTTCTATATGTGGTTCATCAATTCGAATGGTTCTGGTCTCAAAAAATGCTGATAAGTAAAGGTGTCGTTTACTGGAAAGTGATATTGCCATATTGACTGGAGTCAGACTGCTGAGAACTGGATTTTCAGCAGTGACAGAAATTCGAAACTTGTGAAACACATTGGCTGTTTGTCAATGGAAAGTATCAGATTGCGGAGAGGGGACAGTGTCAAGGTGCCCTCAGGTGTGGTAAAATGGTCAATACATAGATTGTATTTCTTATTTTTACAAAATATATAAAGGGTTAGGTTTTGAGAAGGTGTTTTATTGTGTTAGGTAAACAAGGACTTAGGATGGTGGGATTTTTTTCTCAAATTATACTGGGTGGGGGGTGGGATCAGAAAAACCTGCCAGTACATTAGCCGATTAAGAAAGGCATGGCGTATAATTTGAAGGATTTGGGCATGAGTTGAATTATCACAACGGAATCTTGTGGACTGTTGCCCAGTTAACCAGTTGTCCCTTGCCTGATTAGCACATAGTAGATTATTTTATTGGTATGACAATGCTTCAGAGTTGAATTCTGAAATTTGGGTGATACTCATAAGCTCATAGTCACTGAAATGTGAAGTATTGTATCTCAGTCTCCATATATAGATGGTTTTCTTCACATGTTTGCCATGTGTTGGAAGCTAAAACTGCAGTGATGCTTGTTTTAAAAAGTGAGTGGAGATAGGTATCCATGGAAACCACACAGGGGAACCATTTTATAGTGTCCTTTAAAAATAATTTACATTGCGAACTATATGTTTACTTGTCTAAACAAAATATATTTATATTAACAGTGAAGGTAACTTGTCCAAATGATTACATTTATTTAAATTGCAGATTATTTACCAAACTATTTACTAGGAGTAATTACTGTTTAATAACACCAAAACGCCAATAGTGTCAATGGACCTTACTTTTCTCATATTTTCATGTATATTAACGATGGGATGAGATGTACATCAAAATAGATGGCAATCGTTTACCTTTGTTACCTTTGTTTGTTACCTTTGTTAAAAACGGAACTGGTTTCTCATAGCAGTATAATAGGAATTGGTTGGGTTGGGAGCCACACAAACAAAGATCTTTAAAAATGTATAAGCGGGAATGGGAGAACATCTACAATCAGGAGAAGGCGCCCAGCGCTGGAGGTGACACGTGACGTAAGCGCGCCGCTCGTCGGCCACAGCCGCGAACGTGAAGACGCTCTGCGCGAGATCAACCTGCGGCAGGAAGAGGGGCGCTCGGCTCTGGAGAAGAATTTACCGACGGAATTTACCAGGCTGCCGCACCAAAAACTGTCGCCGTGAATGAACTGAAAGCGCGCACGTTTGTATAACGCGTATCATTCCGGGTAAGTACTCTGAGGATTTCCGGAGCAGTGTTTTTGTCTTGTTCGTGCTTAGTATCTCCTTTTATGAGTGGAAACAGTCTCCTAGCGGTGAGGTGGGGGTGAAAAGGGAGTCGCTGGGAAAACGGATTAACCGGGCAACTAGAAGGAGCGACTCTTGTAACCGGGCCTCCCTGTCACGCTAAGCAGACGGACTACAAACCATCGTGGGGAGGACTCGTTTTTGACGGGTGATTTCCCTTTTTGTGGTAGCAAGCTGAGAACGCGCCTTTCTGAATATTCACTGGGTGTGTTACCTTGGCTCTGACATTTAAAGTTTCTAACTAGGGCTGGTAGGTGTCTGGCTGTGTAACTAGCCAGCTTAATCGCGAGTGTGGTAGCTGTGTCTTGTGAGACTAAAGTAATTAAGGTTCGTTTCGCGTTTGATACGCAGGGCAGATGTTGAAAGGTCCTTATTTGATTGGTGACACGAGTTAAACCCTAGAGTGGCGATCCGATTCAGATTTATTTGGCTCCTTCTGGTGGGCAGTGAGCTAGCTAACTTCCCTCCTCAAGCTGTTATGGTGTCAGCAGTTACCAGCTGACTCCGTCCTCCGCCTTTCCCGGTTAAGATATTTTTATGTATATATTGGTTTTCATCTTTCACTCTTGGCTTATTGCCAAGTTTGTCTGCTGTCGCTTTAGTGAAATGGTGAACATAAGGCAAAAGTAGGTGGAGAATATAATATCTTGATGTGCCACCTCATCGGCAGTGTAGATCTGCCCAGCCTGTCACCGCTGACACGTGTTGATAAACTTGCATGACTACTCAGCATCCTTCCTAATAAATGTTAACGAGTCACGAACTTGAGTTGTTGTTTTTTTATATACTTAATATAGTCCATTTGCCTTTAATGCTTAATTTTCAGTAGCCTGTATCTAGTTTTTGGGGAAGCAAGATTTTGGCGCTTCACGAAGATTCTTTTAAATCTACATGTATACTGATTTATACTGTATGATAATTGCATCGTCATGCAGGGGACTGGGATTTCCGTTCAAGGCTATCTTGTTAATCGTTAACAGAACAGTCGCTTTTCAGCAAAACTAAGTGAAGTTTGAGTTAACATTAGTTGTGTAAAGTGCGTCATGTAACTCTTTATCGTAGAAATAAAGCAGACAGCATACGTATTATTTGACACAAAGGAAACCTTGGTTATTGTTTTGTCTGTGGAATTTTTGTGTTCTTTTGAAGTATTGAGATTGCCTGTCCACATTTGATCTAATCTTACTGTAAAATGCGCAGTACTTTTCAGTGAGTAGTAGTAATGTTTCTTTGCACAAAGTGTCTCTTGTCTGAGACAGTCGGTCAATATCACAGCTTATTGCCAGTAAAAGTTGGGTCTCAGTCATTTTTGAGTTTATATAGATTCCAGTGTGGTCAATGAGAAAATAAGAGTATGGAGATGTGTTGAAACAAATTCGTTTTTTTGACTTTGTAACTTTCCAATGAGTCTGCTGGTAACATTTTCTGTGTCTTGCTTCTAGGTGGGGATAAGTTGGACCTTAAGAATTGCATGTCTTCTCTTAATTGGTTTTCTCACTGTTCTACCTCATCACACCAGCCAATGTTGCTGAAGGAAATTTCCCATTTTGCCCTCTATACTGTCAGTTAGTACCTTGGACTTGGTGTGCTGTGCAGTAGGTTTCAGTAGACCCTGTCATGTCACTTTGTGCCTATAAAACTAGGTGAACACACTCAATCTAAATTTTATGGGGGGGGGGGGTATTTTCTTGTATTGTTGGTAGTACAGTAATCGACATCCATTCCAGGGCTACCACTTGGTTGTTGCTCAGGCATGTCATACCAAGGCATCATGCCATAGAGCTGCAGTTTTGTTCTTGACAGCGGTGTTCTTTAGGTAGGTGATACATCTGGGTAATACATGGGCAAATGACAATGGAAGGGTCAGGTTAAAGGAATGGGTACAGAATTTTTATTTTTTTAACTTTTTTGTCATTTTTGATTCGTTTTTTAGTTCGTTTTTAAGGAACCTTTTAAGGCTAAGTATTATACCTTATCTGCTGAACAATGGGAACTTCTTATTGGTATTGAGGTCAGTTTAGATGATCAAATTTTAATTGACTTGGAATTTTGCATAGAACAGTCTCTTTGCAATATGTGGTGTGCCTTATAGAAGTTTGCCTCTTGATGTTTAATAGCATTATGCTTATTTTTAAGAATCCTAAATGTTAGCCTGGCTTTTTTACAGACTAATTTTCTGCTGTTCATTGCAGGGGA
This sequence comes from Brevimyrus niger, assembly GCA_015164015.2. Taxonomy (NCBI): domain Eukaryota; kingdom Metazoa; phylum Chordata; class Actinopteri; order Osteoglossiformes; family Mormyridae; genus Brevimyrus; species Brevimyrus niger. The sequence continues at coordinate 35,779,116 of JAABNY020000039.1, read as the reverse complement.
ATGATTAATCTTGCACCAGCAAGCTGAAAACAAAATGCCATGCTGTTTGATGGTTGGATTATGTTTAAATGTTATGGGTTCTCGGCTGTATCCAAAACCCAAACGGAGAAGTCTGCAGACAGCTTGATTTGAGGTTTTCATCAGTTAAAATCAATATTTGTCAGTCTTTCTGATGAAGATTGTTGGGTTATTTACACTTCATTAGCATTGCAAATTGACACAGAAAATTGTTAGGGGTTTGTCTTTATTTTTTTATTTATTGCAGGAACTATGAATGAAAAATAATCAAAATCGAAGCCTTTGAAAAGTGACTGCTTGATACTGTTGTAGGTGGTTGGTTGAAGTAATTTTATGCATGTAGTGGTGTACTGATCCGATATTCAAGATTGGTTTTGGATCTTCGGCTGCTGTTTTTCTCAAGCTCCTTCCTGACTGTGAATCTGACTTTGGTTGTTTTTGTCTGTTTTCATGTTGGGTGGGAGAATGTGAAATCCTTCAGCCTCAGATGGCATTTTGAATACAGTAAGTATTTGGTTTGTGCATTTGGTGATTACCTGAGGACTTGCTATTGTGTTAATTATTAGCAGGATAGTGGGGTTCTACCTTTCTTTTGTGGGTACTTTTCCCAATGCAGTGCAGCACTACTGAGCACATCAAGATTCCAGTTTTTAATGAATTGTCAGGTGCTAGAGATGACCCCCCCCCCATTAGCCTTGCAGCACTATGTTTGCTTATGGTCTCATGTTGAACTTGATGGGCCATGTACTGACATCCAGAAAGGAAGTATAATTACTTCTGTTTAGGGCCTTTTGGGAAAAAAATAAATAAATAAAAAAATCAGTGTCTTGATGGTAGAGGTAGATTGGAATGTCTCTGTTATAGCTCTCACACCCCATGCCACACCCTCTCCATTGGATATGCAGTCAAGAGCAGCCCTGCCCAATGTACTGGTCCTCCCTGTTAGGTAATGCCCTAAAGAGCCACTAAACATTCCAGTCATGAGTCACCTTCATTTTGGAAATCTTAGAACGTGGGTGTGTGTCTGTGAAGAGGTATAACTTAGCATGAATGTATTGGACTAATGGCAAGCAGTCACTATACACTGTACATTCTTCAGGTTTGACCCTGAAGTGGTGATGAGGAGGGACTGGTGCTGGTGTTACCAGCCTAGCAGTGGGTTACAAGATTACAAAGCCAGGACAGGAGCAGTGGATTACTGCTGCTGTTTGAGAAAATGAAGTAAGACGGCAGGCATGCGGCACTGTGGGTCACAAGACTGGTGAGAGAGGCACACATAGGCACTAGTTAACGGTAATATTAGTGTTTGAGAATGACTGGGGAAAGAGGGCAGGAAGCAATTACATCTGTCAGTGTGGTGCATAGTAATATGAAAAACACTGTTGTGAAAATGGTAACATGTAATGTATTTGTTTGCTTTGGTACAGATCAGCATATGAAGATAAAATTTGTAATAAAAAAAAAAAAAATAAAAAATACTATGCATTTAAAAACGAGATGCTTGTTTCTGCAGTTAACATGCTCAGTAAGCTGCATAAATTGATCATGATTTCTTGTCATTCAGTTTCTTTTTATATGGTGATCAATAATTATTTATGTGGTGGATATCGCACACTATTGTTTCCTTCTCAGTCTTTTCCCAAGGTCAGATTCTGGAGTGCATTCCAAATGCAGCGGCCTCATCTGATCATGTAATTTGATCCCCAGGTCCACCCCTGTTTCCTATTCTATATTGGTGGCCTTTCAGCCCAACCTGTAGGCTCGCCAGCTGGTCCCAGTTCAATCGACCCTCTTTGACCTCATGCATAAATGGAAAAGTAGTGGCTTATTGATGTAAACGACATTTCTCCCCTGAAGTAAGAGCAGGGAAAAGGTCTAGAAAGGCAAGATGTAATCAGGATCACAATCCCTTTAGAAGCCATGAATTTCAGGGTGAAAGCAGTGAGTCATGCAGAATGTGCAGTTTATTACTATTAAGTGCATGGTTCTGCATCATGGACTGTAAAAGTTTGGTAACTGGAGAGTTTGCATTTAAAATACAAGAAGTAAATTTGTTGTAGAGTATTTTAGAGCAGTAGTTTAATAAGAACGGAAATGGTTTCAGGTAGAATGAGTAGTTCAGTTACAAAGGCAAAAGTTTAAAAAAAGAAAAAAAAACCTTAGTTCAACTGATAAAAATGATTCTGAGCATCCATATTTCCATCTTGAATCTCCTTATCTAGTTCAGGGTCACAGCAGGGCTTGGAGCCTATCCTAGTCATCATAAAACAGAGGAACACTCTAGATGGAATGCCAGTCATTTGGAAGACACACACATACACTGTTGTGCCCTGTGGGCCATTTAGAGATACCAGTTAACTTAATTATGTATCTTTCGATAAATCCAGAGTGGGATCCAAGGGAAACCCACAGGTAGTCTTCTAAGTGAAAAATACACATTGTTTTTCCACCTAGATAGCATTGTCCTTGACCTTAGTTTGCTGCCTTAGTTTGGCTGGATAAATAACCCGAGATGATAAAAAAATACTGCATTATCAATTGCAGGGAAGCACACTAAATTAAAGCTGGGTGCTTGGTTCCAGGATAAAGCCTCAGTGCATTAGTTAGGGATCCATGGCAGTAAGAAGTCACCCAGCTTTGCTTGTCTTGCCTTCATTAGACCCCAGCTGTGACAATGCCATGTGGCAGTGCTGTTTGTTGCGCTGACACCACTGCAGCAATGCTGTTACGTTTACATGTTTACATTTGTTCAACAACAATACTATCTGTGGAATAATGGAATTTTAAATCCATGAAAGGCAGGTGGCCTGTTTGTCTAAACTGTAGTATACTGGAGAAGGCTATGCATGAACTGATATTGATTATACTTTAGTAGAGGAGTGAGGGAGCAGCAGCTTTTCACTCCATATTTTTAGAGAGCTTAGTCAGTCTGCCCAGACACTCTAGGATCTGTGTTTACAGTAACTAGTTGCATCTTTAAATAGCGACTGTACATGGAAGGCCTAGGAATCTTAGCATGTTCCTCATCAGACTGAAGTGCTGGCAGAGGTACCGTGACATCCCCTAATACTAACACAGCAATGAGCAGGTAATGCACACAGTTCGGGCTTGGTATTGCCACAGATGCCTCAATCTGATTCGATTTACAAGCTTTCAATTCATTCTGATTAGATTCCAATTCCATATCAGTTTTATAAGAAAGAGCTATGACCTATTATATAGTGGCTTTCCATATCTGAAGATGTTTGAAAAGCTCTAAATGGACCACAAATTTACAAATGCGGAGTTACAAATTGTGAACCACTCTTCTCTGAACACTAAGAACATTTTCTTAAATGTAACTTTATGCATTGTTTCAAAATAAATAACGTTAGAAAAATACAAAGTTTTGTACATATTTTATGATTGAAATAATGTACAAACCATTAAATATTGTTTAATGGTAATAGTTGCCAGGAAAAATATGCCTTCCTGTTTATTTACATGTATAGCAGAGCACCCACCTCTCAAAATACGCTGACATCACTGTCTGTGTCTCCATAAGGGTCCAGTTATCCAGTTATCAAAATCTATTATTGTTCTTTATCCGCAAAACAAGCTACATTAGGCAAAATACTGCCAAAACTACCACTAGATAATGGCTTGTTTATACTAGGCCATTTAGGACAAGGAATGGGAGTGGATAAGAGTTAAAAAGAGGTAAAAATTAGCAAAATGCTGATGTTTTTACTTTAATTTCAGTGTTTTTCTATGTAATCCTGAATCAGGAGGATGTAATATTGGAGAAAACAAAACATTTTTGTTAGAGTGCCGTTTTCAAACACAGCACTTTGAAAGCACGTGTAAAATAGACACTTTACTGTGTTCTTTTTTGGAAAATAAATGTCCTTAAAACTATTTTGCCGTAAATTTGGTAGTGAATTGTTGAGGATGAAAGTATGAGGCATACACTGGGAACAGTGACCACACTATAAATCATATGACTCCAGGAGAATTGTAAAGCTGACATTCAGGTTACTAAAAGTGGTATACAAGGATTAAATATATAATGATAAATAAATGTTAAATGTTTAGCTAATTTAAATAACATTCTGGTGTTGGAATATTTTAAAATGGATTACAGGCACACTTTAGACCATTTAGTTTTCTGCTCAAGGTAGCTACTAGATAACATTCTAGCGTCTGCTAACATCAGGACAAGTGAGGTGCACCAGAGGGCAGATATTTGGCACCAAAATCTGCGTTACAACATAGTCTGGTACAACCCTGTGTTTAACAATTGTGGAACCTAGAAAAAACAGGAAATACATATTAGCCTTTGTTTTGGTTCTTGCAATTGAATATGACTTTTTCTTACATGCTCTCTTCAGTGACTTTAGTATTCAGAATTTTGTGTTTGTCTTTTCACTAATGGTATTGTCTGGTACATGTAATAACAGGAATACAGTTTCCATTGGGTGGGAGGAGCACTAAAAAGATCACTAAACAGACCTATAATTTCTCTGTTGTGCTTCTCATGTGTTCTTGTATGTGCGTTTTCTTTTCACTCTCTTCTGCTCATTCAAGTTCTGGTCTTTTTGAATATTTTCACTCGGCAGTCCTTCCTGTGACGCTGGGCATTTCTGTGCAGTGGGGCCCCAATCCCCTGAGAAGGGCTATGCAATAACAAGGTTGCCCTGTCAGACCCTTTCGCCTTGTTCTATCAGCCCGTTGTGCCAGCCTGGTTAACTGCAGTCCTTTCTATTAACTAATTTGAGGGCTAAAGTCTCCCTCCTATGTATCAGTGAACAAAAACTGTGGTTGCCAGCATGCATTGTCACATATTCTGAAAGTGGAATAATGTGCAAATAATGTGCAAATGTGCAAGTGTTTGGGTGACCAGGGCACAATTGTCAGACTAGCATGTTGTAGCATGAGTTTCAGTTGGGTTCTAGGGTTTTCTCTCAATCCTGGCCTCTCTTGATGGGAAGGGTCTATCTGTAACATTGAACTTGTGTTCCTTTTCCCTTGTTCTTTATCATTCATAAACCTTTCTTCTCTCCTTACAGGTTTTTCTTTCCAGGGCACCATCCCCTTCCCCCCATCCCCTTGTCATTTTTTGTTTTTCCATTTTGTTCCTCCACTCTGTCTTGACGGATAGCGCATCCTAGTGGAGTGGAACTGAGTCCATGGTTGGACTGGGCTGAAGCCCTCTGACAGACAAGAGGCTAGTAACTCAGAGTAGCATGAGTACTGCAAAGCCCAGTGGGCTGAAAGCGCCCAGCAAGATTGGCAGGCCAGCTGTGGCTGCTGCGAAGACAGCGCCCTCCACAGGTAAAGATCTCTCCTTCTAGGCTGTTTGGGACGTGATGCTTGTTCTTAGTCTGGGAATTTTTAAACCAGTGTTTTAAGTTAATGAACAGTGTGCAGATTTTTGTTATAAAAACAGTACAGGACAAACGGATCCAAAGTAAGAGTCTTAACTTTAAATGGGAAATTGCATTTTAGGCTGCTTGTTGAAGCACATAATTTCTCATTGTTTTAGTAAAAATAAAAGAATCTTTCTGTTATTGGACAATAGCCTTCGTGTGTGACAGAAGAATAATTTTCTGAGGAGCATGGGAGCCACATTGGATGAATGAGTCTTGTTTCAACATGAAACTAAAACCTTATTATTTTCTGGAAGCTACAGGGTTCATCAGAGAATTAATGTTCTATGGAGAATCCCGTAACGATATAGTGTCCCCCTACTATTTTACAAAATGGAAGCCCATTTCTGTGTAATTGTGTAGTGGGTAATTCTGTATTTTGTTGGACAAACGCTTCTGAAGACGAATTTAAGTGAGCACTGGTTATTCTACAGATATCTGTATTGTTGTTAGAAAATCCTGTGCATTTAATGTGATTGGCATATCCTGTTCCCTCCGTCCCAGCTATTAGCCATTATATATCACTGTGAAAGTTGTGGTTATAGTGACTGAGGCAGCTACAATGATCTAATGACAACACAGGTCTGCTAGTGTCCTGAACTTGTCACTGAGCTCTATGGGCCTGTGTTGGCAACAAATTAAAGCTTTCACTGCCACTCCACCCAGAAACCAGATAAAGTGTACGATGCTAATCGTCTAGCTCTTCTGTAACCTGTACTAGTTCTCAACTGATATACCGGTTGGCCAATCAAATCTGTGTTACCCTGAAACTAGACAGAAAAGCACTAGTAATGTCTCTTTAAATGTTTATGATGAGAGAAGGAGCTCTCACTGGAGAAGGTGCCTTTTCTCATCACTCTTAGCCTGCAATTATGAGTAGGTATTATGCTTCAGGCATGAGGGGATGCATGCTGTAATATATTGTAAATACAGTGGTACCTCTGTTCTCAAGCTCACTAGAACTCGAATTTCTTGAAAGTCGAAAGTTGAACAAACTAGAACTCGATCTGAATATCAGAAGTCAAACCATGAATGCTGACCTAATATAAATTGTACGTGCCAGGAAATGAGTCGTACTACAATGCAATTCTTTCTTAAATGCCTTCTTCACAGACTGGACGATTAACCAAATAAAGCAGCGCAACATTACAGTAACTAACAATAAATAAA
>JAABNY020000039.1:35760709-35772420 GCA_015164015.2 Brevimyrus niger | reverse complement strand
CAGTTTGTGCAGCCGGGTGAGAGGTCGCAATGCATCTAACCGTAATGCATTGCGTCAGGATCAGAATGCGTTGCTTTCTGATCCTATCCAATGACCGGACTGGGGAAACAAACTGAACCGCCGACTAATGCAGAGGACTAATGACAACAACCAGAAACAGCTGATAACATGGGGATTCCACACGAGGTTAACGAGGGGGCGTGGCACATGGAAGGATCGGAGCAGGAAAGGGATAATGTTGGGATAACATCTTTATTGTTTTGGAAGCCATTAAGAAAAAAATGCTTTTCTTGTTTTATCCTTTTAATTTTGTGTTTAAATGCTAAAAAAAACATAATTACATGTAATTTTGGAAGGCAGGGAACCAAATAATTAGTTTTCTATTATTTCATATGGGAAAAATTTGATCAGAACTCAAACTTTTTAGGATTTGATCCAGAGTCCGAAACAGTTTGTTAGAGAACCGAGGTACCACTGTACAAGGGAAATCCTTTTTTCTTGGAGGGGCGTCCTGGAGCCTTTCTCAGGCACCATAGGACACAAAGCAGTGGTACTCCCTGGATGGATGACAGCCCACCACTGAAGGACCTTTTATTATGGCAGTATAATAATTCCTTTTCATTTCCTAATTAAGCAGTTGTAACAAGGATGATGGTGTCAGCCCCTTATTCAGGGTACTACCGTTACCAACAGTATGTTCATCAAGTACTGACTTATTGTTGGCCCTTCTGCAGCTGCGCCTAAACCTGTTCTGGCCGAAAAGTCTGCAAGTCCCGCCTCGGCAGAGCCGCAGGATGCAGCAGAGAGCTTCCAGGTCGGGGAGCGTGTGTGGGTAAACGGCAACAAGCCCGGCTTCGTGCAATTCCTGGGTGAAACGCAGTTTGCGCCTGGTCAGTGGGCAGGCATCGTGCTGGATGAGCCCATTGGGAAGAACGATGGCTCAGTGGCAGGCGTGCGCTACTTCCAATGTGAGCCTCTGCGAGGCATCTTCACTCGGCCTTCAAAGCTGTCCCTTACAGAGGGCGAGGCCAATGGCGCACAGACGGCACCCCCCTCCAGAGCAGCCTCCCCCACTTCTGCTGCCCCACCCACCACCACCGCCCCAGCCTCTGCAGCCAGTCCTGCTCCCGTTCCTGCCGCAGGCTCTGCCTCAGCCGCAGCATCAGCCCCAGTCCCAGCCCCCAAGAAGACCTCATCGACAGATCCAGCCTCCAACCTTGCACGGGCCAATAGTGAGTCTGTCTCCAACCTGTCCGAGGCAGGCTCAATTAAGAAGGGTGAACGGGAGCTGAAGATGGGAGATCGCGTGCTGGTAAGGTTGTAGACATTCTCGTATTCAGAACCCTGCAGACTCGCCATTCTCTGACAGAGTGATCAAAAGTAGCTTAGCAGATGATACCAGAAAGAACATGCTCCAATTTAAAAAATAATCCTGCTTAATGTGTTCATGGCATATTTACAACAAATAGTCCTGCACAACATGGTTGTTTAGAATATTCTGTGTTCTCATGCTTCCTGGGCTCCCTTTTATCTTCAGCAATGGCTCCGTAGTTCTTCTGTGCAGTAATGGGACTAGAAGCTATCACCTCATGCCCTCCCCTGCCCTGTGGCTGCATAAGCCAGAGCTCATTTCTTCTGGTTTCCACCTTGTTCATGTGACAAGTTCTCAATTATTGAATGTCTTTCCCTCATCAGAATGCAACAGTGCTTGGTTCTGGACCTAAAGCCTAAAATAAATAAACAGCGTTGCATGTGACCAGTGAGATCGCAGTGTTAAATATACACATTGGAAACATGAGCAGAGGCCTTTGGCCCTTGTTCTGGAGATCTCCATGACAAGATTGAGGGCCTGAAATCTATTATTATGTTTGCCTGTGGTGCTGCCGCCACAGTTGACCCTGTGAATGACAATGAGCCTGGAGATCAGTGTTGCTGTTCTTCCCATAGGTCGGGGGCACCAAGGCCGGTGTGGTGCGGTTCCTGGGTGAGACAGACTTTGCCAAGGGCGAGTGGTGTGGTGTGGAGCTGGATGAGCCTCTGGGAAAGAATGACGGGGCGGTGGCTGGAACCAGGTGACCACTCTATATTGTTTGGGGTGTAAGAGCATGATGCTGTTAGCCTTCATAGTGGTCCAGTGCATCAAATTTTCACTTATTAGTAGTATCCAATACACTAACTGCAGTCATTGACTTTTAGCAATAAAAGTAATTAGGTTTTTGAAATACCTAATATCTGCAGGTACTTCCAGTGCCAGCCCAGGTATGGCCTGTTTGCACCAGTGCACAAGGTGACACGCATTGGTTTTCCATCCACCACACCAGCCAAAGCCAAGGCGGCTGCGGCACGCAAATCCGTGGGCACGCCTTCCTCCCTGAAGCGCAGCCCCAGCGCCTCCTCCATTAGCTCCATGAGCTCAGTCACTTCCTCCGTCAGCGGCAAGCCCAGCCGTACAGGCCTGGTGAGATATCTCGTCCGCATGTACCATACATGTGAACCGTATGACTTCCCCCTGGTCACTGCAGCTATGACTGCCTAAACGGTTATTCGAATGTGAAGGGTTTGACTCCTCTTGGTCTTCTGTGGCCCCTCTGCAGCTGACGGAGACATCGTCTCGCTATGCACGCAAGATCTCGGGCACCACGGCTTTGCAGGAAGCCCTGAAGGAGAAGCAGCAGCACATCGAGCAGCTGCTGGCCGAGCGGGACCTCGAGCGAGCCGAGGTTGCCAAGGCCACTAGCCACGTGGGCCAGGTGGAGCAGGAGCTTACGCTGCTGAGGGAGGGCCAGGAGCAGGTGGGGTTGCCATCAGTCTGTGTGAGTTGAGCCTTAAAGAAAATGAGGAGCCCACCCCTAAAGCCCTCCCATTCCCCCCCCTTCTACATATCTTAGTATGTACTGGAGATGGAGGCCAAGATGGACCAGTTGCGTGTGTTGGTGGAAGCTGCAGACAGGGACAAGGTGGAGCTGCTGAACCAGCTGGAGGAGGAGAAAAGGTTGGTGGTGGTGTGGGGGTTGTGGTTGTTGGGGGGTGTTTTGATGATAACCTGTATCAGGACGGAAGCATTGAAATGTCCCTGCTGTGTAACAGGAAAGTGGAGGACCTTCAGTTCCGTGTGGAAGAAGCCTGCATTACCAAAGGGGACCTGGAGGTAAAGGAACACAATCTACCTCTGTCCCAAACGCATACATGTGCGCTCTCTCTCACACACACACACACACACACACACACACACACACACACACACACACACACACACACACACAGACACACACACACACACACACACAGACAGTCTCATTCGAGGAGTCGGGGTGGGATCCCATGTCTGATGAGTTGGTTTTAACATTTACACCTTTGTATCAGAGCATCCCACCCTAGATTAAACTTTTAATATCATTATTGTATGTCATCTCCTTTCTTTTTAAATCAAAATACAGATGTGGCTTGGCTTCTGTGTTAACACCCAGTCTAATCAACCGTTTACTGATTAGTATCCATACTTTAAACATCATGCCACCTAAACCTTAGCATTTTATGCGAATTACTACTCTTTCAGAGTAATTGGTGCATTGGCCATTCTTTTAAAGTAGAACAAGAAGAAGTCATGTGAAATTAAAATGCTCGGGCAAAAATGTTGGAAAAAACATCTTGAGCCAGTGCATAAAACTGAATGAGTTTTAGTAAAAGTTTACAATGTTTAGTATTAGCTTGCTTTAAGCTTGACAAATGCCTGTTTTTGCGGCACCTTCTTTGATGTGGCATGTGCTGTTCCTAAGACATTATGTAGCAATGAGGATTTCTTTACACATTTTAATTATCTCTGATTATTGTGAGGATTTGGAGGCATGCCTGATGCTACCATCAGAAGCAACACAGCCAGAACTCCAAGATACCTTCTTGGATGTCATTAATTTTTGAGTGGCACATATATTGCTCACTTAATCTCCCTCCAGGGTTATGAACTGTGACATTAGTGTGCATGTTGAAAGGAGCTTTTGTGAGCTGCAGATCTTGGTATAGACTGTTGCCTGAAGCTTCTTGATGGTTATTTTACCTGCTATTATGCAGTCGTCTTTGTGCCCATGCCTCGGGCCCATCTGGCAGCCCTGGCATGTGGAGCGTGTGGGACAGAGAAGGTCTGGCTGTCTGAAATGGTGCCTCCATCACTGGATATGTCAATGTCTTTCCACAGCAATCCCAATATGCCGAAGACATCCTGCGTTGAAAAATTCCCCATTTTAAACCGATTCCCAGGGTAGAATTTTATTGATTTTACTTGATTTTCTTTTTCCTTAATTGGTAATTGCAGCACTAACGACACTCTAAGCCTCGGTTGTTTGCCTGCATGTGCTTTTTGCTGAGAGATGAGACATAACAGAACTTCAAATGCTTTGTGTGTGAAACAATAACAGTGACAATGCAATGTTTTACTATTAGCTCCAAAAATGAAGGTTTTCTGCCATTAATGCCCTTTCACTTGTTCACCATGTTGACTAGCAGTGGCCATGTTGAGTGTGCATCGCCAAGTATGGCCGCACGCCTCCATCACATACCCTCCTGTTGGATTTTATTTTGAAATTTTTACATCCCGATTTATTGAAATCATTCATACTAACTTCTCTTCTGCATTATCTCAAGTTATTCTGGGGTCTATGGTAATACTGTTTCTGTATTAACTCTCCTACTTTGTTGTAAATGGTGATACAATGACTCTAATCGTGCCGTTAAAATGGGGTGGTGTCCCGCAATTTGTTATAGACTTTTCATGTTGCTGCAGTGCAGCAGTATGCAAAAGCCCATCTCAATCCCCTTCAAACATTGTTACCTCACCTGACAGAATGGTCGAAGTCCTTTTGTGTTACATTCACCCATGCACTCCTTCACTTTTTGTTTGTTTTGGGATCTTTCATAATTTTAAAGCTTGGTTCTGCATGATTCTTTTGACCTGAACACCTCCCACTCACAGTTATGCTCTAATCACAACAAACAACTTGATTTCCGTTATCATTTTCAATCTCCATCACTCCCGAACCCCAACCCTTCCGCCTCACTTACCCACCTGCCCCTCCATCTTTTCTCCTCACTGGTGGATGGTGCTGCTGGCACGGCCTGCATGAAGCTCCCTTGCAGCAGTCTGGCTGGCATGTGATGGTGGCATTGGTGTGTTCTGTTCCTCTCCCTTCTTTACTAACAGACGCAGACCAAACTGGAGCATGCCCACATTAAGGAACTCGAACAGAGCCTGCTCTTTGAAAAGACCAAAGCTGACAAACTCCAGAGAGAGTTAGAAGACACTAGGGTAATGGATTCCGTTCCGCAAAGTGTCAGTCGAGGAAACCAGCAGCCCTTTGCCTGCGCCTTTGGGAATACTTGTGTCCTGATTTTTACCATTATGGTGTCACAAAAGTGGAAAAGGTGGAAACGTATTTTGTGTACCCATGTGGTGTTAAGTTGAAGCACTTTGGGTTAATGAAAAGAAGAAATACTTAATGCCATTTCATTTAATTTCAAGATGAATACTAGGTTGTTGTTGGTTGAAACATCCAACATAGTTAACTTTGAACTTAGCAGCAATATTATCTAGAAGTTTTTGGATTCAAATATTCAGTGCCACCTCAGTTTATTTTTTGTAAACTGCAATGAGAGATGCAAAGTGGATGAAAACAGCTTGACAGGGTTTTGTTTTTGGCAAATGCATAACACTGAAGTCAGCCGATTCATTAAATAGCTGACCAAGGAAACTTCTAAAACCAATAACATCTGCCATTACCTTGAGCTAACATGGTCAAAGGGCCATTCCAGGACTAAACAGTCCTAAACAGACCTTTCCCTGTAACCTTGTGGCTATTCGGGTGGGTGTACTGCTTGGATATGGGTTGTCTGAGGTTGGCAGCTATGTTCTGCTGGTCTTGCCAGCTGTGCACTGCTCATTCTCATTCTGCCCTAGTTCACACCAAGTTGCCCTAAGTTGTCGCAAACCTTCACTGACAGTCCTGGATAGCCTGCCATCCCCATCTGCTTTTCCCTGGCTCTCCTGCTTACTTGGGCTTCTTATTCCTATGCCGTGCTCAAGCCACATTACCTTACCCTTACCTTTAATGCTCAGTTGCTTTTGTTGGGGGGGAAGGGTAGATCTCCTGAATACAATCTGCACATGGTTGTGGGCCATGACACACATCTCTGTAGCTGTGGCTCCAGACACCCTGTTCTTATGTGCTGGTTTCTGATCAGGCCATTCTTGGGGAGAGTGTATTGTTTTCTGCATTCCCTTGGGTGTTTTTAGAGCCTGCTGTAGTCCTGAAATGGCCTTACTGTATCCTCAAACAAGGGAATCTTTGCTCAGTGGAGCCTACTCCATCCTGTTTACCGTAGCCCGTCGAGGGGGCTTCATTTTGTTTTCAATGCAAATTTTGCCGTGTTGTAGGTAGCAACGGTTTCTGAGAAATCTCGTATAATGGAGCTGGAGAGAGACTTATCCCTGCGAGCCAAGGAGGTGGCTGACCTGCGCATGCGCCTGGAGTCATCACGGGGGGTGGAGGCCGGCCACTTTGTGCCCTCTGGCTCAGAGGAGCTGAGCTTGCTGAAGGCTCAGCTGGCGGCACAGGGTGCAGAGCACCAGCACGAGCTAGCTGTCCTGAGGGAACGCTTGGAGGCCAGTGAGAAGGCCTGGCAGGAAGAGCGTGCCCAGCTCAAGGCCAACGGTGACCAGCTCTCCAAGGAAAATGAGCTGCTTAAGGGCCACCTTAGCCAAGCTGAAAAGGAGAATGCGGATGTCGTCCAACTGTGGCGGACCAAACTCGAGTCGGCCATTGTCTCCAACCAGCAGACCATCGAAGACTTGAAGGCGTCCTTTGGCAAGGATGCAGGAGCTCAGTCTGCTGAGCTGGTGGAAATGAAGAGTGCCATAGAGAGGCTGAAGGTGGAGCACAGTTTGCAATTGGAAGAGCTTAAGTCCAGGAAGGAGGCTGAGGGAACGTCCCGGTCCCGTGAGATAGAGGATTTGCGTGGCCAGTTGATGCATACCTCAGAAGAGAAGGAGAGACTGGCAGAGTCACTCCGCAGCAGCCTGGAGAGTGCTGAAGAACAGCACCTGGTGGAGATGGAGGACGTCCTGGGCAAGCTTCATGCTGCTGAAGTGAAGGTAAAGGAGCTAGAGGACTTGGAGGGCCAGTATGAGCAGCAGGCCACTGAGCTGCAGGCTCTGAGGGAGCAGGTTAGGGAGTCCAGGAAAGCCCTGCATGCCCAGGAGGTTCAAGGTAACCAGGAAGTTCAGAAACTGAGGGCCAGTGTGGAGGCAGCTGAAGCCACATCCCACTCGCAGTCTGCCAAGGTGGGTCCAGGCTCATTGTGTTTTCATTTTTCACCCCATACATTGATGTTCCATATGTTTCTTTTGCATCCTTTTAGTTTTTCTATCCATTGTGCCACATATTTAATCTTGGTTCTTCTTTAATTTTATAGTTAACTTAGTCATTGTTTTGTTAGTTTGTTATTCATACTCATCCCATGGTGGTTTCCCCTTCACCTTTCCCATGATCCCATGGCGGCCACATACGCCGCAGGTCACAGACCTGGTCAGAGAACTGGAGGGCAGGCAGCAGGAGATGCTATCCCTGTCGGAGAAGCTGGCAGCTACCGATAAAGAGAGATTTTCTCTGGAGCAGCAGCTGGGTAACCTGGTAAGTGGTAGGATGACAAGATAAAGCCCAAGTCATGAGGGACTGGCTTATAACTTTTATCATTTTTAAGTGATTCTCAATTTGAGTAATAAATAAGTCTCAGGTGAGATTTAGAATCAGGGACTGGTTTCAGCAGCAGCTGGATTGATGGGATTGTTCAAGCATTTAAAAATGTGCTTTTTTAATGAATGAAAGCATGTACTTGCCATTCATGCAGTTAAGCTGTGAAGTAAATGGCAAAAACAAGACTGTCCATGAACTTATACATTGATCAACAAATTTTTACTTTCTTGTCTAATGAATAAAAAGGGTGAATTTTACAGGATTTTATGTGCTGAATTCAAATATCTAATCATAATTTACCTATTTATGAAGGAATTTGAGTGACTTGCAATGAAACTTTAGGCTTATATGCAGTACCTGGGCATGGTGGAAGTGACTCGTCTAAAAGGCAGAAGTGTATGATTTTCTGCTGTACTTGGCCTCAGGAACATTCCTCTTAAGGGTCCAGCAGATGTCAGCAATCTATTTGCTTTGATGTCATTTTTCCATGTAAGAGAGAGAATAGATGCTGTCTCAACATGTCCAAACATCTTGTAGCCTGGCAAAATACACTACCCATCAATTGTTTGGACACACCTTCTCATTCAATGGTTTTTCTTTATTTTTATAATAGATTAAAGCGCAAAGCAGATTGGATGGCATGTCGCTGCAGAATACTGGGGTAGCCATACTGGTTAATTGTGCCTTGAATGTTCATTAATTCCTGGTCTTCCTTTCCTGGGGCATGAGAGAACCAGGTTCATTATTTGATGGTTGTCAGAACTGCACTTGAGGAGGCATTCAAAATGTTTGCAATTTTCCGGATTTACTGACCTTTACATCTTAAAGTAATGATGGATTGTTGCTTCTCTTTACTTAGTTGAGTGGTTCTTGCCATAATGTGGAGTAGAGCAGTAGTTGAATAGGGATATTCACTGTGTAGACCTAATGTACCAACCCTATCTCAACACAAAAGATGGTCTCAAACACATTAAGGTGGCAAGAAATTCCAATTAACTCTGGACAAGGTGCACCTGTTCATTAAAAACATTCCAATATCTGATGAATCTGATTGAGAGAATGCCAAGACTGTGAAAGGCTGTTATCAATGCAAAAGGTGGCTACTTTGAAGAATCTAAAATATAAAACATTCTGGCGTATTTAACACTTGTTTACTGCATAATTCCACTTTGCTTCATTTGTCTTGAAGTCTTCAATATTAATCTGCTATGTAGAAAACAATAAAAATAAAGAAAAACCACTGAATGAGAAGGTGTGTTAACTTTTGACTGGTAGCATATACTTCAAGTATTTCAGGTCCTTCTGTCATGTTTTAAAAAGGATCACAAACGGAAATAAAAAAAAATCCTAAATTTAGTTGTTATACCCTTAGATTCTTGATTATTTGCATACGACCAGATGAATCGCTCGAAAACTATGGGTGATGGCATTAAAAAGAAATACCCATTAAGTGTTCTGTGACAAAGTGTATGTTGACCAGTGATATCAAACTCCTGAATTCAGTTCTGATGTTTTTCCACCAGAGGGAGTTTTTTTGTCCTGAATTAGTGAATTTCACTCTAACGTGTTTGGATTTCATATCTTGGTTCTCTTAACAGTTTTTGTTCATTTTAATTTTTTTTTTCTCAGAAGCAAAACCTTGATGGTTCAACAGCAGAACAGAGTAAAACTGCCCAAATTCTGCAAGGCAAGTGTATTAAATTTTAAGTATTTGATAAAACTGCTAACTGGATAATTATACGATTTGACTTTTACCAAAATGCAATAATAAATTGGCCATAATTGCAGCTGCAATGTCTAAAACTTTAAATTTGTAAATGATCTTAAATCTGATTTATTTCCCCTTTTGTTTCGAAGAAACCTTGGAGAAGCTTGGTGAGAAAGAGGCTCAGTTCACAGCCCTTTTGACAGAGACGGAGACCCTTAAGAGCCAGCTGGCCGGTCAGTGGTTCCTCTTCTTCAAATAAGTTGATGTTGTTTACATTTTTATCATTTGTCTCGCTTGCCATTCCATTGATGTGCAATAATACATGGTTTATAAATGAGATTTGTGTAGTGCTGGAAGTCAACACAACTTTTCACCCTATTAGTCATTGTTTGGCTATGTGCCATATGCACTCGGGGCCTACCAGTGTAAGTGTAAGCATTTAGCCATGCACTTTTCCCACTAAACCATATTCCACCATCAACTTAAGCCTGGGTTTATGTGCACTTAGGCCAGATACACATTTTTGCTGGAGAAATGCTTAAGCGCATTCTGTCACTGACTTAAGTGTTTTTATGCACTTTTCCAGTTCCAGTTCCTTCTCTGCAGGGCTGCTATGTCACGTGCCTCTATATGGCAAAACATCTAACAAAACAAAACCTTAACATTTGCTGTACATCTAGCTATAAATGTTACAATCCAAAACTTTTACATAATTATAGAAGAATTGTATTGTACTGACCTATATTACCATATGCAAATATATTACCATGAGACTGCATTCAAGTGTCATCTGCTTTGTCAACACTCCTAGCAGGCAAATCAGTTAGGCTAAGAGATTGGTCATATAAAAAAAAGTTTGTTAGTAGAAGAGTACTAAAATGGCAATAACCAAGAATATTCTGCCTTCATATTGATGTACTTCGACTGACAGACACTATTTCCAAGTGGATTGTGAAACGCTGATATTTCTGTACCATTTAATGAGATGTTATTTGTCCCCCACGTATTTCCATACCCCTGGTTTCGGTCAAGGGCCCCCAGTGGATCTGTTGCCCAGTTAATACCAATTCTACAAATAATTATGTAAATATGTTGGTTTTTGGTGGCAGTAACCATTGTTCATTTATGCCAGTTTTCATCAACGGAATTATTCTTCTTATTGTTGTTGCACATGTATGGATAATGTTGCATCTAGTGCATAAACCATTTTAAGCGCATAAACCA
This sequence comes from Brevimyrus niger, assembly GCA_015164015.2. NCBI lineage: Eukaryota > Metazoa > Chordata > Actinopteri > Osteoglossiformes > Mormyridae > Brevimyrus > Brevimyrus niger. The sequence continues at coordinate 35,761,746 of JAABNY020000039.1, read as the reverse complement.
GCAGCTCTGTCTCTAAAGTTTGTCAGTAAACTCCTGTCTATGCTAAGCTTTGGTGTAGGCTTTATGTTGGGGGGGATATTAATTAATGGACAATTTTCACATTTGAACCGAAGGAAAACAAAACTTAGTGCCAGCCTCGCATAGCCGCAATAATGAGAAAAATCTCAACAAACTAGAAGTGCAGCGATATGAATAGTGGGAAAAAAGCTGTTTTTTTATCTACTGTGTTTAAAAAGTTTAACTGTCATAAATTGAACTAGGTGCAGAAATAAGCACTACCCAATTGGCTTTCACTAGTCTAATACTTGCTTACATTTTTGAAAGAGGTTACTTGAGGGTTTTTTTTCTTAAGATAGAAATGAAGGTGCATCACATGCAAGTACAGTGGTACCTCAGAACTCAAATTGAATCCGTTCAGAAATCCAGATCGAATCCTAAAAAGTTTGAGTTGTGATGGAATTTTCCCCATAAGAGATAATGAAAAACCAATTAATTGGTTCCTGGCCCCCCAAAATTATAGCTATATATGTTTTTTTTAGCATTTAAACACAAAATGAACAGGATAAAACAAGAAGAACATATACTGTACTAAACACATCTAAGCACATTTATCAAAACAGTCATTTGTAAAGTAAGAAAATAAATAAGAACATAAAAAATTTACAAACGAGAGGGGACCATTCGGCCCATCAAGCTCGTTTGAGGAGAACTTAACTAATAGCTTAGAGTTGTTAAAATCTTATCTAGCTCTGATTTAAAGGAACCCAGGGTTTTAGCTTCCGCTACACTAGCAGACTATTCCATACTCTTACTACACGCTGTATAAAGAAGTGCTTTCTCAAATTTGTTTTAAAATGTTCTCCCACTAATTTCCACTTATGGCCGTGAGTTCTAGTATTTAAACTAATATTGAAATAGCCATTTGGCTGAGCAGCATCCAGACCCGTTAAAATCTTATAAACCTGGATCATGTCCCCCCCCTTAGTCTCCTTTGCTCAAGGCTAAACAGATTCAGCTCAGCTAACCTCTCCTCATAA
>JAABNY020000039.1:35742215-35760609 GCA_015164015.2 Brevimyrus niger | reverse complement strand
AAGGCAGCAATGTCCTTCTTAAGGTATGGTGACCAAACTTGCACACAATATTCTAGGTGGGGTCTTACCAAGGAATTGTATAAATGTAATATCACCTCCCTTGACTTAAACTCCACACACCTGGAGTTGTCTGCAAATTTAACTAGTTTACTGTATGTATTTTTGTCAATATCATTAATGTAAATTAGGAACAATAGTGGTCCTAACATTGAACCCTGCGGTACCCCACTATGAACGCAGGCCCACTGTGACATTGTGCCTCTAATAACTACTCGCTGCTTCCTCTCAGTTAACCAGTTTTTAATCCAAGCTGCCACAGTTCCTAAAATCCCTGCAGCTTTAAGCTTTATCAAGAGCCGTTTGTGGGAGACATCAAAGGCTTTCTGGAAATCTAAGTAGATCACATTGTAGGTCTTTTTGTGATCAATTTCACTTGTAGCTTCCTCAAAGAACTCAAGTAGATTCGTTAAACAGGACTTACCTCTCCTAAATCAATGTTGGCTATCCCTCAGAATATTATTTGCATCCAGGTAATCTACCATTTTCACTTGGATTACAGCTTCCATTATTTTTTCAGTAATGCTAGTTAAACTGATTGGCCTATAGTTTGCTGGATTACTTCTATCCCTTTTATACATTATACATATATTGGTCATAGACGACACTGAATTCATACTAATTGGTAATCTAATTGGTTACTCATATTCTCTACTGTGAACACCTGTGAAATATAATCATTAAATTCATTTACTATATCAATTTCATTTTCAATTATAAGACCTGTCACACTCGAGGTGCGGTGAGCAAGCAGGGGAGGCAAGAGCAGCCAGGCTCGAGGAAGTAACGGGGTTTATTCGACAGAGTACTCTCAAATAGATAGACGTCAATGACAGATCTGGGGTAGACTGACTGAGACACGGACTAAATACAAAAGACAAGCTACACCGAACAAGCAACAGGTGACCACAATCGGGCAAAAACAAGAGGCAATGAGGTGAGCGTGGCACACAGGAAGGATCGTACGGAGCAGGGTGTGACAAGGCCCTTACTATCCTGCAAATTAGGGATTTCAGCTTTTAGAGCTCTTTTTGAGTTAAAATATTGGTAGAAACTTTTGTTATCCTTTAGCCTCCAATGCAATTTTTCTTTCTACATCCCTCTTGGTCAGTCTGTTATTTTTTAACTCTACCTGTAGACTTAGATATTCCTGCTTAATTTTTAAATCATTAGTTATTTTCCAATTGTGGAACAGAGCCCTTTTCCTCCTGACTTTTATTCTTAATATACATCCAAATGCATCCAATGTGTCATGCCCCGAATGTCCGCTCCTTCTATGTGCCATGCCCCCTTAGCCCCAGTGTGGAATCCCAGTGTGATCAGCTGGGACCCGCGAGGAGCGGGTGGCCCAACAGCTGTGGAAGGCAGAGGGGAAGCACCAGGCTGAGCTGCAGGCACCGAGTTAGCAACTTTCCTCTGTACTTAGTCCGCGTTTCAGTTTTTCCCCAGTCCGGTCATTATATTGTCCGTCTGCATTTTGCCTGCCTTACCTGTAATTAAACCCCATATTCCCCGATACCCTGATGTCTGGTCCTTTGTCTCCGTTCCGTCCCCACTTGGCACGCTAATATTATTATAATTAAATGTATTTGGGTTTTATCATTAATATTAAAATAATAAGAATTCTTTATTTTTATATATTCTGTATTTTATTATATAATAATAATAATAATTACTGTTGCTGTCTACCATAGTAAAAATACATTTAGACAGTCTAAATATATGTATTCAGCTAGTGTAAACATGCACGATGCTGTCACAGCGAATGTGAGGCTGAGACTGAAGCGTTACCCTTTGTTTCCACTGACAGATGTCCTACATGATTCGTTTCCCTGCACGTACAAATTATCTTAGGTCGGCGTTCACGGTTTGAATTCTGAGATTCAGATCGAGTTCTAGGTATTTTTATATATTTTTATATATTTATATATTTTTTTTAACTGGTTGGTTCGGCTTTTAAGAAATTTGAGTTCTAATGAGTTCGAGAAAATACCACTGTATTTTGAGACCAAATTTCAGTCCTCAGACAACATTCTGTAATTGCAGGGATGGGCAGGAAGATGAAGGCAGCAGAGGAGAAACTGGACAGACTGACTGCAGACAAGACCAAGCTGGAGAGCGACATGGCAGACATGATGAAGTTGTCGGGAGACAGCTCTGCCCAGCTAACCAAGATGAACAATGAGCTCACCCAGAGAGAGAGGTGAGTTCTGCCCTCAAGTCTGGCTTCCCTCCATTATGTCTTGCTACTAAAAAGAATTTGCTTACTTGTACTTGTCAGGTGTCTAGGTAAAGATGCTTACATGAACCGTGAATGTATTATCGTTCTGTTGTGTAAGCACATGGGTCTGCTCTGTAAATATATATATTTTTAATTTTCAGACTCAAAGTGCTTCAGTTTAACATCTGTCTAGTTGCACTTTTACCTACATTTGAACTGATTTTATTGTGATTGATCTGAATAATTACAATCAGGGTAGCATTTGTTTTGCATCCCCAAATGGTGTAGTTGAAAGAGGAGTTCGCCTGTGTAACTTCCACTTGTTTTGTTCCAAATGGGCCTCAATCAGTAGTGATGTCTTGCTGAAAAGCCCTCCTGGTCACCTCCACCCCCCATTCCAGGTGCGTGGAGGAACTACAAGCCCAGCTTTCTGAGGCCAAGGAGCAAGCAGCTTACCTGGAAGAAAGTCGGCGGCAGAGCAAGGAGCGGGTGGCCCAACAGCTGCAGGAGGCAGAAGGGAAGCACCAGGCTGAGCTGCAGGCACGGAGTCAGCAGCTGGCCCAGCTGGTGAGTGCGGTGCTGTGGCCACAACTGACCCCTGTAGTGGGTCCAGCCAGATCAATGCAGCCTGAAATAAATAAGTGCTGGTCATGCGCATTAGTATATGAGCTGATTCGATGTTTCCTCTAAAGGGGTTTAGACTCAGTGTCATTTTTGTTGCCCTGTATAATATTCCCTCTGTTTTTTCTTCATTTTTGTAGGCCTATCACAATAAGTATGTTATCCACTTGTCACACGATATATGGACATAACCTGTTTTTTTTTTTTTTTCTGACCTTAATATTGGGGAATTGTATTTGCATTCAAATTTACATAGGAATGCCCCCATCATTATGGCCAGTTGCTCTCTGTGTCGCAAGCGCGGTTCCGGGTTGTTTTTTATTTAATATAAAAATGTGAGTGCAGCATGTTCGGCAGTCTGTAAAAAGGTAGCTCTTATTTCTTGTTAAAATGATTTGCACAAACAATCACATTACAGCTCTTTCCCACTTTAGATGTGTTTTTGCTGCATGCAAGCTGAACACTAACACTGACATTCAGTCTATTTGCCATTCAGGGGGTGTGAGCGCAGTGACTTTTGCCTATTGTGACATCATGCGCATACACTTTGCAGTATGAGGACTGTACAGATAAGTCATCAGATAAGAGGGTGACGATCTGCAAGTATTTATGCTTTTAACAACAACTAAGAGCACAGCGATTTGCAATCATAGTAAAAACAAAGTTTTAAGAGGTGGAGGTAGCATTTAGTGGAAAGACAATTTCTCCTGGCCAATTAAAAATCAAAGTTTGTTCGTATCACTGAGTGGAGTCTCCCCAAAATAGCTTGCCAGTATATTGCCTGTAAAGGAACGAATGACTGTGCCACAGGTATAATATATATTTTTTGTTTAATCTCTTAGTTATCATGACAGGCCAACTGAAATGTATGTTTGTTGTACTCTGTGTGGCTTTAGTTTTTTGGAATCAAATTATAAAATATAATTGCTTGTTAATGAGATGGTTACATTTACTGTAATAAATTGTCCCACCTTAGGAATTTCTTAAACAGAAAGGGTTCTTGAACCATCTCCTCAGCTCTAACCCCCCACCCCAATATGTCCTTTCAGGAGGCGAGCATGAAACAGGCCCAGGCCCAGAACCAGGAGCTCCAGGCCTCCCAGGCCATCTCCCTAAAGAAGCAGACAGAGCAACACAACCAGCAACTCCAGGATCTTCATGCCAAGCTGGAGGCGGTCAAGCAGGAGCTCAGTACAACACAAGGCCACACTGTGGACCTAGAACAGCAGGTGCTTGAGCTGAAGTCCTACAAAGAACAGGCCCAGGTGAGCTGTTGATGATAAGTTAAAGTAATGGAGTGATTGTAGTGAGGACTGGAGTTTTGTATGCAAGCACTCACACGTCGTTTATGTAATGGAGCTGAATGAAGCCACGTGTCATACAAATAACACAACAGCCAAGCTTATGTACCTAAGATCGGGGTGGGACTGTGTGTTTTTGGCTTTTTGCCAGAAGACTAATTCAGCAACACAGATGTGATTTGGTATTTACTCTCCATCACCTCAGTTATGCATCATTTTGCTTTCCTACATTTAAACATTTGATTTGCTTTATCAGATTAGAAAGGTGTAGAGGACATTGCTTAACTTTACAGTTGAAAAATCTGACGTGTGCATTTCTTAATCAATAGATCAGTTTGATTGGCTTTAATGAGAAATTTTTCGCAGTAAATTTTATCAGACCTTTCCTGGTATTACTAACGAATTGGTTGATATGCAACTGTAATTCTTAGTGAAATCTGTTAAAACACCAAATCTAGGCAATCCGTACCTTCCTGATTTCAGTCCGCATTACATTTTGTTAGCACTCTTACATTATTCATTCTGTCATCAGGTTGACAAGTAATCGTCATCATCCTCATCCAGTTACAAGCTCACCATGTCCATTAGTTTTGTTGGTCAGATAATATTACTTGTATGTGGTTTGGTGTTTTATTCCTTGTGGATACGTACCACCCTGCCCCCCTTGTTTTGGCTTGCTTATCTTTAAACTTGCCCGGTGTATGGTACTTTTTTTGTTGTTTTATTGGTTTCCCTGACTTCATTTTTTTTCGATTTGACTTTTCCCTTCCCCTGTTTCCTTTCACTTTACCCCTGTAGTCCCTTGTTGTCAAGCTAGCCTCCTCCAAGCAGGAAGCTGAGCAGTTAGGTGCACAGTTGGTGGTTCAGACATTAGAGTTAGAGAGAGCATCTAGAGAAATCGCTGAATCTGGAGCTCTGAGAGAGGCCCTTGAGACACAGCTCTCTGATGCCGCCATGAATCTCTCTACACTGGGATCCAGCCACACAGAACTTCTGTTGAAATCTGAGGAACTTGCGCAGCTTAATAGGCAGGTTCTCCAACAGAAAGAAGAGCTTCACTCCAAGAATCAGGAGCTGCACAAGGAAACAGCGAATTTGTGCTTGGAGAAGGAGACCCTTTCCCAGGCAGTCAAGGAGCTTAGTGTCCGTATAAAAGATGTGGAATTGACCAACAAGAGGTTTCAGGATACTGAAGCAGAATACATGGGCCAATTGGAGGAGCTTCGCAAGATAAATGCTGAGAGGCAGGAAGATCTTCTAAAGTACCAACAGGAGATCCAAAACCAAGAGAATAATAGGAAACAACTCATGAAGGACTACGAGAAGATTTTTGAGGAAAGGGAAAGCATCCAGGAGGAACTGAAGCAAAGCAAAGACAAACTGACATCTGAGCAGGAGAAGCTAGCAGTTGCAATAGACTTGGTCAGAGAGGAGAACACCATCTTAAGTACCAAGAACACTGAGCTAGAGGCCAGATGGGTTTTACTTAACATGGAGAAAGAGGATCTTCATGCAAGAAATGCTCAGCTGCATGCAGAGGCTAATACTCTTGGGAAGGAGAAAGCTGAGATTCTTGAACAGCTTCAGTCATCTGTTTCTGACAAGGAAGCTCTTGGAGTGGAAAAAAGAGATCTTCAAAATCGACTGCATGCTACCAAGAAAGACCTGGAGAAGTCTCTTTATGACAATGCTGAGTTGCAGGCTTCTAAAAACAGCCTAGCCAAGATGCTAGAGGAAATTAAAACCAGCAGGGAGATCACTGACACGGAAAGACTCTACCTTTTGCAGGAGAAGGAAGACTTGTTGGCTCATCAGAGGAAGGTATGTATGGAGAAGGCTGAGATCCTGAGGGAGAAAGAAGAGCTGTCTGAGAAGCTCTGCCTCTCTGCTGCTGCCTTGGAGAAGTCCCAGCAAGAGGTCACATCCCTGGGCCAGGAGAAGCAGGCACTCAACCGCAAACTACAGGAAGCAGAAAAGCAGCTTATTGGCCTCCAAGCTGAGAAAGCAGCCCTTGAACTTGCAGTGCAGCAGCATGTGAGTGAGAAGCTCTGTTTGGAGAAGGACAAGGGAGATCTGATGGAAAAGCATGAAAGGGAGATATCTGAGAAGGAGGCCCTTGCAAAGGAAATGGACAGACTGGCAGAAAATGTCCATTTCATAAAGGAGCAGCTGGAGAACTCCTGTAGAATGAATGAAAACCTCCTGGAGGACAAGGTTGTTTTAACAGCCATGCTAGAGGAAATGAAAAGTAGCATGGTGACGGTGGGTGCTGAGAAATCCATGATGGAGCAGGAAAAATCAGATTTGCAAGTCCAGCTGCAGATACAGTGCTCCCATAAGGAAGCCCTTGAGGGAGAGAAAGCTGATCTGATAGAGAAATTACAGGAACTGAAGGATGACTCTGAACATGTACGGATGGAGCTGGTGCAGGAAAGAGAGACCTTGAAGACAGAGAGAGACTGCCTTGTTCTTAAGGAGGCTGACTTGACCCGAGGTCTGCAGGAGCTAGAAAAGGAGAAAAAGAAACTTTTAGCTCAGATGCTGGACATCTCTGCTCAGAATGAAAGTCTGTCAGGAGTAAAACAGAGTGTGGAACTTCAGCTACAGGACAGTGTCAGTGAAATAAAGAAGCTGGCTGCAGCTAAGGATGTCCAGGACAGAAAAGTGACAGACCTTCAGGGAGAGCTGTGCACTCTGGCCATCAGTCTGAAAGAGGAGCAAGGCAAGGCCATTGCCTTGATCCAAGAGGCAGAGACCTTGAGGTTTCAGCTGAAGCAGATCAATCTAGAAAAAGAGAACCTGGTTGCTGAGAAGGCAAGCATTGCTGCCAAGTTAGAAGAGGTGGGTAGAGAAACTGCCTCTCTGGCCAAGGAGAAAGTAAACCTCCTGGATGCCAAATCCAAGCTCGAGCAAGAGATGGAGTCCTTTCTCAATGGGCAGGAGGCGAGTGCTGCTGAGAGCTTAAAGCTCCAGCAGGAGGCTAAAGTCCAGCAGGCCACCTTGTTGGCGCTGGAGGCAGAGCTTGCCACGCTTCGGGTTGAGAAGGCCTCGCTGGAGGAGAAGCAGCGGGCATCCCTGGATAAGGCAGAGGCCTCTGGCCGCGCCCAGGCTGAACTCTCTGCTAGCCTGAGTGCCTGGCAGGGCGAAAGGGAGTCCCTGGTCAGGGAGAGGGACCAAGCTGCCCAGAAAGTCATGCATCTCGAAGCCCTGCACAAAAACGCTCTGTCCCAGCAGCTTGAGGTACACCTATCTAACCATCCCACTAACCTTGCCGAATGGCTTGAGTGACCTTGCACTACTCTTGCATGTGTGTGCATTAATTTCCAATTTTTTTTATTTATTTTTTTTTTAACTAACCACATTAATCTGCTTGCTTTATGGTAATGGATGGTATGAACTGCCTAGATTGTGGGTTAATTGCTACACAGATTTTAATATTTTATTGAACTATCATAATAATCTTGCTTCTGAGGAAATAAATGTGATTAATGACCTATTTAGAAACAGGATGAAAAGTATAAAATTGATGCTTCTGAAAATAATGATTTAATGTTTTAAGTAAGTCCGTTTGTGGAATGAAGCGGATGCTTTAACACAAATCTAAACATAGATCATGGTCTTGGATATTGTAAAATATTTATATTGTCATATTGAGAGAGAATTTCAAAATGGGAGAAATGATGCGTTTAGAGCTCGGGGGACCAATCAAGGGCCCCATCTCAAGTGTGCAGCACCATGTCCCTCCTGTGAATGTTTTATTAACACGACCCCTTCACCCTGCTGTGTTCAGGCTGCCCAGTCTGCTGGGCAGCTACAACAGGACCTGGAGCAGCTTACACAGGAAAAAAATCGGCTGCTTCAGGAGAGGAATGGGATCCAGACCCGCCTGCAGGAGAGCCAAGGGACCATGCAGGAGCTGCAGGCACAGGTAAGGGGAAGGTTGGGGCTTCCACAGCTTGAATTGCGAAGGTGAGCTTTGGAGGACAGTTATGACGGTTTGGGAATTCATTGGATGTGCTACAAAAGTACTCTTATGGACATGGAATGTAAAGCTGGGTATACATGTGGGATTAGGCCCTGTTTAGAGTATGAAGTTATACATGCATGAGAGCCCAGTTTGGAGAATTAAAGTATACATGGAGCAGAACGGTCAATTTGGAGCATTAAGATATATGTATGGTAGGAGGGCCGACTTGGAGTATAAAGGTATTCATTTGGGTGTAGACATCTGTAAATGCGTGCACGGATCAGTGAATGCCTACATAGACTTTTTAGCCATTATTACGAAGTCTAACTCAAGTTTGCCCCAATCGTTGTAAATAGACAAGTCATAAGTTACACAGGCGGACCTTTCAACTGGCTGTTTTACATGTGATTTTTGCTACACTTCAGTCTTGGTAGATATGCAAATGTACGTGGAGATTTGTCTGTATTTACAAGGTTTTGAGGGCTTAGGGCTTAGCGCTGTGCCACTGGCAAGCGTTTCAGGGCTTATGTATGGAACATTGTCGGGGTATAAACCGTGAAACAGAAAACATCTGGACATGGCATTTTCCCTCTCTATACGTCCCCACATTTTTACTTTCTAGACGAAGGAAAAATGCCAGTGTAGAACCCAGGTAGATATGCATTTTTGTACATCAACCCTCCACAAATGTACATGTTAAAGGTCTTTCAGTACTAAGATGTTCCTCCGCTAATACTTCTGTATATTGGTTGTCATATTATTTTGCCTTTTAATCATAACCACTGAAACTTTAAATTTTTTTAAATTTCAACAAAGACGTTTAATGTCGATATGCTAAATTATATGTCAATGCAAAATCAAAGCGCGTTGGTAAGAATGTGTGCAATAACCTCAAGAATGGTTGTTAATGGAAACATATTATAGTGTCAGAATTCCCAGTTAAAAATTCAGTCCTACTCCGGCCCTGACAGGTCTGCTTCTTTTACTTAACTTATTCGAAGTCGGACATATAATTCAATACAGAAAGAGAGGCACATGCTTTTGCAGATATGCCATAGCTGAAGAGCAGCAAAAATCACATGTAAAACAGCCAGTTGAGAGGTCCACCTGAGTAACTGATGACTTTTTTGTATTTACAGTGATTGGAGCAAAATACTTAGACTTTGTAGACATCAATACCCATTTACACATTTGCAGATTTGGTTATGCATTCACAAATAATTATGATAATGATAATTTTTTATAAAAAAAAAAATCCCAACCCTGTCCACTTAGGGGCACTGTACAGATGTGACACATTGTATGGGCTGTTAATAAAACAGAAAACTGAAAAGAATTGCTTCTGTGTTGTGGGTTCTTTTTTTGGTGGGGAGGGGAGGCACAGGTATTTGAATATATTCTAATGAATTGTGTGACATTTTAAAATCTAATTTTAGAAATAATTGACTGCCCAGTCAGGATTGTGATCAGGACTTTAATATTTAAATGCCCTGAACAGAAGCACATGGTCTGTCTGCATTTAGGCACATAAGACTCTTGAATTATCATTGTTTTAACAGCCGGGTGTTAGTTTTAGAATCGTTTAGTTTTGTTTGTAGCCACGTCGGACCCAGCTACTAATGGGACATAGATTATATTATTGTGTATTGTGCCTCAGCTGAATCAAGGGATGTGAGATTTTAGAAACTTGTTTTGATAAGATTAAAAAGTAAACTAGCAGTTGCAGTTGGCAGTAGGAATGTCTGATGCACTATTTCATGGCTGGCTGACAGTGTTTTGTCACATTTTAGCAGCAATGATATAAACAGATGGATCTCACATATTCAATGTTAGAAACATAAAGTATCAGAGGCTTTCATTGGTTGTGTTGGTACCATGGGCAGGAAATTGGATGCAGGGTGAGATGGCCGTTGCTTCTGAATTAAGTCATTATATGACCAGAGGGTGTATCACAGCTGTCAAGGGGATTAGATTTTAGTTTAAGCAGTAGAAGTAAAATTCGAATTTAATTCTCACCCTGACATCTAAGGAACTTTCGCTAATAAAGAGACCCCCATTGTGAAGATGTCAGTCTGGCATATGGGGCACAGACACTGGAATGGAGCTGGTACCGATGCCTGCCGTGGGATGGCAGTGTATCAGCTGACAGGCACACGCACCAGGGTGACGTAAAAGGCAACATGTACTGCAACGTCATCGCTCCCCCATCTGGGTGAACAAGGGCTTGCTTAACCAGACACTCCATAGAGGCTTGAGAATCTGGCCCTAGGCCGTTTTATTTTTATGTGCGTTTGTTTTGTGATGCAGGGTTTTAGGTCAGTGAGAATATCCTATGTGTCTCTGTGCCTCATGTGTGTTCTCCTGTATGTTTATGTTCACTTTTGAGGGTGTGTGTGTGCGTGTGTGGACACCTCCTCACCATCCCCAGATGGCCAGCTTCACGTAACTCGACTGGAGATTAAGTAAGAGCTGAAGATGGGGAGCCTGGAGCACGTTTGTGGGCATGCTGCCAGGGGGACATAAGGCCACTCCTCATCGGATGGATTTGTGTGCAGCAGGCCTTTCAGAATCCCTTATGTTCCTCACCATGGAATTACGGGCTCCTGGTGGTGCTGAGTGTGGTCCTGTTTGGTCCCTTCCTCCCTGCAAATATTAAGCTTTAATATGTGGATGTTGCTCTGTCAAAAAAGCAAATAACATTGTGCTTTGAGGTTCATTTTAAAGCATTTGTGCTACATTTTAGATGCCAGCCAAAGTGCTAATATGTGGGTACTGCCAATCATCAGACCTTTATCATCAGTTTTTTATTTGGTTGCTGTAAAGCTTGTAACAGGGCAAGTTTGCTAGAGATTCCCAGTCCCCCCTGGGTCCAAATTTTTTTGGGGAAAAAAGAGGTGGGGTGCAGATGTTTTGATTGGTCCATTTGAGGTCATTTGGGGAGCCCTGACAGAGCCTGCCTGTACGCTGAGAAACTGCAGCCGATATTGACCACTATGGTCTCTCTTATTGGACCTGTTTGATCTCCCAGGATATTTTGGTGTCATGCAGGATGCATTATTCTGTTTTTGCAATCAGTAGAGGTCGACCGATATGGGTTTTTCAATAGCCGATGCTGATATTTAGAAGTCAAGGTTAACCGATGGCTGAAAAATTTTCCCCTCTATTTGCATGATAAAATATGACACTAATAATAACAAACGATACACTAAATTTCTCAACTTGGCATTTATTGAATATATAAATTTAAATATAAACTTAAATGGCAAAAACACAGTACAACTTGTAAACAACTTAAACTTATAACTTAAACAATAAATATAGCAGCATCAGAATCTCTTTAGCAGCAAACTTTCTTCAGCTCCCAAGCTCACCAGCTTGCTGCAGATATTGCACCTGGCTTTTCTTGGTGTTGGCTTGGTGAAACGCTGCTATACAGGATTAGATTTTATTTTTTTTCAGCCATCAGACAGCAATTACTAAAGCAGAAGAAAAATACAAGATTAGCATTTATATTACAGTGCCTTCATCTTCAATTCATTCTACAATTCCAGTATTCCATGCACATTAAAACAGTTATACTCTAATACATTTTGGAGGAAAAAAATACACCATTTAACTATAGTGCATCATGGTATGATGAGTAGTGTACAAGGCCCAAAACCTTTCACTAACATGTTGTTAGCAGACAGATAGCTTAAAAACCAAATTTACAATCAGAATCTAGCAATTGCAGAAAATAAAATAACTTTGTCATATTACACTGCCTTATATGCAAGGACAATGTAAGCCCTAATGTAAGCCCCTGTGACGTTGTCGATGTAATAGCCCGTGTAAAGGATGGACATGTTTAATAAGGAAACTGATTGCGCAAAGTCGTACACTTTTTATGTAGACGTCTGACAAATTGTTTGAATCTCCACTCTCAAATGCAAACAACTTGCACAGAAGGCCTTTTGTCAGCATCAGCTCGAGTGAATGGTAACCACGCTTTCGAACAAATAGTCTTCTCCGCAATGCATTGTTCTTGGCAGCTCTGTATCTCTCAGGATGGAGCTCTCTGCGATCGGGGCAGAGTAACGCTACTCTCACACACACTGCAGTGTTTCAGAGCTGCCTGCTTCGCCCCGCACACACACGCAGTGAAATTCTCCGACACGAGAAAAACCACAACTGATAACCTCGGGCTGATATGGTAATCATTAAAATGTTAACAATTAAAATGATATTTAATGATTAAAAAACATCTGCGAGCCCACGAACAAGCACACACACTAACTAACAGTTAGCTGAAGGCTCATTATCATTACCCCAGTTCCAGTCAGCGTGATTCACGTTCTCTTTCAAACGCACTTGCGTTTTCTTTTAAAGCAACATTTCATTGCAAACCAGTTAAATAGGTCTTCTAAAGATCAGAATTTAAGCCTTACCGTTTTCTCCCAGGACTCTTCCAAAACTCCTGGCTGGGGTCCTGCACAAGGCAGCATGGGTTACGTGTTCCACAGCAACAATAACACTGGGCTGCCCGCAGACATTCTTGTCTGTAAATCGGTGTAGTGCACTCGGATAACAGCCAAGGCCGATATGAAGAAAAGAAAAAAAAAAAAGCCAAATATCACCCCGATATATCGGCTGACCGATATATCAGTCGACTTCTACTCCTCAGCCTTATGCCTGTTCTGGTTACATTGTGCATTTTATTGTCCCGTCAGTTATTTCTTGATAAATACATCCGGAAATCCTACATGGAGTTGGTCTGCTCTATGTCAGGGGGAATTTGTGATGCCAAATGCACAGGACAAACAAGTGCGAATAGCCGCATCATCCAGGCAGGTAGGAGGTAAACAAGCCTGGAAGTCCTTTATAGCAGGATAGCTGCTTTTGAGCCAGACTTTGGTTGTGAGGAGGGGGGTGGGAATGAAGAGTTTGGGTTTTTTTTTAGCCTGCCCAGTGGGTCTTTTTAAAGAGAACGAGATGTGACAGTCCCACGTGTAATCGCCAGGCAAGAGGCGGGCTTTGGATCTGCCTGCCGATTGGTAGGGCGACAGTGAGAGAGAGGGAGAGAGTGCTGTGTCTTGGGTCGCCTGGCTCTGGATAGCATATAGCAAGTGGGGAACGGGGGCATGGAGGCAGAGCCACGGGGAGCACCAGCAGTGGTGAGGGACATTGCATAATGATGGCGCGTGCCAGTCCATGGGCAACCAGCCTCGCATAAAGCCGGATCACTCTCCATTTGCATTGGTACACTCTGCTTGCACTTGAGTCAAAACGGGGTGGCGGGAGGGGGGGGGGGGGAGCTGTCCTGTATCACCCATCTGGTGTGTCTTCAAGTGAGCGGAGAGACATGGATACGGCAGCGCTAAAGCAAGGGTACCCCACCCTGTTCGCCTCCCGTTTCCAGGTAAACCATATGTGTGTGAGTGTGTCTCCGGTGTTGGCTGAGATCAGACCTCTGCATATGAAGAGCAGGCTGGCTGGGATGTGCTACTGTGGGCGACCTCATGCTGCTGCATCTCACTCATATTTTAAAGAAGTGCCCAAAAACGAAACTTGAACTGCACAGAAGTGATTTGTCTGAAATATTTTGGTGTTCGTAATCTATTATCCACCTTATCTGATCATAAGTGTGTGTTTATGTATGTCTGTACTTATTGTAAAATGCTTACAAACTGGAAAAATACTGTAATTTTTAAATCTTTCGGAATGGTTTAAATCCTTTGCCCTTGAGTTTTTCTGTTAAATCTCTTTGGTCGTAAACATGGTTGCAGGTGGAGGTTACCTGAAGGGTGTTACAGCTGGCTTGGTAAGCAGTGGTCATGCTGTTCCCAGGATGAGACTGGAGAGGATTTTGCTCCTGGGCTTGTGTGTTTATACTGCAGAGACTCTGCCGTGCTGCTTTCGGCCTGTGTACATCACCCATCTGTTCTCTCATCCATAGCTGGATGCCCTGAAACAGCAGAACTCCAAGTACCTGGAGGAGCTGAATCTGTCAAGGGAGCAGCTCAGCTCTGAGAACCAGAAGATCAACAGCCTATCCAGAGAGATGTGAGTTAGGGCTTCGCCACTATATTCCTCCATCGCTGTTCAGAGATGGTGCAGCATCTTTAGTGTTTACATTATTGATGTGCCTGTTTAATACTGTCAATTTCAGTTTGCTGTCTGTAATAACATGCTTGTGGCATCTCTGTCTGCCAGAGGGCAGCGAGCAGGTGCTGCAGTGGGTAAGTGCTGCACTGAGCCTCCACCTGCTCCCCGAATCAGTTGGTATGGAGGTGGGGGAAGCCAAGTGCCAGCAGGAGAAGCCCCCAAGCGGCTCCATGGAGCCACGGATTATATCTCGGGAAGATGTATCGTCTCAAGAGAATGCGGCTTATTCTGGGACTTTTGGTCGCGGTTGGTGTATTTAGCGACCCAGACTAAACCACATGCTCTACTTTCATGTTGGCAACTTCTATTGATTTTGTGCTGCATACGGGGCCTGCGTGGCACTATATTACGCTCCTGAAGCAGGTATGGGTTCTGCTCCCATGCCCTTAAGCATTTTCCTTCAAAACCTCCATTCCTGTCACCTCTCTGTCCTCACAATAAGGTGTTGAAGAAGAGAATCATACTGTTGAAATTTGCGTCTCGGTAAAAAGTTCCAGTTGCCTTACATCTCCAGGGTTGCAGCTTGAATCCTGCCTCTGTCCCCCTAGTGAGGAGGTTTCTCCCCATGTTGTGAGGGTTTCCTCCGGATTCCTGCCACAGGCCAAGGACATGCAGTTATGCTAAATGGTATCTTTTAAATGCCTCTAGTGCAAGTGTTTTTTCAACCCAGTTCTCAGGGATCCCTAGATGGTCCATGTTTTTTGCTCCCTCCTAGGTCCCTGCCAGGGGGTCCACATTTTTGGAGAAAAAACAGGGGCTGTCTGGGAGTCCCCAAGGACCAGGTTGGGAAACACTGCTTTAGTGCATTATGATTGTGCCCTGTCATGGACTGGCATCCCTGCCTTAGTCTGTGCTGCCAGGGTTAGGATTCCGGCCTTCCCAGCCCATATCTCAGGGTAAATTGTTGACTGATGGATGGAGAAATTTTCCTCTTCCAGAAGTGCTTCAGTAATTATTATGGTTGTATCTGTAGTTGATATTGAAAGGTTTTTTTTCCCACCCCTCTCATTTTCAGTCGGGCAAATAGTGTTTGAATTTTGAGTTATAAAAGGAGTAGAGAAGTATTTCACCACTGTATTTGTGCTAAATCAGCTTGCAGGACAACCAGAAGCTGGGAAAACGCTTTTATTAATAAGATGGATGAATATTTCAAAATAAAAGTTGTTAAGCAGTGGTTACACTTCGGCAAGACGAGCAATGTCCTTTTCCATTTTCGAGTCCCATCATCTCCCCAGCGAGGAGCAGGCATGCCTGACTGAAAAGCTTGCCTCCTTTGTTGGCCGTTACATTATTTAAGAGTTGAGGTCTAAGTGCACACGTGTATGCGGCGTCTCAGGCTGCTGCCGCTCCCGTTACACATTTCTGCCTTTCCAAGTTGAGCTTGGGGCCCCAGCCGCACACTACATCTTGCATGGTTTCAGGTTCATCTCACAGCATGGCGACCTCTCTGTCTGACCCCTTTGTGTAGTGGGTGAGTCTTTTGTCAGCATCGTGTAGTATAAGTGTACAGAAAGCAGTAAGGTGGCTTGTGTTTATGTCACATTTTTTTGGCTTAGTTTAAGTATCTTGCTGAAATACTGTCTGTGAACTTACTGGCTTTTCAACATTTTTAGAAACCTAGACCCTTAACGTGTGCCTGGGGAGCTCAGAGCAGGCCGTGATTGTGCCGGCTGAGCCATAGCTGAAGCCAATTTGGTCGTTTTATGCAGTGTTGGCTGTATGTTGGCTTTCTTCTCCAAAGTTTTGCCCCTTTGTTTGTATGTATGCAATTCTTGTGTTAATTATCAGTCATTAAGCAGACCAACTACTGGTTCAACAATGTCTTGGTCTGTGCTGTTGTCATGGTGATTCCTCTGAGCATCATCTTGCATGTCTTTCATGGTAACTTAAATATACCCTGTCATGTCATTAAGGCAGGCTCCGTGTCTGTCACATGCTGTCCCTGCCCCCCCCCACTTCATGCCACATCTGGTATTGAATCCTCTGCAATGCTTTTGCATCTTCCCCCTCTGTGACTTGGTAGCTAGGAACTCTGTGTGTCTCACTTAATCTATTTTTTCGTCCCTCTTTTTTAACCTGGGGTTGTCAGAGAGGAGCTGAAGCTGGCCACTACCCAGAAGTCTCAGCGTCTTGCCGTTCTGCAGGAGGAAAACGCTGTACTGGCCAAGGAGCTGGATAGCAGTCGACAGGAAGGAAGCTGTCAGAAGGAGGTATGGCACTCGGAATTCTGGGAGGTCTGCTGCTGTGTGGGGAGTTAGAGATGCTGGTCAAGGTGTTGTTGGCCCATCCTCCCAAGCTACACCTTTGCAAGCCATCCGGTATCTCAGCTGAGGTAGTTACTGTGAGGAAAATGAAAAAGACGGCACTTTTCTCCTCTCCCCCAGCTGGAAGAAGAGCTCTCCACTCTGAACAGTCAGCTCCTTCACATGAAGATGAGGTAAGGTGCTGTGGAGGCATGGAGGGGCTGGACTTGGGGCCTGGGCTCTCTGCTAGCCATATCTCCAACCAGCATTAATTAAAGAAAAAAACAAAAACGTTTGAAGCAGACATTTTTGTAGCACAAGTCAATGAATTTCAGTTAAACACTATTCTTTGAAATCCAAGAAAGGCGCCGATACTTTTCTTCATTAGCAAAAGTTTTATTTATAAGTCAATTAGTAATTCACTTTTATAATTTTATTCAAAATAGGATAGTAATCAGCTAATTAAATTGAAGACATAACCCAAGTGTAATCGCCTGCTCAAACACTATGTACAGATGCATGTGCATATATACACACACACACACACACACACACACACACACACACACACTCTCTTTCTTTCACACTACATTTTGCTACACAGTAATAACTCATCTCCTCGCTCCTCAATATCATCAACATTCTATTTGAAATAATGAGTAATAGGGCTGGGTGATGTTATCGGTAACAATATTATTGGTAATCTGCAATATCAGACAAGTTATCCATTACTGATATCTGACAGTGATAAAGGCAGTTATCAGTTTTGTCAGGAAGGTAGGCTTTGGTCGCACACAAGCCCGACAACAGTAGGATCTATTTGTATTTCAGTTCAGCCTTCTTATGTTTCTGACAGTTTAAAAATAAACACACATGGCTGTTATAGTGTAGCATTTCACAAGCATTGCCTATTGCAGTATCAGTGTGTTCACCGTTCTTATATATTATGAAGTTAGATGTTGACACAACTACAACTTCTGTTCGCCAGTTAACAGACAATCAAGGACAACTTCTTTGTGTTGTATGAAGTATGATACTAGCTTTAACCTACCTAGCAGTTACTAGTCTGTGGAATTCCTGAAGGATCTGTCTTGGGGGCCTCTATTCTTCCGTGACCTCAGATTATTAGTTCTTTTAGGGGTATTTCATATCATTTGTATGCCGATGATATTCAGATGTGTTGTTCATTTAAGTCAAATCAGTTCTGACTGATTGTCTGGAGGAAGTTAACAAGTGGTTAGCTGCTAATCAGTTATGTTTAAATTCAGAAAAAACTGAAGTTTTAATTCTTGCTCCTTTAGTTTTTA
This sequence comes from Brevimyrus niger, assembly GCA_015164015.2. Classification (NCBI taxonomy): domain Eukaryota; kingdom Metazoa; phylum Chordata; class Actinopteri; order Osteoglossiformes; family Mormyridae; genus Brevimyrus; species Brevimyrus niger. The sequence continues at coordinate 35,742,748 of JAABNY020000039.1, read as the reverse complement.
CTTTCCTTGATTTCCAGTAGGATTATATCCATCTCACATTGATCCAAATCTTTTGTATGAAGCCTGGGTGTCATTGATCAGTCATTGAGTTTTGATTCTCTTACGAGGTCCCTCAGTCGTACATGTGCTTTTCAGTTGCAAGCTCTGTCTAGTTTGACGATTGTTTCTTTAGAGGTGTTGGAAATGTTGTTTCATGCTTTTATTTCCTCACAGTTAGATTATTGCAATTCTCTTTTCATTTGTCTTAGCATGTCGGCTTTTTCATGTCTGCAGATGGTTCAAAATGCAACTGCTAGGCTTTTAACAAGAACTAAGAAGACGTTTCATATAACACGCATTTTATATTCTATTCATTGGCTTCCAGTCCAGTTCAGAATCAGGTTCAAGATATTGGTCCTTATATTCAGAGCCTTACATGATCAGGCCCCCGCAGTACATAATGGACCTGGAACATTGACGTGGGTGGTTGTTGTTTCGTTTTTAACTTTTATTTTTACGTGTGTACTTGTCTGTCGTTGTTAATTGACAGCGTG
>JAABNY020000039.1:35653867-35674902 GCA_015164015.2 Brevimyrus niger | reverse complement strand
GAGGAAGGGGAGGGTGGTCTGGAGGGGGGGAGGGGGGGGGGGGGGGGGGGGGGGGGGGAAGAAAAAGGAGGGGCGTACCTGATTGGGTGGCAGTGGGGGCGCTAAAATTGCCAATGCACATTACTAGAATGACGTAATATGTTTGGTTTTATTTTATGCAAAACAAAAAACTTGATCGGCAGTCCAGAGTCAATAATGAATAAACATGGCATCTGCCATCTATCATTTGAGAATTGTGCATGTTGGCATTATGACTTTGCATGTCTGCTTGCAGCATATAAATGCAAAAGCATGCAACCTAGTAGAATGTTATTTTACCCCCAAATGTTGACTGACACTGATGCATTGAATCGCTACCTTAATAACCAATTGACCATGATGCACTGATGCATTTTTACATCCCTAAGCATAACCAATTACTAAATAGAGATATTACACTTTGTCTCACATGTAGATGTGTTTGTTTTCAGCATTTGACAGATTCAAATACCAGCACAGAAAAAATAGTTAAATTTACCTGATAGGTTATGTATCAGTGTTTTGATTATTCAGGTTGTTTTTGATACACGTGCATGTTTAATATGACCAAAGCAATTCCTGCAGAGGGACAATGCATGGTCTCATTGTTGTATCACTGGGCGTGGAGCAGCCTTGATGAAAATGTAATGATACAAAATACAGAAGAGGCTACTGAAAAACAAAAAAGATATATGTAACTGACCTGAACACAACATAGCATAACATTTGAAAGTGAAATATGGCTGACTCAATTGCACAAAAAGGAAAAAATGAGTCGTTCATGCAGAAATGTCAATGAAAGCCCCTGATTTGGTTAAATAATCCTGTTAAGCTCTTCTCCATGTCCCTGAGAGCACAAGTATAAAAAAGCTTTTTATTTTCCTTGCACTTCAATATTGAAACAGCATAAACTAGCATAATGTACGTGAAGGGGGCTGCCAGCTGTGCAACACTGAGACCACACCTTAGCTGTGGTCTACAGTTCAAAGATATGGACTCTGCCAAAATTATATCACACACCAGCACTCTTTCTGAAGTATTTGGAAACCATGGTGTTTGTATGTGTGTGTAGGGGGCATATGACATTGACATTTCAGTACTAGAAATTAGTAGAGAACCTTGTGTCAAGTGGTGGGATCAGCCTTGCAACAGGAGTCAAAAGTAGCAGATGCCAAGCCATGTCTTGAATTTCAGAAAAAGCTCCATGCAAACTGAAGTCAGTGGAGGAAAAAGTGAAGAGAAGGCATCACTTTTAACCTGCCCCTTTGAATCTGAGTATCACAACTCAACAGCATTAGCAATAGTGGTGTATGCATGTGTGTGTCCGTCTGTCTCTCAAATTGTAGTACTCTACATTCCATTTTGGACAACTATTGCCTTGGTTTGTGTATTTTCTTAGGTAGTTACTCAGAGAAGGGGGAAAAACACACACACACACACAAAAGATCACAAAAGTGTGGGCCTTTGACACCGCTGCAGACTTCATCTAATGGACACATTGACCGAGACCCCACCTACTCTTCTCCAAGAGGCACCTGGAGATAGACAATGAGAAAACAGACCAGACCATAGCAGGCCATGAGGAACGTTCGGATTGGCTGTTGTTGAAACCACAGCTTGCCCCCCAACTTCTATCCTAGGGCTGGCCCACTGGCGTTCGGGTGTCGGTCACAGCCTGCAGGGCTTCCTCTGGGAGCAGACTGGGGTCAGTGAGGATTGAAGTGCTGACACTCAGCTGCCGGAGAGTGCGCAGGACCACTGAGGAAGCACGTGCGCACACACACACACACACACACACGCAAAACAGGTTATCAATACAGAGCAGAATATTAGCTGGAACAATTGACCACAGAAATATAGCTGTTATACTATCACTTCTATCTGTGGGAATTCATAAATTCAGTTTGTACACTTTGCTCATCTAGACATTTATGCAGTAAGCAAACAAACCACTGTTTCTGAAACCCAAGCAAAAATTCAAATTCACTTTTTGTGAATATCAGATGTGCTCATCTATATCAGACAGGAAAGTTTAGAACAGCAAAAGCAGAGGAAGCAGAGAGACTTGCACTTGTTCAGATAACCCCCTGACCTACTCTGCTCATTAATACAACTCTTTGATCTTCTGATCCTTGCTTGAAAGATGATTCAGCAAATCAGTCAAAAATAAATAAAATATATAGCAACCAGTCTAAACTCAGTGTCTGAACTCCAGACAAATTAAATGAGGCAGGAAAGGCATGGAGGACTCAAACTAGTGAAACATACATGAAATTGCCACAAATATCTGGAAAACTCAAGCCATAAACACTCCCAGGACAAGCCCAGAAGCCCCAGCTCTGTTGATTCTAATAACATAAATGGCAGCGATTTACTGCAGAGCGAGTCCTCATTTTCACAGGCAAATTGAAAGTATCATTGTTATAATCCTCTATTAATAAATATATAAACCTATAAACCGGAATTACTTAACCTCAAAAAGCTTCACGACATGAAATTTCCCAAGAATTACACCCATACTGATAATATCATGCCTATAAAATAAGCCGTTGATATTCCAGTTTTATTCAGTAAAAAATGGAGGCAGGGGATGACACCACTGCTAGCCATTATGTAATGCAGATGACACTTTAGTTGAGCCAGAAAATGGTAATAGTACTCAGAACATCTATGCATCTATGATACAAGTGAGAGAGCAGCATGGCCATGATTTATTCATCTGTTAATCTAGGTAACAATTTATTAGCACAACGAGTACTGCTATAGAGTGTGGCCTGTCCTAGAGAGCATCAGAGGCTGGGAAAGGGGTGTAGCGACGGCAGATGCTCACTGGGTCTCAGGACAGGCAGGGAGCAGTGCTGCTCCAGCCACTGCATGGTGGTCTGGTAGAGTTCGTCCATGCTGCTGGTGGACACGGTCCTGTTGAAGGACTCAAAAAGCGGCTTGAGGATGATGCTGAACTGGAGGGAAATGGGTCAAGGCTCATCACTTCTTGGTGATGAATTTGCAGCAGGAAAATGGGCATCAAAACTTGCCTCTAGAAATGACTGCACAGACCCGATTCATGCAGTTGCCCACCACTTCCCCGCTAAGTGCGAAACAACATCTTCTAGGTGTGACTAAATCAAAGCATACAATTTGCAGAAATGAGCTTCTGTCCTGTATAACACAGAACTGCAGCTGCACTGGATTGGTATCTCAGTATTGCGCTGTTCACAACAGGTGCTCTAACACCAAAGTTCCAGGATCTGGTCCCGGGTTACAAGTCCCTGGACTGTCTCAATTGGTATCCCTTATAGCTCCCAGCCACTTACCTGTGTTGCTTTCACACCACACAACAGGAACTAGGACCTTTATATTAAATAAGCATGGGACAAGAAAAAATTCTCAGGTAACATAAGGGGGGGTGATCGCGATAAAGGGACTCAGCCTTTTATTTTACTTGTATGTCTCACGACATCTGGTTACTGGTGGGTGTAAGATGGTTACAGAAAAGAACAGGATACAATCCAGAATTTCCAGTTCTGGAGGGTTCTGCTTCTGACATACTCGTCGAACTTTTCCCGCATGTGGTCGCAGCGATGCCGAGTTGTGAGCACACCCGTGGCAGGAAGCTGCTCCTGACATGAGCTTCAAAACGAAGGAACAAAACGTCTCTAAGACACCTCAAGGAAACATCACACTTAAAAATTTAAATATAAAAGCTTCAATAATAAAAATCCACATTTGAATAACTGGTTAACAACCCAATTCGTGCGCAGTTCATTCCGATCCTTCTCGATGTTGGTTTAACATAGGAATATCAATGTCATATCACAATATCAAAAACTTAAAATTGTACTATTCTACCATTTCCCTAATTACCATATTTGATAAAAATGTGCTTAATATCATGTAGTGGACATTCCAAATCTGCGCTCTGCAGAGACACACAATCACACTTATTTCAACACATCTCTTGTGCAGAGAAGCTGCAAAGATGGAAGATGAAAACCACGGATGCCCACTACCCGCCTCTAACTGATAAGCAGGGTGGCAGAAATGAGATATGCCGTTACTTTGTTTTTAAACTAAACGAAACCACATAGTCAGCCCCAGTGTGCAAATGCGGTTATAACAGAGCAACATGTAACTTGGCGAATCTGTCGATTTATATATTGAGTTTAACGACTGTCAAGTGTGCATACTTTGCGATCAATCCAACTCTCCTTAAGCATGGAGTCAGCAGAACTTTTTTTCCCGCAAAGGAGTGATGCACATTACTGCTGACAAGCCAGTAAGCAGCATTTTCACAACCTGGCTGGGGCTGTAACACCCGAACCAAACCTCACTGACACATCACATACTTGATGGAACTATTTAGTTCTTCAATCTCCTCCCGGAGACGTCTGGTTTCTTCCTGTATCTGCAGTCTCTCCTGCTGGAGCTTGCCGATGTACTCCACCGTCTTCTGTAACGTTGCTGCGTTGCTGATCTGTTTCAGCACGCAAGTACAACAGGGACAGAGGAAAACCACAAAGAAACCAAAGATACGAATCACACACTACCAACTAATATTAGTATCATACTTTAAATCAGACATTTTGGACTTAAAATATATTGCACAATTGGGTAGAACATTTTTGGTAAAAAGATGTTTTAATTTGCTGACTTGGATTTTAATTTGTGCGTTGGGGATACAGTATTTAAAATTTACAGTAAACAAACATGCAAACCTTCCAAAATGTTTTGTTACACATTGTGCAATTGCTCGTCTTCTGGGCATGCAAAGATGAACTTTGTTATTCAAATAAAATTTGAAAGTTTAAAATATTTTTATATTCGATGTATGAATTTTTGAAGACTTCTGTAGGTTACCATTGTCATCTTACATGAGTGCCCGTGTTTTTGTTTTGCCTAATGGTCCATGTTGCTTAACTAGGGGCAGACTTCAGTAAACTGAGCTAGCCAAAACAGCCAAAACTAGCCAGCAAAGAAACTAGTGAAATAATTTGTGAATCAGAAGAATGTGGTGATATGATGACCTCCAAAAACCCGAAAAGTACATTCTGGAAACTGTTTGGATCCACCCCCCTGATCAATGAATACACAGTTTTGCTTTGGAAAATACCATGAAAATATCACAGTATAATAGAGACAGTATGGTGGTATAAATTAAACACTGCCCAAGCATAGTTAGACGTAACCTAAACCAAATGGCATGACGTCACATTTAAACTTTTAAGCTACTTCACACGTAAGCTTATGTCTGCTGTCTAATGTCAATCGTTTAGCAGTTAAATTTCACGCCACAATTTAGAAAACTTGTTTGTTGTTGCTGCTGGTATCACAGTCCTGCGGGCAGCTAAATAAAGATATCTTCATTTCAGAATATTGAAGAGTTAACCTTGTCATTTTTATCCACTTGTCAAACCATTTTGGACATTGCGGCACCATATAAAACTGCATCCTGAGTCTAAATCTGAACCGTGGCTAAATGATGCCACTTGATCCATTAGACAAGAGTGCAGGAGGGCTGAGTGCTTGTGGGAAAAGAATTGGCTGCAGGTATCATTAGACATTTTAAAAGGAAAAACTGTATGTACCAGCAAACTGTCAAACAATTGTCACAAGCCTGGAATTCTCTTCCGTACCATCGATGCTGCTCTTAATGGCACTCATTCCAAATGTCTAGATGCCTCCATTGACACTTGAGAAATTTTGGCACTTTGTCAACAAAATTAATAATATTAGAGCTCTCATTAAACCCCCTTCTTACGTCCCATTAGCCTCTCCACCCTGTTCGACTTCATTTAGTCAGTCAATTTGAGCCAGTGTTTTTGACCTCCATTGAGGAAGTGATTTGTAATATGAAATTATCAGCTGGTCTTATAAATGTTGTTCTTCCTCGTCTCATTAAAGATACTTTTGAGGTTTTAGGTCCTTGTATTCAGACAATTATCAATGATCCTTAAACCACTACAGTCAGGTTTAAAAACTTTCCATAGTACAGAGACTGCATTGTTGAAGGTCTATAATGATCTTTTATTAGCTACTTATGTTGGCGACTATGCTATCCTTGTACTGCTGGACCGTACAGCAGCATTTGATACGGCTGACCACAGGCATATTAATCTCCCAGCTGGAGCATTATGTGGGCATTACAGGGACTGCACTAGAGTGGTTTAGATCATCTTTCTGACATTAGTTTTTCTGTCAGTATTGGTGCCTGTACATCCTCTCATGCATCTGTTCAGTGAAGTCCCACAGGGCTCCGTACTTGGCCCTATGTTTTCTTTATACATCCTTCCACTGGGAGCCATTTTAAGAAAATATGGCATCTCATTTCATTTTCATGCAGACAATGCACAAATCTTCTTGCCTTTAAAACCGACTGACACTAGTTGTTTTTAAACCATTATTTGACTGCCTTGAAGACAAAGAATGGATGGCTCTTAATTTCTTAAATTTCAATGAAAACAAACGGAGGTTCTTATTTTTAAGCCCAATACCAGTAGTAACTGCCCCAAATTGGACCTTGGTTCCTTAGAACCTTATGTTAAGTCTTGTTACACAAAAGGGAGCAGAGTATGAGGATGCATTTTAATAGTGACCTAAAATATTCCTTCCTCTTTGCAAACAACATGAGAGTATAGGTTATGAAGTTGCACAGAATCTCAGAATTTAAAGCTAAAAACTTTTACTTAGTGTTTCACGGGGAAGCTGATGTTAACTTGGTTTACTTCATTATTTAAAAGTTACCAAAATAGAGGTAAACAGCATATATAGAATAAATATCATAATTTGCAAAACAGTGGTACCCTGGTTCTCGAACTTAATCCATTCCGGACTCCGGATCGAATCCAAAAAAGTTTGAGTTCTGATCAAATTTTTCCCATAAGAAATAATGGAAAACCAAAATACACCTAAATGTGTTTTTTTTTTTTTTAGCATTTAAAACACAAAATTAACAGGATAAAACGAGAGCAGCATTTTTTAGTTGGGTAATCAAGATGGCGGCGCATGTGGACACAGCGACCTCTCATTCTCCCAATAACGCGGCGTTTTGTTCGTCAAGAAAGTGTTTGTTTGTAAGTTTTTCTCATCAGTCTACATCGGAATACAAGTACAGTCGACAGGCTCTCTCAGACATTCGAAGAAGCAAGACCTGCAAAGCTTTAGACCTAGGAACAGAGACACTAATGGAGCTTGGACTGCTACGCCGGACCGCTACTACACCGGACTCGCCTGCTACCCTTCCCCCAGTAAGGAAGCATCGGAAGCGGTGCGCAAGGACAATGAAGCGGTGCAGGCAAGGAGGTATCCGAGCTAGGCTGGAGGCTAATCCAACTCGCCAAAACCATCTATCCTCTTGGCTAATCTATGATCATTGGACAACAAAATGGATCATATACGACTGCTGCGATCAGCGAATACAAAAGTGAGTGACTGCTGTGTGCTTGTTTTTACTGAAACATAGCTAACTGACAACATTCCCGACATTGCTGTACAACTGGAGCAGCTAGCATGCTACCGAGCGGACAGGGCACTCGTAGATGGAGGGAAGACACGCGGCGGTGGATTTAAATCCGGGATGCGTGGTGCTGGGACGCCACTGTAGTATGCAAACACTGTTCACTACTGGCGGAGTTTTTGATCATTAAGTGCTGTCCTTTCTATCTTCCCAGAGAGATAAGTGCGATTTTTTTTAGTCGCTGTCTATATCCCTCCCACTAACAACAGGGATAGGAACACAGCACTTAATGAACTGTATCAGGCCATCAGTGAACAACAGACAGCACACCCAGATGGTTTCATCATCCTCGCCAGAGATTTCAATCATGCCGATCTCAAAGACTGTCCTTCCTAAATTTTTATCAGCATGTGCATTTCCCAACAAGGGGAGATAACATCTTGGACCTGGATTATACTTCCCACAAAGGACCATACAAAGCTTCCCCTCTCTCCCACATCAGCCTCTCTGATCACATCACTGTTATGCTAATGCCAGCATACAGACAGAGAGTAAAAGTCAAACCGGTTCTAAAGCAAGTAAGAGTGTGGCCAGAAGAAGCTTCCTCCGCTCTTCAAAATTGCTTTGAAACAACAGACTGGAAAATGACCAGCCGGCTATCACCACTCAGGCTAACCAGAAGCCATGGCTGACAGGGGAATTCTGCAGGTTGCTGAGGACCAGAGACAATGCCTTCAGAACTGGGGATGAATCTATGGCAGGGCATTCAGGCCATCACAGATGACAAGCAACACTCGACCACAGAAAACCCCACCGCCTCCGCACGACCAAACTCTGCCTGTCTGCTGCCAGCGTAGGAAAGACGTTCTCCACCATCAACACCTGGAAAGCAGCAGGACCAGAGGTAGAGTGCTGAAGGACTGCGCAGAGGAATGATGTACCATCATGCTTCAAAGCCTCCACTATCATACCTGTGCCAAAGAAATCATCACCATCCTGCTTCAATGGCTACCGTCCTGTGGCACTGACGCCCATCATCATGAAGTGCTTCGAATGGCTAGTCATGTCACACATCAAATCCTTCCCCCCCCCCGGACCCCTTCCAGTTCGCTTACAGAGCTAAACGATCCACAGAGAATACAATCTGCTCTGTCCTCCACCCAGCTCTCACTCACCTGGACAGGACTCAGTACTTAGGATGTGTTTTTTTGTTGTACCTGTGCACTTTACCGTTTGTCCTGCCTGTCATGTCTTGTGTCTTGTCTGCACATGGGACAGTGAGAAACATAATTTCGATTTCTTTGCATGTCCAGTGCATGAGAAGGAATTGACAATAATGCCGACTTTGACCCCTGTCCTGCCCTGATCATCCACTCCTTCCGTGTGCCACGCTCCCTCGTTAACCTTGTGTTTCTGGTTGTTGTCATTAGTCCTCTGTATTAAGTCTGCGTTTCAGTTTCATTCCCCAGTCCGGTCATTAGGTGCGTTCGACTTGTTTACAGCGCTGGCTTAAAGCAATGCATTCTGATCCTGACACAATGCATTACGGTTAGATGCACTGCGACCTCTCACTCGGCTGCACAAACTGGAACCGCCTCCCTGACGACAAAACTTTGCCCTTATTGGCTATAGAGTTTAGTTACACGCATGACGTTTGTATCCCAGGCATTTCTGATGCGTAATCTGCTATTTCTCCCAAATATCACGTAAAGCAGTAAAAACTAGTTCAGTTAGTTTACCAGGTAGAATAAAGTTTAAATGAATGACATAAATGTTCTAATAGTACGTTTTAAGTAAGTTGTTTATTTATTGTTAGTTACTGTAATGTTGAGCTGCTTTATTTGATTAATCGTCCAGTCTGTGAAGAAGGCATTCAAGTAAGAATTGCATTGTACCATGACTCATTACCTGGCACGTACAATTTATATTAGGTCAGCGTTCACAGTTCGCCTTCTGATATTCAGACCGAGTTTTAGGTCAAACTGGTTTATTCGACTTTCAAGAAATTTGAGTTCTAGTGAGTTCAAGAACTGAGATACCACTGTATTTATTTAATTTTATTGAAGGCAATACCATAATACCTTAAGATCTTTCATTTTATAAGGTGTGCTTTCAGTTGTCAGGCTTTTATTTTTTACAGCAATTTAGATTAAAAAAAGATTTTTAAAAAAGTTTAACATCCATACTTAATACCCTCACACTTGTCTTACTGTCATCTGTTCATTCATCCTTTTTTAAAGCTTTGACATTTTGTCTTAATTGAATAATATGTACAAGTTTCAACCATCAAATATTAAAATATGGGTCATTCTCACAAACAAATTTTTGGAAATAAAAAATGTTATGGTAAAATTGTGTTTTTGTGGAGAGCAACTGATACTACCTTAACCTTTTTGGAACATTAAAACTGTCATTTGCTATTCCAATTTCAGTGTTTTCTGACCACTTAACCCAGTTAGGTTGCTAAAAATGAGTAACTCAAAACTATATAATGTTTTTAAGTCTTTCAATTTTACTGCACGTAACCCACAATAATCAGTATGCACAAGATGAATATTTTTTCTCAGTCTTTCCCCTCTTAGAAACTGTTGCGATTAAATACAGTGGTACCTCGGTTCACGAACTCACTAGAACTCAAATTTCTTGAAAGTCGAACAAACCAGTTTGACCTACAACTCGATTTAAATATCAGAAGTCTAACCGTGAACGCTGACCTAATATAAATTGTACACACCAGAAAATGAGTCATACTACAATACAATTTTTACTTGAATGTAGAGCTGGGGATATGGCCTAAAAATAAAATCTTTGTTTTTTTTCCACAATAAATCCAATAAATCCAAAATTTTCAAATTTTGATCGATTTTCCCCTCCCCTACTCAAAATCAAACTACAAATGACAAATAAATGGTTCAAAACAAGTTTTAATTCTTATATATATATTTCACTTTAGAGTTAAAGTGCAATCTGACAAACCAAAAAAAGATGCTTCTAAGTGAGATGACAGACCATGCGATTGTAAACACTTTTAGAACCTTGTAAAAACTTTTAGCATGTTGATAAATCCCGGCTTTTCCAGAGTAATTATGTGTACCATGTCTCTTGCAATATACATCGCGACAGCGTTTGTTATCGCCATCACCTGTGCCCCATTCTTATCATATGGCACACAGTTCGAAAACGTGTCAGGGACGGTCGCTTGCTTAACTTTGGATGTTGTGCTGGTGCTGCAGGTAATTTAATTTCGCTGGGTGCTGCACTTCTCCCACTCCGCTGTGTGCCTCTGCTTTAGGTGCTGGAATAAATTTGTCGTGCTGCTTCCTTTGATTGCAACAGTTTTAAAACAAACTCTGCAACGAGGATTTGTTTGGTCCGTGTCCAGCAGCACAAAACCGAACCATTGCCATGTTGTTTGTGAATCTGCTACAGTGTTTGGGCGCACTGTGCTAATTTTCCTGTGAAGAACGGTGCGTTGCATTAGTTTCACTTTTGGCGCTCGCGTGTAAAATAAGCAATAAAAACGATTTTCATAAAAACACATCGTCCTGAACTGTAAATTCGAATTAAAATTGACTATGTGTTAGGACAATATTGCCTCTTAGTTATTATGCCATTAGTGCAATTACAATGTATCTGATATTTTTATTTAAAAAATCGTGATACCTTGATTTAAGAAAAAATTTTATCGTCTTAAAATGTAAACTCGAATTAATCGAAAAAAATTTAAAAAAAAAAAATCGCCCAGCCCTACTTGAATGCCTTTTTCACAGGCTGGATGATTAACCAAATAAAGCAGCACAACATTACAGTAACTAACAATAATTAAACCACTAACTTGCGTGTACTATTAGAGCATTTATGCCATTTATTTAAACTTAATTTTACTAGGTAAATTAACTGAAAACCAGTTCTCACTGCTTTACATGATATTCAGGAGAAATAGCAGATTACGCATCGGAACTGCCTGGGATACAAACGTGTTTAAATGCTTTAAAAAACATAATTAGGAGTAATTTTGGGTGGCCGGGAACCAAATGATTGATTTTCTATTATTTCTAATGGGAAAAATTTGATCAGGGCTCGAACTATTTAGGATTTGATCCGGAGTCCGGAACGGATTAAGTTTGATAACCGAGGTACCACTGTACTTTTATTCAAGAAATTAATGGCAACATAACAAAACTGATTAACTTCCCTAGAAGCAAAACTTAGTTTATAAAATAAAGTCCATTTTGAGTCATTTTAAAAACTATCCAAAATTAATGTAAAACCTATGTGTTAATTATACAATAATTAGGGGATAATATTATTCATGATCACTCACACCTAATCACAGGAAACACTGCAAATGAGATTTTTTTTTCCTTGATTCCCAGCCCTAATTATTACATATTCTTGTCTCCAATCCGTTTTACTCACTTAAGACCCTAGTAGCCTAATGCTGCAGGTTTTACCATCACAGTGAGTTGCACACAGCTGGCTCAGGCTACTGTGTGATGATGGGCTGGGCCTGTGGTGTAATTGCAATGAATATTTGAATTTCAAATAAAAAATGGAATTACTGAAATTGGAATGCCTTTTAAAAAGGAGTTTTCTGTTCCTATCCTCTTCAAAGAGATGAATAAACAAATAAACAAGTGTCAATAAAAAGTAATGTCCAGCAGTAACGATATACACACGCATCAATTTCACGCACACGCATACACACATGCTGCAGAGATTAAAATGCACGCACACACGTGCTGCCAACATTCAAATGCACGGATTCACGTGCACGCATGCTGCCAACGTTCGTGTGCCATTTGCAGGGAAAGTTCAACAAAAACCCATCTGGCTAAAAGATTTTACCTGAAAGAAAATCTGCAAATTTACTTCCCGAGAGTCACTGACTTGGTTAAAACTGAAGTTTTACAATTGATATTTACAATGTTTACTTACCGGCTTCAAATTCGACTGAGATTTCAACGTGGGAACCAAACCGCAGAGGGTCTTGAAGCCTATGTTGATATTAAAACGCCTTTTTTGCTCAGCAGATATGTGATTCACTCGACGGTTCTACGGGGTAATGGCAAAAGTAATTCAACATTCATCATCAAAATCAAAAAAACCCTGTTCAGTCATGAGGGGGGGGGGGACCAAAAGGATGAAGTCACCTGGTTAGACTCATTCTTGGCCAGACTGTTACAAGTGTTGTGGGGCGACTGGGGGCTGGAAGCCTGCTCTGACCCACATGGAGATCCCTGCCCTGAGCAGCGCCTGACTCTTACTGGAAAATACAAAAGGAATCAGTACACACTTGCACACATACATACGTAAATAATCACTCATCTTCAGAATGATGATCACCGAACACACCTAAACTGACTGAACATACTTAAAAGGGAAAATCAACTGCATTCAATCTCACCATTACACAACATTACCACGGAATCACCTTTGCAAAAAACAAATAGTAATAAAGACCATGCAAGAAAGCCATCCTGACAAGGCTCGCTTCTGACCTGCATTAGTTGGGGGTGTCTGAGTTTTACAGTTTGATGAGGAAGGGCCAGTTTCCTCTTTGGGAACAATGAGCTGAGGGGGGTTTTGCGTCTGAGACAGGATGTGGAAACCAGCCTGGATGGTGTAAGGGGGAAGGGTGTGAGATACACAGATCTGACAGTCACTCACATTGGCTGAGGAACAGCAAGACTTCCAAGTTAAAGCACAGATCAGCTGAGTACGGTAACCTAGCCTGTGAACTTTACCCAGCTGCTTGACCATTAAGCAATAAGAATCACCTATAAGCCCAACAATGCAACGTGCAATGGTGTGTTTACCCGTCCAACAGCTGGTGAGGAAATGGCAACCTGGCCAGTCGTGGGGACCACCTCGGCTTTTAAGGGCTGGGTGACGATGAGGGTGCTGGCTTGCCCGGGGAAAGGGGCTGAAACACAGGATCACAGGGAATAATCTATCAGTGTGAAGGAGTGTTGTGGTTTACACCACCCACAAATATGACATCATACCCAATGAAAGAACACTGACTTAGACTGGAGGACTATTTTATGCAGTATAACATTTTGCAACCAACAGGCTGTAGCTCTTGTGATGGTATACTAGTGTACCTTTAAATAGGTTAATTAATGTGAAATTACACCATTCAAGTGTACAATATTCTGTTCAAAAGATGGCAAGAAAATCACAGCTGAGACCCTTAAATTAGTGTTTTGTTGATAAGCTCTGGTGCTGAGTCAAGGGGACTTTCAGCAAGGCAACACATTCATATTCAAAGATGCCAGGGGCTGTAGGCCAGGCAATCTAGAACACGGAATACAGTGCTCACAGAAAGCCTAGGGACTCCTAGGCTTAATTCAATAAATATATTAAATTTATTGGTTTTATCACAAAAAAAAAATCATTGCTTTATTCATTTTACAAAAAAAATACACATCACATTAGAGAGAACCATTAATTTTAAAGTACAACATTGATTTATAAGTAGTAATAAAATGAAACCCAAATTACAGGTCCAAAAGAGCTATTCAGAGTTAAAAAGTTCATTGACAAGCATCCTTGGGAGCTTTAATTAATAACACCTTGGCAATAACATAAAACAAACATCTGTGTTTAATGTGTTTTGGGAGCCAAATTCTACAACAAATTAATAGTAAAATGGCAGGAACAGAACTGAATGAGTCAGTCAAGTAAATATATAAAAAATAGAAAAGTGAGGAAGATATGTGCAGATATGCTCAAAGGAGCTGTGGTATGAAACCAATAAGTTTGCAAAATTTAGAATAAATGATGCAATCACCAAGACCACACCACTATATCATATAGCACACTCACTATAACAAATCTACCTACAACACTGTCACCTTGTGGTGCAGATGCTGAATTAAAACATTGACTTCAGTCAGTCCACTGTTGAACTCAGAGCCTCACTTTCCAAATTATCACACCATCTTTTAAACTGATCCCAACAGTTCCCATCCTACCGTGCCAATGAATAAGACTTCATAGGGAAAATGTATCGTGAAATAAAGAATATTAAGATTCGTCACTTGAAAGTATTCAAACAGCATGTCATTAAGATAGGGGTGGGCAATTTTACCTCCAAAGGGCCAGTGTGTATGCAGGTTTTTGGGATAACCTTTAAGTTAGCTGTTCAAAACCTGGTGTGAGAACTCTTCAGCCAATCAGTCCTCTAATTAGTAATCTAATTATGCAGATGCAGCAAAAACCCACATACCCAACAGCCCATTCTGGATAAGACTGCCCAAAAACTATATGAAAAGGAATGATAAAAAAGGGTATGTCACCTAAGATGAGATGGGGTGAAGAGATGGTAGTGGCTGAAACGATCGGCTTGACTGGTCTTGGCTTCTTGACCGGCAAAGCAGGCTGGATGGGCCTGGGCATGGCAAATGTCTGAGGAGGCTGCAGGGCAGGTGAGGGGAGTGTGGCTGTGGGTCTACAGGACACCACAGGCGAGGGAAACCCAGAACCCTGGCTGAAGGTGGTGGCAGCATCGCTCGGTGTAACTTTGGAGGCGGCTGTGTGTGTGATGACTGAAGGAGACTGCTGGGTGTTCAATGTTGCTAGGGATGGGACCACAGATCCCTGACCCAAAATGGGGGGGGCTAATGGAGTTGGGACTGAGGGAGTGGCCTGCAGCAGGGGCTGGACCACAGGGGTAGCAGCAGCCACTGAAGCAGAACCCACAGCAGTGGGTCCAGCCAATAGGGGTACGTAGTTCGTGGCGTAGGTGGAGACATTGTCACTTGCACGGCTGTGACTGGGCCTAGTTGGGACAGGGTCTGAAGAGATGGCCCGAGGGTCCAAACTGACTGAGGGAAGCCCTGCTGAAAGGTCGATGGACGGCAGCAAGGAGGCCTAAAGGAGAACAATTGCCCAGCTCAGTTACGCCGACAGAAGCCCATGTTAGGCAAATTAGCACGCCAACCCACAATGTCTCATTACTCATGCACCTTCTCCTTGATATTACCCTGCTTGAGTAACACAGCATCTACGATTGTGCAGAAGCAAAATGTCTGCTCGCTAGCAGCTAACAACGTCAGATATTTCTCACAGGGAACCATTCAGGCGGCAACCAATAGCGCATGGCGAACCGACACATGCGGTTTGGGAGTTTCATTATTCTCACAGCACGGCAAGGGGAGCCAAAGTTGAGATGTCAGCCTGCCTCTCACCTGTTCAGATGTCATGTTGGTCTGAGTGTGTGAACTGCTAGCTGACATTGGGGGTACTGGCGTGATGATAGGGGCATTGAAGGGGCGCTGAAACAAGTCTGCGAAAAACAGGGACACAGACATAGCACTGCTACTCTGTGAAAGGGTTCAGCAGTAATAAGGCAGAATAAATTAAAGAAAGCTCTCTTGCTGGAACATAAGGTCAAGCATGTGTTTAGACTACATCTTATTAGTATAATTTAAGCTTTGGTTATGCATCTGGCTCGGTTTTGAGAGGTTTGTATCAACCATATTTTGTCTCCAAAACCCTGTAATTACAGCCGAACTTTGCATGATGTGAGATTTTATATCAATCATGACACAGCAAATTCCCATGCACTTATAACAACTTGCTGGCATTTTTCCCTGATGCCATTTAAAGTCTTTTGTTTTTGGTTATATCACTGCATGTCTGTGCGTGGTACCTTTACCTGGATAATGCTCAAAGGAGTCCATGAAATCCACATTGGGCTGCAGGGGATTGAGGCCTGGTTGGATCATGTCTGCATTAGCGGCATGTGCTACAAGGTAGGAGTGAAAAAACAGGTTCTCAGTCCACAAAAAGAGTCGACATTCAGTACCCACAAGGCAAAAACCTCTGACCTTTACTACTTAAGTCTTCGATATCGAGGCAATAAAAAAACCCAACTACTGTAGTGTCTGCGTAACATAGCAAGTGTGAGAAAAGTCAGACTCAATTTTTCCCCTGAAAAACGTCACAGTTCTTCAAGGAAGCATCAAATGGTGAGAATGACTAATTTTACTGTGATTCACGTCATTGCCACCTGCGTCACATTACGGGTCATGCTGGGGACAGGTGGGCACACAGAATGAAAGGGACCAAAGCATCGCGTGAAGACGAGGGGTTACTGCTCATATACTGAGGAAGTGGAGTCGATATGGGGGCCTCACCGTTGTCCCTTGAGTTTGGCAAGCCAAGGGACTGATGAGAAGCCAGTGTGGAAAAGAGAGTGTCAGAAAACTCCGACATAAGCACATCCATGTCAATAAGCAGGTCCATCTCCATGGGCTCTGGGGTGTCCCGGCTCTTGCGGCCGCAGTGGCGAGTTCCCACCTCCTCATCCTGGCAAAGGGAGACACGCAGTGTGTCTGGAAAGATGCCCCCGAACAGGGAGTACTGCTCTTCTGCTCCCTTGGGTTGGTCAAAGTGCACAAGCAGGCCAGTCGGTTCATGCAGGGCAGCAGGAGACAACAGCAAAAGGTTATAGCACAACATCAAGTCAAGAGAGCTGCAATTATTTGAACCTGTGGTAAAGGAGCACTAAGGTTTCCAGTCTAATCTGGCTAAATAGCCTGCCGCCTTTGGCCTACACCAGGGGTGCCCAACTCCAGTCCTGGAGGGCCGGAGCCCTATGAAGCTTAGTTCTTTCCCTGTTCCACCATAACCGATTCAGCTCAAGAGCTGTGTGGTAATTAGCACAAGGAGTTGAACCAGGTGTGTTGTATGAGTGGAAACCCAAAAATGTGCAGGTCTCCGGCCCTCCAGGACTGGAGTTGGGTACCCCTGGCCTACACCATGTTCAGCTGCATTAAATCCAGAAGTGCTTCGTGCAAAAACCAAAACAAAGAAAAATAGCATTTTTAGAGAAGCCATATCAAGACTTCCCAAATGAGAGGCAATATTTTTTTTTAAAAACCAGTCCACTTCCAAGTAACAGGCGCAAGCACATCTTAATCTCTTCATGCATTTTCAACACATCCCTCATCGTGTTTATATTTTGTAACACATGGCAAATACTTCATATAGATACAAAAAGGACCTAACTGACAGTGAAAACAAATGAAGGCTTTGGTCCTTCAAGCCATTTCAAACATTCAGTCTTTATGCATAAAGAACAATATGAAATGAGAGGCACCAACCTTCAGTAGACTTGAAAGATCATCATCCTTATGTTTCTGCAACTGTGACAATTACAAATATGGTTAACATGCTTGATCGATTCTTACGATGAAAGACTCCTTATCACATTTATATTCAAAGATGCCACATAAAACAACAAGCACATCAACTTCACCTAGAAACCAAGTGATATTTCAGAAACAATATATAAACAAACATAAAGGGGAAAGAGTTTACAAACAAATTAATTGAATTTGTAGAATTAAAACAAACAGTACACCAAGATAGAAAAAGCACTTCAATGACAGGAACAAAAGAGTGTTTCCCCAGGAATAAATCATCTTACCCTTTTCTTGAAGTATGTCCTCCACTTGTGATACTCTCGGATGACGATCTCAATTCTTCTCTTCCAGTACTTTCCCTCTGTGGATACAGACTGAGGACAGAAGGCCAAGGGAGGGCAAGAGAAAATATGTTGTTACAGTCAGGAGGCACACCATGAGGCTGTGCAACACCTCTGTGTGTGTGTGTGTGTGTGTGTGTGTGTGTGTGTGTAGGGGGAGAGGGGAGGTTGCATTGCTTACCTCAGCTGGGCGGTAAGCCTCAGAGGTCATGGTTCCATCCAGAGGAGTCACAAAATGGCACACTGGATTCTCCCTCCTCTCTACATCTGTATGGGGGCAAACATCTTGTTTTCATTACATCACAGAATCAGGTTGCACTGGGACGGGAAAAGCTTCACTGCACACACACCACGCCACGATAACTAAAAGAGAATGATAACCAAGAGACTTAGTACCATTTAGTTAGTACCAGACTTAGTCACAGTTAGCTAGATACCTTAAGCAAAACGTGAAAACTGTCCAATAGAAGTGCCATTCTTTATGGACAATTCCTACATTTGGCTTAAGGTATCTGGTTAATGAAGAAATTCTGCTTTGTGGAATACCCCCCAGAACTTGTGTAATAGTACACAATGGGTTAAGGCATAAGCTAAAATCAACTGTTTAGACCTGTTCCAGTTTATAAATTCTTGCCATTTCATTAGCTGGGAAACTGTTATGCGGCAAATATTTCCCAAAATCAGCAATTTATACCACCCTATCATACACCGCCTATTTAAGCAGCATATTTAATACATCCGGCTTTGACAAAAAAAGAGAAAAGATGCAATTAAATAGTGAAACATAATGACTCCAACTGAAGTGAAAGGTTGTGGGTAGCATCATGCAACAGATTGCCCCTTACATTGCATGTACCAAGCCCTCCAGATGGCGTTGTTCAAGCGAATTTTGTCTCTCCACTGCAACTTCAGGCCCTTGAAGTTCTTCCACTTTGGAGACACTAACTTTCCACTGTAAGAGAATTGATAGCACTTAAAAGGAATAAAGGCATTGCAAAAGTTCCCCTTTCAAGCAACTGCTAATAGGAATAGTACAGTACCACTATAATGCTAGAAACAGAGAAACATGGCAGATCAACAGGACAATGATAAGTTATACAGACCAAACACCCTAATCTCTCAGTAAACGTTAAGAGGGTCAAGGGCAGAAAGCATACAAGAAAAGAAAACAATGGAGAAAGAGTACAAGAGGATAGGATAGAAAGAGAAAGTCAGGTTGTTGAAGAATGACTTCTGTCGTGATTTATGTCCTGTATGAAGTTCCTGGACAGATGCCGCTTTGGCAAGACCAATGAGCAGACTAGCCTGGAAGCATTGTTTACACATGCCGCGTCAGCCCACGTAAATTCCATGTGCATTTACGTTTGAAGGCTTGCAGTCAGGCCAGGACATCTGTGTTTCAAAGCTCTCTCAGAATCTAGCTCTGAAAGTGATGTATTAAAATGATATATTCTGCACCTTAAAACAACTCTAAAATACAATCCTAAACTGCATAAAAATAAATATATTCATTTTAGGAGAACTTCCTCTTCCTTTGCCTTCATGTTTGTGTGTGTAATGACTAGATGGACAGATTATTTCAGTTACGGAATAGTTAAAAGGGAAATCTCTTTACTGCTGTGCTCTTTCTTTGACTAATCCAGAGCACAGGGCCAAGTCACTCTCACACAAACTACTGCTCTCTTATAAGATATAATTCAGAGCATGCCTGGAATTTTTTTTCCATCCAAAAGTCTGGTTAATTATTCAGGACACATAATTCTCTCACCTGTATAACTGTAATACAGGAAAACAATCAGCTCTGGCAGTAAAGGGAATCTGATATGTAGAATTTTTAAGGAGGAAGTGCAAGATGACCAAACCCAAATGCACCCATGCCTCAGGCCTGTTACACACAGATTTAAAAAATTCAGGCTTTGGATATTCTAAAGGATGTTAGCTGGGTAAGACACTTTGGTTAAGGAAAAAATAAAGTAATATGTAAATATCTGTTATGAGTGGGCGGGACCCCAGTGTCATTTGTATATTTCTTGTGTTCTTATGTCATATTCATTACCGATGTAATTGTGCCCCATGACATGGATTTGTACTATACTGTTAACACCGCAAGAAGTCGGTCTAATTATAATAAGCCCATTTATAATAAATAAAGCATTTTATTTTTTTCCAAAGCTTCAGTTGTAATCTGAGTAGTCCTTATATCGTATATGTAACTGGTTTATCTGTGTTGCGTGATTTTTCTATTAATCACTCGGACACGATGTTGCAATAGCAAATTAAACTCAAACAGATTTTGGGTAATTACACTCTTTAAACAAAACAATCTGGTTACATAAATGTAGCAGCAAATTAAAAACATATTCGCTAAATCAGCAAATATATGCACCCCTGCCTTCATGCAAGGTGCGTGGTAAGAGACAACTGCCCAATTAACACTAGAACTGCCCATTTCCCACACATATGAACGTCAAACTCCTTTAACCACCAAGCAAGACATGCTTTGGCATATGCAGTACTTTTGTTCACGCAAATGTGCGATTAGTGTTAACAGCAACAAATCTTACGCCCACTAAAAAGCCATAATGTTGCTAACAGAGTAGCTGTTCTGTCCTGAAATCATACAGTTGAAAAGATTTCAAATGCAGCATGTATTCTATATCGGATAAATAGACGTAGTTTATTGGTTAATTCGTGTTCATCAAATTTTACTTTTTTTTTTTTTTAACAACTTTATAATGTGTGTGTATATACATATATACAGTGGTACCTCAGTTCTTGAACTCACTAGAACTTAAATTTCTTGAAAGTTGAACAAACCAGTTTGACCTAGTTTGAACTCGATCTGAATATCAGAAGTCAAACCATGAACGCTGACCTAATATAAACTGTACGTGACAGGAAATGAGTCATACTACAATGCAATTGTTACTTAAATGCCTTCTACACAGACTGGACGATTAACCAAATAAAGCAGTGCAACATTACAGTAACTAACAATAAATAAACCACTAACTTGCGTGTACTATTACAGCATTTATGTCATTTATTTAAACTTTATTTTACCAG
>JAABNY020000039.1:35626447-35653767 GCA_015164015.2 Brevimyrus niger | reverse complement strand
TTTATTTAAACTTTATTTTACCAGGTAAATTAACTGAAAACCAGTTCTCACTGCTTTATGTGATATTCGGGAGAAATGGCAGATTACATATTGGAACTGCCAGGGATACAAACGTCATGCGTGTAACTAAACTCTTCAGCCAATAAGGCAAAGGTGTGCCGTCACGGAGGCGGTTCCAGTTTGTGCAGCCGGGTGAGAGGTCGCAGAATGCATCTAACCGTAATGCATTGCGTCAGGATCAGAATGTTTTGCTTTAGGCCAGCGCTGTAAGCAAGTCGAACACATTCAATGACCGGACTGGGGAAACAAACTGAAACGCGGACTTAATACAGAGGATGAATTACAACAACCAGAAACAGCTGATCATATTGGGATCCCACACAAGGTTAATGAGGGGGCATGACACATGGAAGGAGCAGACGATCGGGGCAGGACAGGGGTAATGTTGGAATAAGATCATTATCATTTTGGAACCCATTAAAGAAGAAAAATGCTCTTCTTGTTTTATCGTGTTCATTTTGTGTTTAAATGCTTAAAAAAAAAAAAAAACATTTAGGTGTAATTTGGGGTGGCCAGGAACCAATTAATTGGTTTTCATTTATACACATATACACATTATAATAATATTAATATATTATATTATGTCATATTATATATACACATACACATTAAATAAGTTTTCAGGGTTGCCAACTCTTACACATCAGGCATGACACGCTTTCAGACTTAAACTCACACAAGAAATCTTACGGCAAATACATATCATTCCACTATAAACCTAAAATCAGCAACCTCAAATTGAAAATCTCACTTCGGCCAGCTGACCAAAGCTGGCAACCCTGCGTTTTATTTGAAATGGACTGTAAAATATACTGGTTTTGGCTGAAGCTGCTATTTCCTTGGCGTTAACAATGCCGATAATTAAACAAATTTGAGAAAAAAAGGAACATGTAATGTTTATTCTTAATCTTTTTAGAACGGTCACGAGTACGCGATTATTAAAAAGCCTTGATTAAATTTTTCCTTCTTGGAAGGTAGACAGCACATGCAGTTTGAGGGTCCAAACAGAGTGAAAGCATCATTTATGTGAAAGCACTTGACACTGAAGTGAATGAGAGCACAGTTGCCTGTCAGTATTGCAAAGCAGAACGTCACCTTTACAGAATATCACCACATATTTCCATACAGAAGAATACGAATGGCTTTTCATGGCCAGTTCCTCTTCTTCTTTCTCTTCTTCACTCATTGCTTAATTTCTCACAAATGCACCACACAGCCTATGAATCAGTGCAACAGAAAAAACAAAAATGACAAGGTTGTCTCGGAGATCGCAGTGATCATGCAAAAGCAGTGGCAGTAAACAACTGATTTTTTAAACATATACTAGATAATACTGAAAAGGAACCATCATTAAAATTGCAAAGCTTGCCAAGTTTGTAAGCAAGCAGAATGAATTGTTAGTTTGAGCCCAGCAGACTATCATAGTCCTTGCAATGAGATGATGATGGCATGTGCATGAAATTAACCTTGCACATCGTACAAATCTAGCGGTACAGTGGAGCACCTGATAACGCTGTCGCTACACACAGTCTGTGTGGAGTTTGCATGTTCACCCTGTGTGTGGGTGCCTTTTCAGCAGATCCGCCGACTTTCTCATACTGTCCAAAAACATTACACTTAAGTGAACTGGAATGCCTACATTGGCTATATGTGTTACTGAGCGCACACCCTGCAATGTAAATTGGTAGATTTCTCAATTATTAATACAGTCGATAGTGACAGCACTATATCGAAATAAGACCACCCATAACTAATTGTAATAGAAATCAAAGTGTACATATATTTTTTATTTACATAAAAGGACAAGACATGCTACTCCTCCAAAAACATGAAAAAGTAACCATCATCACCCAAAAAGTGAAAAATACCATGATAATAATTTTAAATCCACCCCTAATATCTATCCATCCATTTTCTCTACCTATTTGTCCTATGCTGGGCCCAGAGCCTACCCCAAGAAGCTATGGGCACACAGCAGACAATAACCCAAGATAGGGTACCAACTTATTACAAGTCACACACACACACACACACACACACAATTTTGGAACTCCAGTTCACCTTAGCATATTTTGGAACTGTGGTGGGGGGAAACTAGAAAATTTGGAGGAACCCCCATGAAGACATGGGGAAAACATACAAACTCCACACACACAGAGCCAGGACAGAAACTCTAAACCAGGACCCAGAGGTGTGAGGCAACAGTGCTAACCATTGCACCCCTGCGCTGCCCCCATGTAATTAATAGGTCAAAATACAATCACTGTACAACACATCTAGAACTCATAAGAAACCTCAGGGGACCAAAACAGAGATGCAGATTACAGTAGGTTGACAAGCTAAATGGGAGCCCCTGGTCAATTTTTCAGCCCTGTCTGGGACACCAAACGACTGCATTGCACCATCTGCTCTGGGGTCACCCATCAGCGAAACCTGACACGCTGACTCAATCCTGGCTCAGCTAACACAGAGGCAACCAAACACCCAAACACAGACATTAAGGCCCCAATCTATATTAATCGTAGCTCTGGTTTTTAGAAAAAAAATATCAGTACCTTACGGATCAAGAATGGCACCGTTTACCCCTGCTTAAGCTTTTATCTCAGTATTCAGAATACCTTATTAATACTGGAAACTAAATTAAATATTTTGAAACCATTTACAGGGATTAAATCTTCAAGCAAAAAAAAAGGTTAAGCGCTAGCATCATCCTGAAAACAATGACCCAAGGCAGCACCCCGCCCTATTTAGAACTAGTAACAGATACCAGGATCAGAACAGAAGAACAAGTCACAAAGCGGGCCAGGGAACTTCAAGTACTCAAAAGAACACCTGGGTTGCCCGATCTGTACAACTCAGAATCAAGGTGACATTAAACAATCCCTGCATTCCAAAGACACAAGCGGAAAACTCAGTCTAAACCTCTATGGACTGAGCTGTTTCCCCTTGTGTTAAGGCTTATGTGACTTGCAAAACAGAACATCTTTCAGGATGTTTTAATTAATATTATACGAGTAATCAGCTGTCATTTCAAATAACATGGAGAAAAAAATTAATGCTGCAAAAAATATGAGATGGGTATTAACCATGGAAGGTCCTCAAAACATATCTGAATAGGAAAAAAATATATACCAGTTTTACAGATCATGGATGCAGCATAAGAGAATGTGGCAGCATGTATTGCGTGTCAGTAGCGAAGGCCAGCTGTTGACAGGAGCAAAGGGGCACTCACGAGAGCATACTAGCTTTATCACAGGCCTATGAGCCCCTACTCCAGGATGGTGGGACTGGAGTGTCAAGTGTCCTCTTGACAACAAGACAGCCTACTTGCCTGAGAGAAACAGTCAAACAACTGAAAAAAGCTCCAGGTCTGGCTGACTGAGACACTATGCAGGGAAAGTGGAGGATTTTATATTCTTGGCCCTATTTTCCCCACTGACCTTGAATATCAGATTCCTGACCAATGCTGGCAATTTTCAGCTGCGGCTCCCTGTGACAAGTCCTCAGCAGGTGCCCAAGAGACATTAAATGTTTCAGTCAGCTGGGTCACCCTGGATAGGCTTGCCTAGATAAACCTCTTGGGCACCAAGGAGAAAAATATGATTTACAAAATGTGATATTCACCCTGCAGATGGGGCAGCAACTTTACAAACAAATGATGACAACCAAAAACTAAAGCAAAACAAATATAGCTCTGGGAATTCTTTCAGCCCTCCCACCCATCCATAGCCCCATTTACAACAGGCTACAGCTGTCCCAAAGAATGTGTGGTATGAATGCAAACAATATGCTCATTTCCTAAACAAGACAAACACCTCCGCGGGTTAGACATGCAATGCACTTCAAATGATGCAAGATGTTATGGGGATTGTGCTGCAAGTCTTACAATGAGTTAAAGAGCTTGCTTTACACATCTTTATTTTCTTCATTTTTTACCCTCAGACAGTAATTTGTCATAACTGCACAACTACACATAAAATATGTACGCATTTGCACTGCTGTGGCAAGAAATTGTATCGCTCGCTTTACAGAGTAAGTACTTGTGTACCAGTTATGTTTAGATCACTCCAAAACAGCAGGATCAGACATAAATGAATAAAATAGCATACATTTCTCTAGTTCTTAATCCTATTGGTATAATATACGGACTGCTGCAGTAAAATCGTGGCTGCTGATAGGGACAGTGGTACCTCAGTTCTCGAACTCAAATTACCTGAAAGTCAAACAAACCAGTTTAACCTAAAACTCAGGCTGAATATCAGAACTCTACGTATTGGAACTGCCAGGGATACAAACGTCATGCGTGTAACTAAACTCTTCAGCCAATAGGGCAAAGGTGTGTTGTCACGGAGGCAGTTCCAGTTTATGCAGCCGGGTGAGAGGTCGCAGTGCATCTAACCGTAATGCATTGCGTCAGGATCAGAATGTTGCATTAAGCCAGCGCTGTAAGCAAGTCAAACTCACCCAATGACCGGACTTGGGGAATAAACTGAAACGCGGATTTAATACAGTGGACTCATGATAACAACCACAAACAGCTGATCACATTGGGATCCCACACGAGGTTAACGAGGGGGTGTGGCACACGGACGAAGTAGACAATCTGGGCAGGACAGGGGTAATGTTAGGATAAGATCTTTATCGTTTTGGAAGCCATTTAGAAAAAAAAAAAAAGCTCTTGTTTTATCCTGTTCATTTTGTGTTTAAATGCTAAAAAAAAAAAAAATGTAGGTGTAATTTTGGGTGGGCAGGAACCAATTAATTGGTTTTCCATTATTTCTTATGGGAAAAATTCAATCAGAACGCGAACTTTTTGGAATCGATCCAGAGTCCGGAATGGGAACCGAGGTACCACTGTACAGTCATCCTAGCATAAGGAGACGCATAAATACACATTCAAACAGAATTATTAAACAGAGAATACAAAGAATCCAAAATCGGAAAATCTAGCTGATATTCTGGGCTAGTGGAGATCATTCACAGGCAGCCTGAAAAATGAACCTGAAATACTAACGGGATCAAGCTAGGTCATGAAAGTCTTGTGAAATGAAGTGGCAAAAACCGGGAATGTCATAAAATTTGCCATCAAGTGTAATGGTGCGCATGTGCAGATGTGTGAGATACAAATAGAGCAGGTTGTATGCATTGGTTCAGAAGTGCAACGAGATGTCAATAAACCATTATATGGTAGAAAACACTGCAATGGGCTGGCCCCCGTCCTGGGTTATTCCCCGCCTCATGCTCATAGCTTCTGGGATAGACTTCGGACTCCCCACGACCCAGAAGGGTAAGCTGGTTGGAAAATGGAAGGATGGATGGTAAAAAACAATGTGGTGTAAATAGTGATTTAAATACATAAATTCTGTCTCATCCAGCTATTTTTATACAGATGGAGATGATTCTGACTTGAGCAAAAAATAAACGTTGTCAGTTCAAATAATTGTGATCCGGTTATTATGCAATAATTGTTACAGCATACTCAAACAATGCTGCAACTAGGCCTAAGAAAAGGGAAATGCAAATCATGCTGTTCAAAACAAAAGCTATGTTACTACACAACAGGAAGAAATCCACGGCCAACATGATTCACACAAGTCTGCATCTATGTTTTGAGTAACAGCTCAACTCAAAAACTAATTTCTTAAAGTGCAAAACTGTGCAATATTGAAAAATTTGATATAATAAAGAAATAAAAAAAACTGTGCACCCATACTAACCATTTCTAGTCATAAAGTACAGTGATACCTCAGTTCTCAAACTCATTAGAACTCTAATTTCTTAAAAGTCGAACCAACGAGTTAAAAAAAAAAAAAAATGACCTAGAACTTCATTGGAATCTCAGAAGTCGAACCATGAATGCCAAACTAAGATAACTCGTATGTGCAGGGAAATGAGTCACGCGGCATAAAATACAGACAGTAAAACTAAAAAACAACAATTTTTTACAGTACTACAGTAAAACTACATTTAGACAATGATACAGCAACATTAATTATTATATAATAAAATACATTTTAAAATAAAGATTTCTTATTACCTATTTTAATATCAATAATAAACCATTAATACATTTAAGCATAATTATATTGCTGTGCTGAGCGGATGGAGACAAAGGCGGAAACATCAGGGTATCGAGGACAACGGGGTTTAATGACAGGTAAAGCAGGCAAAACGCAAACGGACAATACAATAACCAGACTGGAGAAACAAACTGAAACGAGGACTAAATACAAAGGACAAAGGACAACAACCAGAAACAGCTGATCATACAGGGATTCCACAAGAGAATAATGAGGGGGCGTGGCTCACGGAAGGAGCAGACGATTGGGTCAGGACAAATTGATTTTTTCTATTTCTTTTTTTAACTTTACACATTATTTGGATACATTTTCTTACTTTACAAATTAATGTTTTGATAAAAGTTCTTAGATGTGTTTAGTACGGCATATGCTTATCTTGTTTTATCCCGTACATTTTGTTTAACTGCAAAACAAAAAAAAAATTAGGTGTAGTTTTTTGGAGCCGGGAACCAATTGATTGGTTTCCATTATTTCCTAGGGGGAAAATTCAATCAGAACTCAAATTTTTTAGGATTCGAATCCAAGTTCTGAATAGGGCTGCAACGATTCGTTGACGTTGTCGACAAAAATCGATAATAGCAATAGTCGACAATGAATTCCATTGTCGAAGCTGCCGCCAGACATGTTTTGTTCCGACCGAGTGAGCCATCTCTCTTCAGTACAATCTCTGCCGAGAGTCGCACATGCACATTAGCTTCTCTGCTGAGCGATAACATACAGAAATGGCAGCGTCCAACACAGCAGCTGCGTGTACCAAAACGTCTAAAGTTTGGGAGCATTTTAGCCTGGATACGGCGAATAAAAAGATTACCTGCATGGTTTGCAAAGCAGTCTTTGCGTATCACGGCAGCACCTCGGTGATGCACGAACATTTAAAGAGAAAGCACGTCGGACAGTTGAATGAAACAGAGTTTGATTCAGTAAGATTTAAATAATATGGAAGCCAATACGTTTTGTTTTGGATGTACATTATACATTTTATAAGCAAAAATGTTTACTTGATTTTATTTTATTTTTTCTTATAAAACAAATGTGCTTGTCCTTTAAACAAACGATAGTTTATTTATGCATTTATGTCTATACTGATCGAGCACTGTGCCTAATTGGTTTTAGACAGGGCATTTTTATTTACTTTGCGTATGAATCGGCCTATCAGCAGCAAAGTTCAATAAAATATGCATTTTTCATTGAAGTACCCCCTTCTTTCTTGTGTTTACTATCATTTTCCACAGAATTAAAGCAATCTCATGCTAAAATTTAGAAAAATGTAATAATTATTCGATTAGTCGACTAATCGTTTCAATAGTCGGTGACTAGTCGACTATTAATTATAGTCGTTAGTTGCAGCCCTAGTTCTGAACAGATTAAGTTTGAGTTCTAAGGTACCACGGTATCTTTATTAACAGCCACTTTCAGTTTAATCCTAGCAGCGGCACAGCCAGGGAACCCAACAATTTACACGACACTCAGATACGCACTAAACACACGCATTACACGGGTTGCCAGCTATCATGCATCTGGCAAGACATTTCTCACTTTCACGCAAGAAATCTTATGGCAAATCTATATTATGGTCAAAACGCTTCATACAAAATGTTATATTTAGTGCCGTCTATTCACTTTTTTGTCTCGACCCCAAATAAGACTATATCAATTGCTTTTTTAATTAGAGCCTAGATTTGGAGGGGGGTAGAGCTTGTATGGCAACAGTACGAGGAGAGGGTAAAAACTGCCTTCTTCTATACTTTTCCATTACAAATCGGTCTAGTCCCCAGCCCTTCCCAGGCAACAGCTTCCATAAAAAGGGCAGAGTTCAACCACATACTTTCCCATGCAACTGACACTGCCTGGGTGAAGCACACAACCCCCTACTGACCTCCTGCCACTAGTGTTCTGACGACCTAGACAAGATCATACCACCCTATGGTAAAAGGTACATCTCCCAACAAACATCAGAAGTTTCAGATCTTGATTTAGTATCTCCTTTAAGAATAGACAAACTCGATCTTAAAATTATTCAAAACAATAATTCAGAATTATTCTATGTCTTTGAAAATCATTATCCACTAGAGCATACAACTGACTCTGCTAACAAGCACAAAAGTCACAAGCTACATACACTACAAGTTCCTGAAAAAGTGGTTTAATTTTTGCAAATTCTGAGTAAACCGGAGGGTTATGACATCAAACAGTCCATAAAAGCAGCCAGGGCCCTCTCAAAATGCTGTGACCTGCTATTCCTGCTATGACACAGGACATATTCTCAATGCTATAAGCTATAAAAATACTTTCCTGACATATCATATATGCCCCCACTTCCTCCAACTTAGAAATAAAAAGAGGGTTTGTGGCCAGGTTCAACAGCATTGATTGTACCTCCTGCAAGTCTCTAAATACACACCTCTCAACATAAATGCATCTACAAAGCACAAATAACAGACCACACATCTTACCAAGTTGTGAGATAAGGAGCACTCTGACCCTATGGTCACTACCCATGGGACGTAATCAATGTAAACTGATTTAAATAACGGCTCAATTACAATGAATACATGCCCTTAAACAGATCATCTTGACAAAGAACCGTATCTTTGTACTGTGAAAACCATATGCTTAAAATTATATATATGTTTTTAAAAACAAAGCTTAAAGAGCTTTCCCAGTCAGAACAGAGGAACTGCAGTATGCTGACGCCACTTTTCTCTGAGAACTCAAAATATGTCTTTTTCAGTGCTCACCAAAAGCCTGCTGAGGACAAAATATGTCCCCTGACTGCAGTTTGCTGGCATTGTCCAAATGAGTGTGCCATGTCAGCACAAACCTGATGTTTTATAGAAAGCAATAACTGCACTGTAGATCAATGTATTCTCTCACATGCAAGACTCACCTCAAAAAGTGCAATCACCTTCCCGTATAAACAAATAAAAATTAGCTTTATTTTCTATAATTGTGATCAGAGCACCTTCTAAAGATCTGCAGCAAAACTTATATTAAATAACCTTTCTCCACAGCTAACATCCAGCAGCCTTGCATCCATCCTTAATGCACATGACTCCAAGCACCTCACACTGGACCTTTTCTCTGGTTTTCAAAACAAACATTCAACACACACATACTGCAGTAAGATAAGTGTTAACTATGCTTCATGGGAATTCCATGTTTATAAAATCCTTATCTAAAATGCTTATCTGTTAATTAATGAAGGTGCGGTAACTATGGCCTTGTACAACAGATTTTAAACAAATGCCCACAGCCAAACTCACCATTGAACGACTCCGGGTGGCTACTACTGGACAGCTCTTCTGGAAACTTGAGTCTAGATTTCAACTTTTTTCTCAGGGTACATCCACTCTTAAAATACTGCTGGGCTCCTTCCTCCAAGCCAAGATTCTGAGAGTGCTAACGCTAATTGTGCTCTCAGTGTCAGTACAACCTCAGCATTTCAGTGGAGGCACTGTTTTGGTTTGTGAAGAACTTTCCAAGGACTGACGCTATATGAATAATGTACAGATACTTTATTATTCAAGTGTCACAGGTACATCATCATGGTCAATTAAAAGCGAAACGTCAGCTAGGAGCAAACTGCCTAGTTCACTCAGTTCTGTGCAAAGATTGTATGTATTCTTCTGCTCTTCGTCTCTCTTGTAATCAGTTCATAATATTTCCAGCAAATCTGGAACAGGGACTTGCACAAAGCATCAGTATGTCTAAAACGCTTAGTGACAACATTGAAAAGTAATAATTGTTATTCATTAGTCACACTTACAACAGGCTTTAACATTCCAGAAAGACAAAGCCAAACTCATGGGACTACAAACCATATAAAAATCGTCTAAAATTTGTTTGTGAATAACGTATACAAGTAAAAAAATAAGAGAGAGGGAAATGGGGAATGGTGTTTACAACGCTATAAGCCAAAGACTTAACTTTGTTAATACGAAACGAAAAGAGCTTTCTAAACAGGCTGCCAATTACACATTAAGAGAGGGGATTAAAACACACACGGCATCGAGCTCGTATATTTCATAACAAGATGTGTATGTGATATTAGCCATTGTCAGGCTTTTCTACGCATAAACACATTCAAACATATGATCGTACTGGTGACGCACGCAGCCAGCTCAGCTTTAGACGCTAAAAGGAAACTGGCCGCGACAAGTAAAGTGACAGTGTACAACCTAGTTGTCAGATAAAAGCTGCTTTGTGGCATATGAGAGGGCGCCGCAGTCTACATATCTGCAAAATAACTACGTTCGTATGACGTTTTCCTTTTAAAATTACATCATTAAGCAGGAGGACGAGAGATTACAACCAGCTAGCTAGCTTTCCCGAAGCGTTTCATATAGATAGATCAAATTGGTGACAAGTTACTACCAACCTACCCATACGCATTGTGACATCATAAAATTATAAATATGTTACACAAACATATATACGAACCGGCAACTATTTCACCAGTCAGGCAACAAAGAGAAAGCAGGGCGATACAGCTAGCCATACACGACGGCGGACAAAGAAAGCGGGGAGGGGGAAGTCTAGTACTACAGCGAATTTTAATTTTTGCGTTGTGTTTCTCAGTTTGTGGGATAACTAACCGCCACACGAACTGGAAAAGGTAACAAAACGATCCCATGTCCAAGGAAAAAACACAATAAGACACAACTTTCGGCGGTTTTCTTTGGAGCCAGATAGCTCGGTAACATTAAGGAATAAGGAGCTTTTATTTTACCAAATAAAATTATTAGTCAGCTATATGGGCGCGAATATCACCTGTAAGCGAGGGTCATGCACTCGAATAGCTTGGTGAGAGAGGCGTCGATAGAAAAGTGCGACGTGCTGGTCTTGCCGAAGTGATACGTCTGACAGGTCTGCTTGTTGACCGTGTCGAAGTCGTAGCCCTTCTTGGGCGGGTGCTCGATATGCGGCGAGGACACCATGAAGTGGCCGCTGTGGATGATCTGCGCCTCGGGGTCGTCTGACCTCTTCAGCCCTAGGTTGGGCTCTTCGGAATCCGAGTCGTCATCCTGCGGCTCATGCTGCCGCCGCTCGCGCTGCTGCAGCTCACGCTTACTGATCACGCGACGGCTTTGTCGTACGTCCCGAGTTGCCATTCTGTAGCCGTTACTTTCCACGTCGTTTTCATGTATATAAAATACACATGAAACCTCCTATTCGCGGCTATTAATTACAAGTGTCGTTTTAAAGAAGTGGCAGAAGTACAGGTCACTCCAGCCATTTTCTCCTGCTGCACTTCCCTCTTCTTTTCTTCCCAGCTAGCTAACGAGCAGACCACAGCACTGCCGAAGGATCTCAAAAGTAAGGACATGCCGCCGACGACGTCAGCCAGCATGTAGTCGACCATGATTGGCTGAGCACCAGCTGCAGGCGGAGCTTTAGTGGACTTTCCAGACTGCGGGGAGATTTCCTTAAATGCCAGCAATTTAAGAGCAATAGAAATATACATTATACAAATCCTATGTTGTATTGGCGGGGAGGGGGGCTACAATGGTATAAAGTTCCAGTAATCAGCTTTTGTTACTACATTGCCATTTCCTCTGGTAAGCTGCCTTTAAAAAAGTTGGCGCAGCAAAAGAATTTTCTTGATTTTTTCCAGATTTTACAAATAACAAGAAAATATAAAAACTTAAGAAAATATAAAAGGTATCAGTGTCTGCTGATCATTTAGCAGCAGCAGTTAAGTATTAATTTCACAGTTTGTGATGGGTGGATGCCCTTGATCTGCTGGATGGTTTATCCATGA
Source organism: Brevimyrus niger (assembly GCA_015164015.2). NCBI lineage: Eukaryota > Metazoa > Chordata > Actinopteri > Osteoglossiformes > Mormyridae > Brevimyrus > Brevimyrus niger. The sequence goes on along the minus strand of JAABNY020000039.1, from coordinate 35,641,866 downwards.
AATGGAATGCAGTCTGAGTCAGACTATGCAAAGCCTCGTTTCAGATAAGAAGTTTCTTTCAGCGCAATAGATAGTCACATTGACATATTAACATTATGATGTAAGCAAAAGAAGAGGAAAAACTGAAATAATTCATCCATGTTCCATAAGTACTTTCAGCACCCTTCCTTTCAGAATCTTTTAGGAACAACAGGACACATGAGGCAGGGGATATATGGGATCCAACCAATCACAGGACACAGACTCACACTACCGGCAATTCATAAACACCAATTCATCAGTCTTTGAGTTTCAGGTGGTTATCCGGAACACCCAGAAACCCTTGTGATCAGGGCAGAAAACTCTGCACCAGCCGATGGTGGGAATCAAACCCACGACCCTGGAGATGCCCTTCTGCTCAAATGACTGAAAGTGCCTCCCTTTTCAGGTCCTCAGCTTTAAGAAGTCTCTGTATAGCTCAACTGGACATAAAACAAATATGCAGGTTTGAGTGTTTAGAATATGTTACATTTCATAACCCAGTTCTATAAGTAATACTGTAAAACTAACATAAGATCATGCCTTCCTTTAAGGACTCAAGCAATTTCTAATGTACTCCAGTGTAATACTGCTCCTCCCATTCTTCAGAAAGCTGTTAACATGGATATAGGGCCAGCTTCTGGATACCTGTGCTGAGGAAGGCTATCGGACTGAAGTAAGAGGTTAACTAGGAAATGATTGCACAAGGGTCTCCAAGACAGCTGATGGGTAGCAGAAGACCAGTAACACTGAGTAAAAGGCAGTGACAAAGGTGACAGCTCATGCATGGGAGGAGTTTGGAGAGGTTGCAGAGACCAAGATGTTTCAGCAAACCATTTGACATTTCTGGAGGGGGTAGTGGGACCTTAACTCTAACTCTTCAGCCAGAGTGGGGAAGTGTTGACTTGCTCAGGGGCAGAAGGAACACTACGAGAGACTCCTCAACCTCGTGGATGTGTCCTATCTCTGGGTGGCACTGTTGTATACTTCAGCTGTATCAGAGTCTATCACTGTGGCTGAAGATGCTATGGTGGAAAGGCTGCAGATGTACAGAACACCTGTCCATAGGTGATGAACAGGGGTGGTGCTCCTTATTTTTACAAAGGGAAACTGGAGAGTGTGTTCCAGCTATAATGAGATCACAGTTATCAGTCTGGGGAGGTTCACTGCAACTCTGTCCTGGATAAGCAGGCATGTTGACATTTCTAAGCTTTTGCAGTTACAGCGTGTTATCACAATCATGCAATCATTCAAAGGAACACATCCATAAAAGTGAAGTAGTTTGTGTTTTTATTATTAAAACAAATCCATTGTACATGATAAAAACATCACTACTGATGGAATAAATAAGTCAAAACCAGATCTTACTGCTGTACAAGACAATACTACTGAAGGCCGAAAGGGAAAAAAATGGTCCCAAAAATATACTATATATTTTTAACATCTCACTAGCTATAGGTTCAGATTGTTGAAGTTAAACAACTGAGGGCAAAACCCCAACTTGATACGGTGGTAAAATGAAAAAAAACAGAACTCATAAAACAGTTTTCTTTTCCCCCAAGCAGAGAGCCTTGCATGATTTTTGAAGTCAATACATAGTGTGTAAGTGCCAGCACTGCTGGACTAAGAATGAGGTATTCGCAGAGCCCTCTAACCAAATACTCATTGTAACCCCACTGAAAAGAACATCGCTTTGTACTATTGTATATTTTACCAATTAAATTTAAAAATAAAAAAATAAAAAACAGGATCCCCAGACATCTTTGAAGAGGAAGTTTCATGTTGTTTTTCATGTCTGGGATTCTACACACGGAATATGATCCCCATTACGAGCCAGATCCCTCAGCATTAATGAGGCAACCTCCTGGGTTTGAACAGAGTAAGAAAACACTGGATACATTTTGTAGGAAAGGCGGATTTTGAGACAAGGCCATCCCACATCTTGCCATCACAACTTCCAGAGACCTGAGGATTAACTTTGGAACCATCGTTAGGCATTGGAGAGTTAAGGTGTGGCCTTCATATCCCAAGAGATGGCGACACAAATGCATCAGGAGACAGCCTTTACTTTATCTTCCTTTTTTGAAACGCTTGTGCAAAAATGCAGCGGCATCCAAAATAGGGTGAAGTTGGCAATGCCATCCCACTGAGCACTCAACTGCCTCTGAGGTTTAACAAGCACCTTGACGATGTGAGGAGGGTGGGGGCAGCAGGAGGGAGGAGAGCGGGTGTCTAGGGCCCTGCCAACGGTAACCAAGCTGGCCTCTCCCTGTGGACCTGCTATGGGTGCCTGTCATCTGCAGCTTAAACCGTCATGGATGATCTGAACCGAGCAAGAAGTTTTTTGTACATGCCAGCACTCAGCACAGCTATCCCAGAATTGCCTAAATTGGTGCAGATGGATGCTGAACATTGGAAACCATACAATATAGCCATCCTACACCCTACCACGTTAACTGGATTACCACACACAGACTGAAGTGCATACCCTATCACACCAGAGGATGGGCCACAACAGTGGAATGTTCCCTAAAACGTCTGGGAAGTCATATCTAACTGGAGTCCAAATATACATATACTAATTAAAATAAAACAGCTCATCAAGTAATTACCCAGCAATGCCAAACAATAGTAGTGTATAGCTTTCAAACAAACCCAAAAAGATACTCTCCTTGGTTTCTTACCGTTTACCATTTATTTTTTATGTCCAAAGGAGAGAGGAAAAAAGTCTATCAGTACTATTTTTGGGGAAAATTAATTCTTAGTAGCATGGATGCTGTAGTGCTGTTCCTGGCATCGCAAGCACAGAGCCTGGGATGCAGAGTTAAAGGTGACTTGCTCAATGCTCTTTAACAGCTCGTTTAAAACCAGGCAAATCAAAAAAAATCCAGCACAACTAACTGAGGCTCTCATTTCATTTCAGTTCTGTTTTACCGCTGCAAGTGTAACCTTCTCCAAAATTAGTCTTGGCATCCTTATCATATAAGCATGGGTGTTGATCATGTAAAATGAACATTTTTTTCTCCTTGTGAAGCATTTTAGAGAAAAGCAAATCAAAATGTCAAATACAGGGCACTTAAGACAGCAGAAAGTAAAAAATATATATACACACATACAGGAAAAAAAAACACAAGCTTATCGTTTTGGTAACGCAAGGCACATAACCAAGCAGGACCTATGCTACAAACTGTTCACAAGAGTAAGATTAAACAAAACTGAACAAACTAAATATGTAACCTGTACCATTAATTAAATATTTTGTTGTTGTCCTTGTTAAATAGACTTGAAAAATAACAGCAGCAGCACCAGCTGTGATCTTGACATTTAACAGTGCGTTGACCCTCCTGAGCAAAACAAAAAACAAAAAAAACCAAACCCCCAGAGCAGAAGTGAAGAAATGAAACAATAGGAAAGCTTCTGAGAAATCTAATAGATTAGTTGCAGTGGTGTGTCACAAAAAGTGAAGACAGACCCCGGGTCCATTTTAGCCTTTGCCACTAGGTGGCACAGTTGAAGAGTAGGGTTATCTGTCTTTAGACCAGTGCTTCAGTGGGAGTGGGGGTGCTATCTCTATTGAGAGTGAAACGAAGGTACGGATCTCCACTGTTGTTGGCTGGCCATCTGAGGGCTGCTTGTCCCTCAGGTACTGCCCCCTGAATGGTTCTCAGCTGGACTGAGAAAGGGGGGGGGGGCACGACCGGTAGGTGGTAGAGCGCAAGGTGAGCAAAGTTGTCCCAGGCCACCATGAGCGAGTATTCAACAACAATATTTCACAGAGAGATGCTGACCTTCCACGTCTGGGGACTTGGGACTGGGTGTCGGGGGAGCAGGGACATCGCGTGAGTCGGTAGATAGGTGAGGGGAAGAGGTGGATCAGGTATTAGACGCTTAATTCTCCTCGAAATCTGGAGATGGAGACTCCAGTTTGCCTTTCTTACTGGGAGGGGCACCATCTTCCAATTCCTGTTTTGAAGTAAAAACCATTCAAGACAGCTGTGCATCAGTTTACTTGCAAAGTTTACAGACTTCTCACATAAACTATCCATTTTCAGGATCATGGGAGAATCCAGTAGCTTGTCACAGGCTGCACAAAGCAGGAGAAAAACCAGTACCCTGCTGAGGTGGAGCTCGAACTCCTGACCCTGTTGATGTGTGGCAGAAAAAAGTCCCCCAGCAAACTCATATGAAATTCCCCTCCTAAGGCCACCTATTAGACGGCTCTCAGCCCACCATTGATTTCCCTTAAACTAGTAATGTTCAACAATGAATGTATATGCCCTTCAACTTGCAAGTCAATGATAGCAGGCTTGCAATTAGTAAGATATAGATCAGTGGTCTCCAACCACAATGCTGGTAGGCTGTGGTATGTGTAGTTTTCAATCTTCATTTATGGTTTATATTACTGTAATTAATAAAGCTATCTGAAGTGATCAGTCTCTTAGCACCAAAGGTTGCTAGCAATCACTTGGCAGCCTGCTAACCAGAGAGCATCATATCCCAGCACCCCATGCAAAAGAGCCTGAACAAACCACACAGACAAACACACAGAATACACAGGAGAGTTTGGAGCTTGTCATTAACACAGAAGAGAGATGACCCAGGGGCAGCATTCAGCTACCTCTGGGCAGTGCCTGCTGGCAAAATGAATGGCCAATAGCTGGTACCTGAGTGATTTTGGCAGACTCCAAGGATGGCTCCTTCTCCCCAGAGGCCCTGCCATCTTTCTTGCCTGTGTTGAGCATAGACTCTGTGGTGGGATGGTTCTTGCCTGCAAGCCAACAAATTCTCCATTAGATCCTCTTCCCGTCCCAAAATGGACACTAAGCAATTGCGGATACACAAGTTAATAAATCCACCAAAACCTTAGAGACAGAGAAAACCTTCAGGAGAAACCCTATAAATCTCTCAGAAGAAATTACAGGAAAGGCTGAAATCCGAACCACAGCACTACTTTACAAAATGGTGTTGATTTTAAGTAATAACCTTGTTAGAAACCTACATGTGGTACATACTTCAAAAGTGATTATTTTTCATTATCTAATTTTTTATAGAATTTTGCATTAATAACATCAGAACAAACAAACAAACAAACACAAACAAACAAAACCTGGATTGTTGGCACAGGGCTAACAACATATGCTTCAGAATTCACTACAGTCAAAGCAATAGGTCACAGGGGCAGGGCAACCAAGACACGGGTGAGTGGAAATTCAGCCCACAACAGCCATGTCGCACAATCCTCATTGGATCCAATTTACGATATGTGAGATTATCCAATGGTGTTCCAAAAAAGGTTTGGAAGTGATTTGTAACATGCTAATAGTTTACCCTGTGATATCTAGATAAGGGAACTGCACATGGCAATTATTTATACTTTTTTTTTGTTCTGTAGCCACAGAAATTAATCTATGGATTTGTATTATGCTCCTAAAACTCCCAATGAGCATTTCAGCATCATCAAACCCCCCTTCCTCATTGGTTAACATCAAAGGATCATGGAAAATGGAGGATTTTAGTAAAAAGGCAAAATATATGCTGCATTCCATTTGCCCTCAGAACTAGGAGACCGAGTTTTGAAGCTGGAAGTGACGACATGCGCACTCCCATTGGTCAGAGATCTGAGAAATATCTCGGACAGCACAGAGGATCCCGAGTTCAGAATTCAAGATGACTGCACCCTTTTTCAACAGAAGGGAAAGTTGTAGTTTTATCCTGTTTAAGCACTACTTCTCATTTGTGACTCATTAAATCGGTTGCACACACTATACCTTCCAACTTATCTGTGGACACGTTGCTACGGAGTTTTATACATGAAGCACCGTGCGTCATGTGTTATCAAGTGATATTGCTAACAATTTCTACCAATTAACCGGTCTAGAATTGGATTTCATGATTAGTTGGATTATTTGTCGGATTTAAGGTAGTTCGGGCTAATTGTAAGTGAACGAAAATAAAGGCCATTTAACTGAGGTACCTTAAATCCGGCTAAGCAAAAAATCTTGCTTTTTCATATAGGTCCATGGTATTGCTACTTCTGTGGCAAATGGAACGTATCCGTCTCAGTTTCCAGAGTTTTACCGGATGTGACGTAAAATTGGAATACGAAAATCAGATCCCAAGGTAAATGGAACGCAGCATTAGAACAAATGTGTGCTGTTAAAAAAACAGATGACATTGAAAACACACTTTTACACAAATTACCTGAATGAAATTAATTGGCATCAAAATGCCTAATGATTTAGAAAACACAGAATTTTGGGATGTATCTAGTTTCTAACGGCATTAATGAAGTGACAGCATGGCTGTTCTTCACAAAGATTCAGCAGTGATCATTTAAGTAGTGATCATTTAATTAAAAATATACAACTACTAGAACAATGTAGATTGAGCATCAAAACCACCCAAACTGGTATTCTATCCCCAAATAGTGGGGTCTATGAATCCCTCCAGACAGATGGTGGACAAAAGCCCTTCGACAAAACGTGAATTTAGGCTGGAGCAGAAGTGTTTCCCAGGCAGACCTGTCCATAATGCACCCCTATACTGGTCATTTGGTCCAGATCGAAGACAAAAATCCTTATCCAAAAATACTGCAGCATGCTACCTCCCGGGAATGTTTAGGACTTTCACTTATTTAATGCTGAACTGGGAGAAATTAGAGAAAATCCATTTCAAATCATTGTTTTATGAACATTCTGCCTGTCCTGTTTCTGTCAACAGCCACCTGTAAAACAGAATCATTAATAATGACCTAGTTTAAGCTTCAATCGTGTTTGGACCACTTCCAAATGATAATAACCATTTTGAAGTTCTCCCTGGGAATCTAATGAAATATTGTGAAAATGTTTATGATAACATCATGAGGCAGATCCAGCCAAACAGAGTAAAATATGTAAGGAATTAGGAAACACAGCCAACAGCGCAGCCGGATGGATTCTGAATGATACACAATTGTCAGATGGTTCAGACTGTGCCCGGGAGCAGCAAGTCTGCTATACAAAGTCTTTGCGGCAGAGGCTGTTGACTTCTGAAAAATATGCAACCATTTCCAGCCAAGATGCAGAAAGATGGTGCAAATAACAAGCTTGCCAATTCCGGAGTCCATGAAGTTAATTTTACCTTATCAGCAGAACTGGTGTGTTTATCTGTCCTTCCCTGGGTTTACTTCCTAAACTGATTTTTTTGTTGTCTTTCACAAATGATTTAAATGATTTTGCATATGAACAAGGTTCAATAGGAAAGGCTGAGATGAGGGACACTTTCTCAGGAAAACACCAGGGCCCCGCTGGTCACACAACATGCCGGCAGTGAGTTCTCGCACGGAAACACCCTGAAGGCATCGACACATTGCTCGACAGTTCCCTCTGATTTCTAAAGGTCCTTGATGGTTCTGTTGATGCATGCTGCGACGTGTAGTCACTATTAACAAGGACTTTAGATAAGCTACATGCTTAAAGAGGCATCTTGAGCCAAGTAATTAAGTATTCCGCTCTATAACTTGGTGAAGGCAAAGTCAGTTTGGATTATAAAAAAAGCACCTGGCAGCTGTTATTAAAGAGCATGAGTGGTGCACGCTGTTGACTCGGCCTACCTTGCTTGGACTGCTGCAGCCTCTGTTCAGACTTTGCATCTGGGCCCATGGGCTCCTTGTCAGGGGACTGGCTCTGGTCACTCTTGGCCTCGTTGCTGTCGCTCTGAGAGACAGCAGCCAGTTCCGGGGTGGGACTGGCATTGCTGCTCGTCTCCTGCTTCACGGGGGACGAGTCTGCGATGGAGCTCTGGTTGCTGTTGTCATCTGAGGGAAACCCAACATCAAGGCATCAAATGTAGAACTGGCCAAAGCATCAATTGGTGCTTTTCCATGGCCACCAAAAACCGAGCCGCACCGCAAAGAGCAGGTTTTCCACTGTAATGTATGAGAGTCCTATCCGACCCACACTGGCTTAATCATGCTTTTGGCCCTGCTAGTAAATCGAGCTGTCTGAGTCACCATGATCTAATTAGTTCAAATGCACAAAGATACTGGTGTTCTGCATCAATATGCATGGATTATCTAAAGAAAAAGGGCATTTTCAGTATATTATTCATTATTAGTAGCATTGCACCGTTATTAATGCATTCCCAATAACTCAGAATCTGAACATTTCTAACCTCCTTTTTAAAGTACTAGAGAACAGTTGAACAGAATGAATTCGTAATGCAAGCCAATGCTAATTCCGATAGCATTTAAAGCAAACATAACAGAGATTCTCACAGATATGCTACCAGAAACTAGCACGTAGTAAATCATGATGTACACCTTGTGCACAGTCAATATTTCCTCAATTTTATGTGACTGTCGGTTTCCAAACCTAGCAACACCCCTACCGGGTCGACATTCCTGCAGTGGAAAATAAAAATGAGCTGGAATCGGGCGGTGACTAGTGTCGATTCGAGTTGGACATGCCCTGGGTCCTGTAAGCTAGTGGAAACATGCCATATGTTTGTATGCAGGGGCAGAGCCAGAGGGCCCCCATGCCTCAATTGACAAAACTCCTAATTGCACTATAGTGAAAACAAGCTATGGATGCAAATGTGGCAATAGGGGGTATATTGGTCGAGCACTTTACTCAACTTCATAAACATGGGTCAAGCTTTTGGGTGTGTATAGCTATGTATATAACACAGGGCGTACTAACTTTAAAAAAAAACACAAAAACACTGGGTCTTACCATGCATATCCATCATTCCGGGGGAGGAGCTATTCTCAGGGGTTGTGACCTCTGACCCGCACTTCTCATCTTTACCCTTCTTCTTGTTTTTGCTCTTCTGCAAAACAGCAGGCTTAATGAAGCGGTGCTCACGGACACCTGCACAAATCCGTTACCACAGCAACTGCATTCCCTGGATACACTGGGGAGGACTGGGGCATCCTTAGCCCAGCAGGGCAACACTCATTCTTAGCAGATATGCCAAAGTGGTGACGTTAGTTCGACTCCTAGTCAGTCTGACACGTGTTACACTTTGGCAGCTTGTGTCGAGGAACACTTGGCAGGAAACACCATAAACAGGAAGTGTGAACCTTTTATTGACCTTCGGGCGATTTTTTTTGTTTAGTCACCCTTGCCATTATTATTTTCAGAACCTAGTGAGCAAACAGTGGCTTTTATGATAGTTAAGTATTTCCCATTTTACAGCATATTCTTGGCAACTTCCTAGGTCAGCCTGTATCCGTTATCAGGAATGCCTTTCACGTCACTCCACCCTATCCGCTAACCTGGGGACGTACTCAAACACACTGTTGCCCTGAGTGAGGATGTCTGAAAATTGAAATGTGAGTGTGGAAATATCCCTCAGCAGGGCTGTGATGTGGACTCAAATGTTGCTTTTAAAAATTAAATTACATTTGATTATGGAGCAGTAGGGTAACAGTTGTTTAGCAAAGCAAAAGTAACCAAACTACAAAAATGTTATAAAACCTATCCATGGGATTTGAGCAAAGAGGTTACTTTAAGAACTTCTGCTGTGGAGTCCAGCAGGTCAAAACTTACATCATCAGTCTTGGGCTCAGTCACGGGGACCCACTTGTAGATCCGGAGCGACGTGTCACCAACTGTCACCCACTTTTTCTCCCTGTATAGTAACAACCCCCATCAGTATGACTCCAGCAAGGTTTAAGAAACTGGTTTAAGAAACTCTCTTCTTTGCAAATGGGAATCTAACATTTTAAATATGTTTACATTTATTTTTCCCATCATTCAAGTCACTCAACAAACAACAAAGAGGCCGTGGGACCCCCAAGGTCAGATCTTTAACTTGGCGTAGCAAACATGATGCACTGAACCTTTTGGTGTAACGCTGACAAAGCTGTACAGGGGCGCAGAGGGGACTCTTACAGACCCCTCGCAGGGACACACAGGCAGCGTCTGGCTCACCAGCCAGCCAGTCTAGACGGGGAAAAGACCCGATGGTACGCCATTGTCATCCCTGGGCAGTCCTCCAATTTAGCTGCTGCAGTTGGGCACAAAAGGTATCCCCAGGGTGGTGGTGCTCTGAGAAGTGATATAGCTTGGTACCCATGACAAAGCCAGTCTGGGGGGGTGAAGGGGGCACTGGAGTACTGATGAGCAGGGATTGTGTTCAACAAGCCCCCAAGAGTTGTTTAATGTCAGAAGCATTTGGTCAGCAAAAAAAAAAAAAAAAACACATTAAAATCTAATTTGCTTATACATAAAATGCTATTCCAGATTCCAAAATCGTCCTTTAAGAGTGTACTGAGCGAAGTAGTCATTTTATTTAATCTCTTTATTTTCACAAAATAGCGTTATTGTGTAAATTTGGTTCGCTATTAGATCCGGGTCTGCGTTTTTATGCAGTGTTTAATATGAAAACACTTATGACTTACAAGAATATATTTCTATATTTTGGTTGTGATATGCGTCCGTCGACTTGGGTCGCAGTCTGAATTTAAAGTTAACATTGCAGTAAAACATCGGCAAATAATTAAATAATGTTTAAAACACTCGGTTTCACATCCGAGCCTAGGCCCAAACAGAAATAATACGGCGAACCAAAATGGTTTTAAAATGTTTATAAGCGCACAAAAAATATTTTTAACTCGACATTTAAGTCGATATTCCGACCCTTCCGTGATCGCTATCGCCCGAAAAATTCGCGACGATGTTATTCCAGTAATCCTTCGTCGGCGTCCCACTAACATCCAATATGGTTAAATATAAATAAAATATATAATGATGCCATCTTCGTGCAGTCGATTGCGATGAAACAATGTAATCTTCGGTAGATTTCAAAGTGTGAGTCATATTGCGTGTTCGGCCATGCACTGCCTCCCCCTCCCAGCCCCCACCGCACGCTTTTTCAATTCGGACTAAAGAGCGACTCTAAGCGCTAAATTTAAAACCCCGAGACCGTATAAAAACTATTGCGACTCTAGAGCGCCGTCGTCATATAGTTACAAGGTGGAAATTATTGTTATGATTTGTGTCTCTCCCCCCATGCACTCCACACAACGCGGCTCCCTCCACCCGGCATTACAGCGGGCTGCAAACAGCAAAGGCTTCATGTGACTGCAACGAAATGGCTTCTGGGTTCAACCCACATTAATGGGAAAAAAATCATTTTAAAAAATCGACACGAGTGCTGTTTGTAATCGGCCCGGTGTGCGATACCGGGTGCGAGGGCGCCGATGCACACCTGAGCCAAGCGGAACAAGCCGAACGGATTGAATTCAAGATGACCCCGCTTTCATTTAATTCTTTCTTCTCGTCCTCTCTCCTCCCCCACGATCTGGCTTTCTGGTATTAGATAACGAATAAGGGCTTTTTTCCCTCTCCTTCCCCAGACAAACTTACCATTTTCGTACTTTCTCAATAGCGGCCATAACCCGCTTGATGTCATCTTTCGCTCTACTCCGGGTCTCCGCGCGGACCGACCTGCCCGACATCGCTGCTGCTCCTTAAATATATATATATTTTTTTCTAAAGCTCGCCGGCAGTTCAGACACAATGCAAACATTCAATGTAAGAGCTTTGAAAGCGGGGAGCGCGCCTGCGCCGACTGCAGCGCAGAGAGGAGCCCACAGCTGCACGGCCGGAGCGGAGCTCAGCGCAGCGCGGCGCCGAGAGGCGAGGCGGACGGGCTTTATCGCACTTTGTGCGACGATGGTGCGAAAAAGCAAGCAGAACAAAAGGAGCTCCGGAGTTGCATTGTTGTCGCTGGAAGAAAAAAAAACTTCATCCGGAACTTCGCGCCGTAGACCGGCACGTAGACGCGGGGCTGCTCGGACGGAATAAGGAAGATGGTTTTAAAAAATGTAATACATTTATTCAATAATACTGAAGGGAAATTGATTTTTAAATGTATTTTATTTGGATAAATAATAAAAATAATTGACAATATATAATTTTAACAGTTTATTTTTATTTTTAACTTTTCCAATAATACAGATAGAAAAAACACAAAATTATTTTATTTGTGTTGGTGGAAAACCCATTAATAAGTAACTAAGTAGAATTATTCTAAATGTACTTTGGGTGAAAATTAAAGTATTGGGAGGAAATCCTTTTAAAAATAATAAAATGTGTAAATAAAATGTAATAATACATGCACAAAGGATGACAGGCAAAAAATGAAAGTGGAGGGCAGTTGTACGGAACAGTTCATCATGGAGGTGTCAACGCAGTGTCAAATGTGGCAAATCCAGCCAGGCCTGCGGAAGTCGAGTTCACATCCCTGCGGGATGGCACCGGCAAGCCGATGGCAAGCGATTCACACCTCTGGCCGTGAAATCGGGGCCCCGGTGAGCAGCTGCTCCCTTCTGGAGCACACAGGCTCTCTGTGACGGTAGCTGAAGCCCAGGATGTCCCCTATCAGCGTGGCCTCTGTGATCTCGACCGGGACGGTGTGCTCCACCAGGGCCTCTGTACCTGCATCCCACACACAGACCAGCAAACGCACACGTTAAGCACTGCTGGGCCCACATGCATGGGCATAGCTTTAGGCAGAGCTCTGGGAGGATTGAGGTCTCCACCCATTTAAGGGGCCCAGGTATTAGCTGGTTTTGATTATTGAGAGGGTTAAATCCCCCCACCCCCCCATAATGTATATCCAATGTGACATCACATGTCCACTTACCTCATTGCTGCACAGATTTTATTACTGTTCCATGCTCATGTGGGGTCCTTGGATTTCACTCAATGTTCAACTTGCATTAATAAAACATATAATAATGCACTTTTTCTTCTATATCAAAACATCCCTAAGATCTGAACTTACCAATATCCTGACCATCTCCCAGGTCAGATCCTCCGCTTGCATTTAACCCCAGTAATGTGATGAAGGACTCTGCCAGTTCCTCTTCCGTCATGTGTTCCCCTTATGAAGCATCCCAACAAAACACAAAACCTCAGTGCTATGCTCCAGCTGATGAGCCACCTTAATCTGCAGATCATTATGTGACATAACGGTGTTTTGGGGGCGGGGCTCGCTGTTAGCTCTTGTTTTACTTGTGAGTCATTTGTTGTTTTTGTATATGCGGATGATGCATAGCCACACCTCTTGCCTGTAGAATGTCCAGAAGTTCCTCCCTTTTCAGGCACCGCTCTCCCTCTTCATTTGGGCAGCCCAGGAGCTCGAATAAGCGCTCCATCTCAGGCATGTAAACCTCCAATGCTGGCCTGTGGTTGACGTACAGTTTTATGAACTCCTCCAGGTCCACATCCATCACGTACTTCCCCGTCTCAGCATAGCGGCTGAACTTGACTTCATTGTGTATGTCCTCAAGCTGGCGAAGTTCGGGGTAGGAACAGTTAGCCAGACTCCTGTCACCCCCAGGACAGCTGAGATGAACTGCCCCCCCCCCTCCCCATTACCTCCTGCTCCGTGGGAAAGAAGCCCAAAGCTCGCATCATGAAGGGCACCTCTGCCAGAGGGATTGTTGTGGACAACTGCCGGGGCTCCATAATGTCTACGGCCTGACTGCGCAGCTGACAGTGATAGAAGTAATCCTCCATTTCCTAAGAAACATAAACATAAGGCCAATGTTACTTACGGAAGGACAAACCGGGGCTTTAACTTCTGGTTAAAGTTCAATTATGGCCTGGCCATAAATGTAGTTTGATGGAGGGTGTGTCATGTGGGTCTCATGTGTGATGCCTCTTCCCATTTGCCACAGCTAAAATCATCTAGCTACTGTATGACTTGAACCATTTTCTACCCATTCAAGAAAATTTGCCCCCATGTGCAGTACAATCTTCATTTACAATGACAGGCATTGTAATAGTATAAATATTTTTTAAATACTTGTACAAATAACTACATCCAAGGAAAACATGGTAATTAGCATAGAGCTGAGTATTTACTGCCCCTCTGTGTTTTTCTTAAAGACTATGCATTATATCTTAAATCTGTTGTTACTGATAAAGGCAATGCTGTAAATAGTGATTAGGCAGAGAGAATGAAGTTCCCACCTTGTAGAACTCCCCCTCTCTCCCTCCTTCCAGCAGCCCATAGAAAGGCTCAATTCCCTGGCCTCCAAGAGACGCCACAGCCTCCAAGGCACTGAAACACACCGTGAAGAGAAGTAAAGCAGCCTTATACACTGACCAAGACAGCCAGCTAGGTTACAACTTTACAACAATTATTCCGTTTCCAATCTGTTCTCACACATTTGATGGGTCATGAATTCAGTCATTGTGGTCATTCAAATTATTTATAACCAACCATGGAAAATTAAACCATCAGTAATTTCCTGCTTGAGGTTGCACTTATTTTCCATTCTGGTCAAGAAATCTCTACACATATAGACAGGCTTTAGCTTGGCCTGAACCTGTTCAAATTGTAGGCCAAGCTTGAGTATGGGGCTTGGGCTTACTTCAGGTTAGTCTCCCATGCGAGGAGGGTGCAGTCGACTCCGCCTGCAGTGAAGATATATTTGCCATCGTAGGAGCAGGTGAAGGAGGAGACGCCGGTTGGATGACAGAGCATGGCAAAGGACTTGTGGGGGTTTCCATCCAAGGGCAGGATCTGAAGCCCCACCTTGGGCAATAAAAGAGCTGGTCAAGCAGCCTGTGTCAGTTCCTTCCGCAGAAGAACGATGGGAATCCCAGAGCAAAGCCCAGTAAACAACTATGGTAATATATCCTTATTTCCCCATTGTCTTCTGCCTTATCAAAGCTTCTCTTCTGCTTCTCATGGAGCTCTTGGACCTAGAAGTCCTTTGTTTTACCATTGGTCCTGCTAAGTGACTATACCAAAAATGTCTACTTTAAGCAAATTCTAGGTATCTGACTATTCACTAAAGTTCATGTTTGGAGTGTTACATCTGGGTTCATTTTTACCGCAGGGTTTCTGTCTTTTGTTCTTCTGCATTTAACCCTTAAACATGTTTTTGACCCCGTACTTAAACAATTCAGCCAATAATTAATACAGGTCTCAAGTAATGTCTAGGCAGTGAAATAATCAGTTCTTCCTAATTACATTTAATTAGAGAGGAAAATATACAAAAACACATTTCATTCACCTTATCTTGATTGATGAAGACCAGGTACTGGGTCTTTTGGTTCCCTCCTGCTGACGCGGGCAGACTGGCAATCTTCTTAACAGGAGACCCATACGTGGGACCCAAAACTGTCTTTCTGCTCAGGAAAAACAGAAAACAGTTACACTATCTGAAAAGGCATAATTAGCACCTAATTACAGCAGGAGGACATAGCAGCAATGAATATAGTGAATGCAGTGATATATAAATGTCACTGTAACTGATTCAATAGACGATTTTAATACAACCTTACTTTAGGACGTACACTCACCTAAAGGATTATTAGAAACACCTGTTCAATTTCTCATTAATGCAATTATCTAATCAACCAATCACATGGCAGTTGCTTCAATGCATTTAGGGG
>JAABNY020000039.1:35616278-35626347 GCA_015164015.2 Brevimyrus niger | reverse complement strand
CTGGATGTGCATCCCACAAATCTCCATCAACTTCAAGATGCTATCCTATCAATATGGGCCAACATTTCTAAAGAATGTTTTCAGCACCTTGTTGAATCAATGCCATGTAGAATTAAGGCAGTTATGAAGGCGAAAGGAGGTCAAACACCATTAGTATGGTGTTCCTAATAATCCTTTAGGTGAGTGTATTTCCCATTGGTTTTTATCAGTAAATAGTACGTTGTTTGCTGATAGAAAATAATGATGATCTTATGTAATAAGAGGTTGAAAGAAAAGACTAAAAAGGTGAGATGGATGGAGGGATGGAGGGTACGACAGGCTGATGCTGACCTGCACATTTTGGTGGTACTGTTGAAAAGCTTTATCTTGAAATGGTCGGAGACAGTGAGGAGAAAATGCTCTGAGGTGAGCGGTGGGTACCAGGCCATGCAGGTGGGCACGGCGCCCTGCTCCACGCGTCCCACACTGCAGATCCGTAGGTCATCCTCCCTGCTGCCCAGGACGTCATACTCCACCTGCTCACAACACCTGCATCACTGGCAGTCCAATCAACAGCTCTCCAGAACATTGCAGGATGTTCCGCAGGGGACTCACCAGCATGCGATCCATCCCAAGGGAGAACAGCCTGGGCTGGCTGCTGTCCAGCTGGACCCCGAACAGGAGGTCCTGGATGGGCTTGTAGTGGGACCGATGCCGGCCCAGGTATCTCCATACTTTCCGTCCGTCCTCGGAATGGACTCGGATCAGCATCACGGTGTTCCCTGTGTCCTGGAATGGGAACATCACCATTATCCAGCCCAGTTCACTGCCGTCCTTTCAGTGCCCTTCATGCTTCTTCCTCACGAGGAACAAGGCCTCATTTCTGCAGCTCCTCCAGCGACTGTAACACATGTAGCTCGGGGCATATCTAATCCTCTCCTGCCTTCTTTTCTTCAAGCGACTAATAGAAAGACTCTAATCCAATGATCCACGCCCTCCACTCACCGCTGTGGCCAGGTACTGTGAGTCCGAGGAGAAGGCCACGTGGGTTATGCAGCGGCTGCTGTATTTTAACAAATGGTTCTCATCATACTGGGAAGCTGAGGTGTCCATGATTTCTACAGCTCCACAGGTGAAGCCCAGGGCCAAAAAGACACCTGTGTCAGGCAAACACATCAGAAGTCTGACTTTATATTGCTTGAATTTTCACATACTGTAACACTCTAGTTATGGATAGAGACTATTAATCTCTCATAACTGTCAATCCATCCACCTATCAGTTCATCCTCCCACCCTCAAACCACACCTCCCGGGGACGTCACAGCACCTCTCAATACTATCATCCCTAAAATTAGCTCAATTTGTTCACTCCACATTATACATTGTATTTATAACGCATATAGTCCTACAATGTAATGCATCCGACTCCTACAAAATGTATTCCATAACATGTGTTTATGCTGATGCATTATGTCTGTTGGTTCATGCACCTCCTCCTGTAATTATGTGCACTAACTTTTGCACAAACCAGCTTACAAGGATCTCACAAATTAGTTATTATAAGCCACCAGATAACTCTGACATTTATAAGATATCAGTGCACAACAGATAGAAAATAATAATCCTTTCTTCCTATCTTGGGCTTTTTAGTCGATCGTATTTGCCATGTTATGATAAATACTTGAAGGAGGGGATCATTTTAGCCCATTATATTATGGAGGACTTCAACCATTATCCACAGTGCCTGCGCTCCATGGTGTGACACCCAGAAAGTCCCTCGCCCGGCTACCTTGAGCATCATATGCCAGACACTGAATCTGCCTCTTCTCCTGGACGGCCCTGCAGTAGACGAGCTCTTTCTGTTGGTAGTTCCAGATCCTGAGGAGGCCGCAGAGGCTGCCCATGGCGATGACAGGCTGACATGGGTGGCAGGCGACAGCGTGTAGAGCCTCCGAATGCCCCCTGAGCAGCACCTGTGGCGGGCCAGCTTGCGGGTCAACGTGCAACATTGTGGCGTCGGCTGTAGACAGCACAAACCTCCTGTAGGGGGCGTGGCATGGGGGTTACATCCTGAATGAGCGCCACACGCATCCTCACCAATAAACAGCATTAAATATGTTTAATAGTTATTATAACGTTATCAGAATGATTGTAATTATTGATTTGCTGCAGTCTGGTAACTATACAAATACACCTTTCAGCTCATTTGAATTTGTGTTTTCTTCTGTTTTTTGATTAAAACTTGGCATTTAAGTAGTGTTAAGAAAACTGCAGCCCCACTCACCGAATGAATGGCTTGAACTCCGAACTGAGTTCTGAAAGCTCCCCACCTGAGCAGTCCTCCTCCCTAGAGAAGGAGATGGACGCCACAGGGCCCAGGCCAAACTGGCTGAGCCGCTCAACTTGCTTGAAGTGCTCATTGTAGACGGTGACATGGCCCTGGACGTTGCCTGTCACGATAAAACTGTAGGCTGTGTGTTAAACTCAAGCAGCCAAGATGGAAGCAGGTAGCACAAGGGTTAGCAAAATGTTGGGTGCTTTAACTATTAAATTTACTTGTTATATTTATTTAGCAAATATTTTGTCCAAAAAGAAACACAAATGAGGAAAGTTTAGGGTCAGAGAGCAGAGTCAGCACTCCTGAAGCAGCTGGGCAGATGGGTTTTACTGAAGACTCCAGTAGTAATACAATCACACCACTAGAAATAGGTCTCAATCCTATAACCTACTGGACACATGCACAGATCCCTAACCCCTAAACCCTAACATAGTTGCTATGTATACTGACTCAAAATAATGATGGCAGTTAAGAGAAGATTTGATGGTGATAATTACTAGGGATATGTAAATGAGGTTTTGTGCTGTCCATTGGTTGCCTTATTTATTCATTCATTTGGGGGGGGGGGGTATCTGGTGCCTATGCAGGCAGCATAGGCACAAGGCTGGATGTGATGGCAGACCATTGCAAAGCTCAAATGTGTACAATTTCTCTCTCTCACACACACACATTATGGACAATTTAGAAACTCCAATTAGCCTACCAGTGTGTCTCTGGACAGAGGGAGAAAAACAGAGTACCTGAAAGGGAGGACACACAAGCTCCACACAGGCCATGGAGGCGCGATTCATACCCCCACACCACCTCATCTGTTGATTCTGATTAAGCCAAACCCACACGTCATATCCACATCTAATTACAGGATTCAAAACCTTGCTTGTCCTTTGAGAGACTTTAACTTCTTCAACTATTTCAAACTAGAAAATCTGAGTAGGCAAATACATCTTTCGGCTCTCAGAATGGACAAATTGTGCAGGTGGATCCACCAGAACCCAAGGATTGTCTCCTCTTTTAACTGCTGAGGGGTTAAACTTAGACCTCGGCCTGCAGGCAGGGTGTTGAGGCTGTGCAGCCGCTCACTGGATACCTGTCGATCTGGGTCAGCACAGAGATGCCATGCATCTCAAGCTGGATGAGCTTGGTGGCTTTCCTGGGCAGCAGCCCCGGGGGGGGCACACTGTGGGGGGTTTCCCACACCAGCACGTTACCCGTCAGTGTGGCTGTCACTGCCTGCACACCCCCAGGATGGAAGATGGACTGACTGAAGGGGCCCACTGCCTTTTTGAAGGTCTGAAGAAGAAACCGGATGGATGAAGAAAACATATCAGACACAGAGATGACGGATGTCAGACCTTCTGAGTCTCTTAGTCAGATCTACAAAGTGTGGATCATCATGACATCATGCTTCTATCAATACATGCAGGAGAGTATCGCCAAAAAAACAAGCATTCTGATCCAACCTTATCTGAAATTTTAGGTGCCAAAAATTCAAGACGCCCCTCGTCCTGCAGAAGAGGATGAAGTATTATACTTGGAAATACATGAATTGATTCATTAAAATAAACTGGAAAACACTGAAAGACTGTATACCTTTGTGTGAAATAAAACACGACTCTCACTGTTACTCAGGAGTTGATTGCTGTCCGTGGGATGGAAGAGGATATGTTGCTAGAACAAATTTTAAAATATACTTAAAAAATATACACAACTATTATTCCTTTTTGACCCTAACAGGCTGCTATACCCCATGACATTCACGTTAATGACACGATAAACACACTTTTTACACCACCCAAGCAAATAAGGACTTGATTTAAATAATCATAATGCTAATTCAGATTTGTACCTCAGTACTACAGCTTGAGAGAACAGACACATTCTGTAGTCCATTGGTAACAGTGCTGGCACTCATTAAATGCGCAGTACATACTCATTACATTACTGGAGTCTTACCTGACGGCCGTATTCTGGACCCACTTCCTTAACACAGAGCGGGGTTTCTGTGTCAGCTGTCCAGTCCCAGATACAAACTCTCTAAAAGATTCATTGAAAATTCATTAAGCCTCGGGTTACTTTTTTTCCATGATTAAAAAAAAATTAAGTCAATGTCAATGATAAATAAGTGAACACTCTGTCATACCACATATTTCTGGGACAGTAACATTAAATCTGTTTACACTAATACCAATCCACAACAGATCACAGTGTTTCCTTAAATAATACACCTAAATCTCAATGCATTTCAAAGCACCTATACCTTCATCATTTAGAAATTCCTATCATTTGGTGATTCACTTTCACCAAGTGGTCAAAGGTGATGTTAGCTGAGGAATTGTTATTCCTACAAAATCCAACAAACCTGAATTTCTCGGGCTCCAACCGTGACCAGCAGCTTTGAATCTCTTGACATAGCCACCTCTGCAACGCCACCTTCAGGATGGCTGTCAAACAGCGTCCTCACAGGAATGCTGCAGCAAAATAGCGTCCACCAATTTCTATATCTACCACAGGCCAGATAATTAAAAACTAGAACCTGGCTAATTGCAGAAAAACAATGAAAATGGATTTAAAAGAAAGGTTCAATAATTATTATAGTGTTATCAGAATGATTTTAATTATTGCTTTGCTGCATTCAGATAAGGCTAGGATGTAGGTTCGGTTTCAACTTTTTTAGGAACCAAAATCAGACCTAAATCTCCTGCTCCCCCAAAACCACACAACACTCCCACACTCCACAGCCATATCCCCACCTGCCAGGTAAGGCTTTACCCTGAGTAAGAGTCCCATATTATCACCAAGCTGTCCCGGCCCTGGTCTGCTGTCACCAGCCATCGTCTGTCTTCACTGGCACACAGACAGGAAACTGGACTGCAGTGACCCTAGGAAGCCATGCCAGATTAATGTTATAATGTTGTAATGTTACAGCTATTTTATTCCTGTTCTTTTTCATTCTAATTTAAAAAAACAGCAATTGTCTTTTGTTCTTGCCATGAAGCATCGAAGTATAGTGTGGGGATTCTTACAATGAATAGGAAGGCAGCATCTCAGCCAATAGCAGCATGGCAAGACATTCCTAACATCCATTCATCCATCTATCCAAGTCAGGGTCATAAGGCAGCAAGGGGCACAAGGTTGAGGTGCACCTTGACTGGTAGGTATGCCATTTCATCACAGGCCATACATATGCACACACTGCCAAACATCACTAGCAACTTAGAGATGTCGATCAGCTTAACTGCATGTGTCTGGGCTGAGGAAGGAAACCCATGGGGCACACAAAATGGGGGTGGAATTCAAACTGCGAGCTCTAGAGTTGTGAGGAAACAGCGCCACCCGCTGAGACACTGTGCCACCTACAAGACTAACTCATTTTCTCCCACTTAAACCATTACTGAGTTCCCCTATACACATCATGTAAAATAGGCAGGGTGTCAATTAGAGATAGTTATTCACATGTCAGCTATTTATATTCCACAAGATTAAGCTATTTGCATGGCAATTACAATGCGTGTATTGCACTAAAGCAGAGCAGAGCCATAAATTTAGTTAAATCTGTCTTGTGGGTATTCATTAGGACACATTACTTTAATCAGAGGTTATGTGTTTTTCATATAGTACTGTAGCAGAGTTCTAATCAGTACCTTACTCTGCGCCCCCGAATTCCACTTCCAGAATGTGTTGTGGAGTCAAAGGTGATCAGTGTATGGCTGTGCGGGGTGCTTGCCTGGAGAAGGTGCTGGGAGGCGGAGGTGTGATCATGCATCACTGCCACATGGGCGCAGGCGTAGAAGGTGACCAACCGCTCTTTGTCCTGCAGGCTGAAAACGGGCAGGGCCTTGTTCATGCCGAAAGCCCACGTCAGAGTCTGGAACAGTCATTCGGGAAGAGACACCAGTTTGGTGACTATACATTAAAACCATCAGGCCTCTCGAGAGCATGAAAATTAGTAGTAATAAAATAGTTTAAATGTATTATCGTAGTAGTAAAATAGTTGATATTTATTATTACTTGCACTTTTTCCACAACCCACTATCCATATTACATGTGTTTGGGTGTACATAAGTAATACTGTTTTATTTAGTGTTGTATCTTATTTTATTTTATTTTATTTATTTATTTGTATTCTTATTCTTGTATTTTTATATTCCTGGTATTACTCTTGTACTCTTTTCTTGCTATCTGTCTTCAGCTGTGGTAACGCACAAATTTCCCTACTGTGGGATCAATAAAGTCCTATGTAATCTAATCTAAAATTAACAGCTATTTTGGAAAAAAAGTCCCATATACATTATTATATTTGAGTTACACTGTGACTTCATAAGTATGACGAGATCCAATATGAATGTTCTGAATGAATCTGAACTCAATCATGTTAGCCTGGCCTTTTAAAGAATTACATGAATGTTTATTTATTTTGTGACATACAAATTGCACATGAATATGTAAAATCTCCTTACCAGAGGGTGGGATTTGTGGGGAGACCGGCTCTGCTGAAGGGGAACCAGTGTTCTGGGCGTGGCTGTGTAGACCAGTAAGGCCTCCTGCTGCTCCTGCAGCTCACCTAGCCTGTGCCGCCCAGCCACCGTCTCACCATCCTCACCCGGGCCAGCAAGGGTCTCTCTTCCCCCTTCATCCTCTGCTGCCCCATTGCTTGCTACCCCTGCCCCATCCTCAGTTTCCCTGGAGGGGCAGGAGCTTCCTACTCCGTCAGCCTCAGACATAGGCAGATCCACTCTATGCTGCTTTTAGCAAGAATAATCAGTAAAATTCTTCAAATGGTCACACTTTGCAGGAATAATTTTATTTAATGGTATTGTCTTATGTACTGTAACAGATTTTTCCATTACTGCAAACCCAGCCTGTCATTAAAACAAAATTCCAAATTTAAGAGATGTGCAGGTGAATAATATAACTAATGGTGTGAGTAATATATGTAATTTATAAACCCTGGCTACTTTATCAGGTGAATGTAGTTAGTATCATGTAGAATGTATGTTTGACTCCAGAAATACTTTAAAAGTAGTTGCATATTCCGAAAAGCATCCCTGCACACCCCTGTTGTACTGAGCTGTTATTTTCGCACTTGTAATTTTCATATTAGTCTAATAAGTCTGGCCATTCTCCTCTGACCTCTCTCATTCAGCAGGTGTTTTTAGTAACAGACTTGTCCCTGATTTTTTTTTTTTTATCATTCTCTGTAAATTGCAGACAGTGCAGTGTGTGAAGATCCCGGGAGGGCAGCTGTTTCTAAGATGCTGAAATAACGACGTGCAGCACCAACAAACCATGTTTAAATTCAGGGCCCCCTCCCCGCCATCCGAACGCTGGACCAAGAAATATCGAATAAACTGGCCACTGCTTTGTGCCGGTTTACATTACTTTCAGAAGTGTCTAGCTGAGTAACTGCAGCGCATAGTAGAAAACGACATTAGGATGGTATTAATGAGGGATCTTTGTTTTTATGATACTTTAATAATTACAGCTTGCATTTTTAGGCGGACGTATTGTACACAGCGCAACCCACTTTCGAAAGCATAAATTCAGCATGAACTCGGAGACAGATAAACAGAAAACAGTCACGAATGCGCAAAAATGTCAAAAAAGCATGCTGCCGTAGCACTTACACAGACGACTCTGACCAGCGGGCGGCTTTGACAAACGAAACGGCAGCTTCCTTTACCGTCTAGCGAAAAGCATCCAGTTGCTAAGATACGCGCAGAAGGCATTGTGGGACAGAGACAAGGCGAATTTAAACTTCACCTCCAAGGCTAACTGTGGCGTTATGACCTTGATTTTGTGATAAACGTCACAAGTTCCTGAAGCTGTAGGAGTTTTATTTTTAAATGTGAAAGCACACCCCTGCTGAGTGTGTGTGTGTTTGTCTATATGTTATTGTTTTGTAAACTTGTGTAACAAATCTTGAAGATGTTAAATAATCCCCATGAATTACACTTTACATTCCACACTTAACAGTGCTATTTGCTTTTAAATCCTGGCTAATTGTGCCAGGATTTAAAAGCAGACTGCTTGGGAACAGCTGCCAAATTAAAATTTCATTCAGTTTATTTTTTGATTTACTATAACAGTATCAACTTGTTTTGCAATCCACAGCCCAGAATTACTAGCCCATATTGTTCTTTAATGAGAATTCAAGGGACATCTACAAACAAGAACAACACACATTGCATTATTACAAATATGGCAAACAAGATTTTATTTTGGTGAAATACATTACAATTAAGGGTCACTGCAAACCAGAAAACATGTTAAATTTCTTAAGACTCCCCAGAGTAAAAACGTAACATTAGTGAAAATATCTGGGAAAAATTAACTGCATGTAGAAATGTGTGGAAAAAAAGGAGCCTTTATGTTGAAGCCATATAATATCTCATACAATTGTCCCATCTTAATTTCCCACAATGCAATGCTGCATGGCCCTCTGGTGCATCCCTTCCTTCTATTACCAGATAGGTACAGACACACATCCACACCAACTGAGAGTGCAAAGAACTTCATTCACATACTCTTCTTCACCTTTGAAGAGGCACCACATTACACCTGTTTGTATTGAAAAGACAAGCGGATAAGGATTAGTCAGAAATATTAAATACATTAATCAAGTACAGTAAAACCTCGGATTAGGAACATAATTCGTTCTGGAAACAAGCTCGTAATGCAAAGCACTCGTACATCAAAAATAATTTCCCCATTAGAAATAATGGAAACTCAACTGATTCGTTCCAGTAAAAATACATAAAACAAATTAACCTGCACTTTACCTTTGAAAATAATCATGGATGATGTGAAGGAGATGAGAGAGGAGGAAGGTTTTTTTGTAGGATGACTTTCACTATAACTAACAGAATCACTGCTATCTGTTGGCTCACTGGAATCTTTTTCTTTTTGTGTGATTTTAACAAGAAACCTATCCAATGACAGCTGCTTTTGCCTCCTTTTCAATTTTGCGGAAATCTGGACATTGCATTGTCAAAAACGTATTCGTTGCTCGCACTGCTATGCCCTTATTCGGGTGGTGCTTTTCTACTAAATTTTGACTATACGAGTCAGGTACGCCGACTAAGACCATGCATGAGAAACGCTTACCCACAATCCCGCAGTGAGAGAGAGAGAACCACTGTATGACAATGTGACATTAGGCATAAAGAGTATACATAATACTCTTTTTTTTATTGCAAGACCTCGCTCGTTTATCAAGTCAAAATTTATTTAAAAATTTGACTCGTCTTACAAAACACTCACAAACCAAGTTTCTCACAATCTGAGGTTTGACCGTACATCCATAACATACTTCTTATACTTAACTATAATTCTGACTCCTGAATCCTTTACAATTCACTGCAGTATAACTGAAGAGTGGGTTAAAACAGTTGTTTTTAACATGTAATTCATAAAAACTTTACTATATTTTTTACATTGCTCTAAAAGCAGCCATTTTTCTACAGCAACCCCTACAGGTTTGCATGCCTGTATATAGTCATTTTTACCAAGGGAGGGAGTTTGGCTATCAGTAGTATACATAACTAATGCTATTTGATGCTTTGGCGTTTCCTCAAATGTAATTATAAATTTTTATAAGTGAAGCCAGAGATGAAGAAAGACATAAACAAGCAATGCAACCCCCCCCCCCCCCCCCAAAAAAAAAAAAAAAAAAAAAAAGTGGTATTTGGGGGAGGGTGAGGGAGGGGGGGGGAGGCACATGTGCCCTCCCACCCATGGGACCGGGCGGGGGGC
>JAABNY020000039.1:35593008-35612298 GCA_015164015.2 Brevimyrus niger | reverse complement strand
TATGAGCACTTTTTAAATGTGATTTTCTGGCCCTTTAGTATGAAACACTGTTTTGCAGTCTATAAAGAAAATGAGCTCGGTATTTGAAAAATCCTGGCTACGGCCCTGCCCCCAGATGGACATTTGCCGTATAAGACGCAACCACTTTTCCCCCCCAATTTTGGGGAAGAAAAAGTGCGTCTTATATGGCGAAAAATACGGTAATCTGAGCTTCTTTGCACAAGATGTTACCTAGAATGCTTTTCTAACAGGGGATCTCAGCCAGTAGGAAATCTGAAACAGAAATGCAATGCGGAGGCTGTAGACGTCAACACACCAGGTTGGTGAAGTAGTATCCACTCTCTCCAGCCATGACGCTGTGGGCCAGGCCAAAGCGGATGACGTACTGCATGTTGGAATAGAGACGCGGCGGGTTGGCCTTCAGCACCACGTAGATCAGGCCCGACAGGAAGTTGTCGGCATCGGCTGGCCGACGGCTCGAGGACGCCAGACCCTGAAACACTTTCCGGCAGCACTTGGACACGCACGTCAGCTTGTCTTGGGGAGCTCGCTTGGCGTCCATCTCGATGATAGCTGTCCAGGGGACATGGAAGGGGGGGGGGGGCAATAGATTCCATCGTGATTTAGTATGATATACTGATGGATATGATATATCCATCATTCCAGTCAATTATACTGGACAGGACTGCAAAGGCCTTTGAGCCTAACCCAGGGCCCACAATGCATGAGGTAGTAGACGCCCTGGACAGGATGCCAGTCCAGGTACCTGTGATGGCTGGTAGAAAGGCGTCACTGCCCACTGGCCCATCTCTAGTGCAGGGGACACGCAGCATCTGAGGTGTGACCCAGTTGAGTGCCCTGCAAAACATCAACAGCGAGAAGGACTCATAACAGAGCACATTTCCCAACCATCAGTCTGCTAACATAAAAGGAATATGCATACATGATGCAGGAACACCAGAGAAGTCACCACACAGTGTACAAATGTCAAAACAGGTACTGGCACTAAAGAAAATAACATTGTTAATGTGCAACCGTGTAGGCTGAGGTTTCTAAAAAGTCATAAAAAAAATATTGGGCAACTGCATAAGAAAACAGGTACAGCCGACTGGCATTACAGGATGGTGCCATTCTGAAGAACAAGGAGGGAGGGAGAGAAAAGCTGCGTGTGGGGTAATATAGAGATGAAAAACAAGGAGGCTAACTTTATTCTTCTCTGCAGGGCCAGGTCTCTCTGCTCGTCGTCACAGCTGTCATGGCAAAACGCCCATTTGTGGAGCCGCGTCATGATCAGCTTCTCCATGTGCTCCATCATGTAGACGGTCTGCTCCTCAGAGAGGCCTGCATCATGGATAGAAAGCCGAATGGGGCTGCAGCACGTAGGCGGAATTGCGGGTACCAGAGCAGCATCAAGAGGGACCGAACTTTCAGTTAGAAAATGTCAGATTGCATATTCTAAAATTTCCAAATAGATTATTTGTGCCGATGCGGTCCTGCGGGTTAAGACTGTGCCTGTGATCAGAAGGTCACTGGGTCAAATCCCTTGGCTGTCAGACTGATGTCATCGTTAGCCCCTTGAGCCCAATAGTTCCACATGCTGACCCTGCTTTCTCATCTGTACGTGGCTTTGGATACAAGCGTTTAGTAAGTAAGTGCTTCTACATGATCAATTCAAACTCATAGGTCACTTCATGCCCATATACCTAAACAAATAAAATGGGAACTTCATTCAGGTTTTAACATAAGATTATTTACTACTGTAGTTTTGTTCTTTCAGTACTTAGGAAGTACACAATTTTGGTTTAGGGAACCATTGATTTCCTCACCCATATAGCAAAGGTACTTTAATTATATGTAGATGGTTACCATGAAAATTATATAGTGCTGTGTGAAACCAGAGGTATAAAAACATGGGGACTCTCTCTGCCCCAACACTGAAGGTTACGGGTGCAGCCTGTTGTTTAGCTAAAGATGCATAAGAAAATCCACTAAAAGTAAACCAATCAGGGCAGCCCAGAAACACCACACTGCACTATATGCTAGACAAACAATATACACAAATCACCCATTAAAGATTATTAAACGTTAAAGACACAGACATATGACCACTCCCTTCAGACACACACATAACTATACTCATGTCATATTAGCACCATCAGAATACTACTCACCACTGAAATGTCCAGCAATATTCTGGTAGAAGTCCTGTACCAGGTCAGACTGCTTCTGCACGGGCAGGTCCTGCAGAATACGAAGAGAAGGGGACAGTAAGGGACACAAGGTGTGCTGTGGAGTATGAAGGGGGGACAGTAGGGCACTCAGGGCAGATTGTGGAGTATGGAGGGGGACAGTAAGGAATACAGGGCAGAGTGAGGAGTATGGAGGGGGGACAGGGCAGAGTGTGGAGTATGGAGAGGGGACAACAAGGGACACAGGATAGAATGCGGAGCATGGAGAGGGGTACATTACATGGTAGGCCTCCATGGTACTCAGGAAGGCAGTGCAGCGTGACTGTAAGCTCTGAGAGAAGGGCTTCTGCAGCAGCTTCAGGAAGCCGGTGAAGTCGCCCGGCTGCAGAGTCTGGTAGGCCTGCAGCGCCACCTCCTGACTCGCTGACGGCTCTACGGGCAGCGGGAGGGTGGATCCGTGTCAGTCCGTGGCCATTTACCATTAATCCCAGTGTCTTCAGAGCTTCGCTCAGCTTTTACCCGCTCTGTCAGCAGATATCTGCTTATTGTTATTACTGTGTCACCTCAGCTGACGTTTCAAGTGTCAGTCAGATCCCACTAAACAGAGGCATTCTGTAAAGCCCTCGAGCACCCTCACACTCTTTCAGCAGTCAGAGCTGAGCATCCGCGCTTTACTCACTGCTGCACTAGCAAGTAAACAGAAAGATCTGGAAAAACAGCATGCCTCAGGTCAGCATGAATGCACCCAGAAGCTAAAGAACCCGCCAGCACTACATGGCTGGCGCTGCGGCAATGTGGGAGTGGCCACGACACAGCGATACAGCGAGAACCTTGCCGCTTGGCGGGGGACGGCGTGCCCCAGAAGAGCCGCCTCACGGTGTTCACACGTCGGCCCTTCTCTGCACTCTTCTTCTCCTCAAACCTGGAGAAGGTGAGGGAAGATCCTCCATCGCTTGGGGGCTTGGGAACAGGAGGCAGGAGGCTGGTTTTAAAACAAACAGAGGAAAGAGACAGGGCTGATTAAGATCTTTTTGCAATGCAAAACCACACTAATATACTCTGAGAACAAGTCATGAGGACAACGGCGTGTGTGTGTGTGTGTGTAGACAGACAAATCACACATATCTGGGTAAACCTTAATACATTAGTAATCAGCGTGTTCCTCTGAGTGCCAAACATACTTCATATTTCCATTCCACTTTCTTTGGGTCAAGAGATACAGGTTTTTCAATGATCTGAGAGGCGATACATTCAGGAAGAGGCAAACGATGGCACTGCCACCTCACCCGTTGTCACTCGCAGCCTCCTGGGCACCGCGGGTTCGCTCACGCCTGCACTTAGAGCAGTAGCCCTGCCATATGGGGTTTCCATAGTAGCCGCAGTTGTTCTTGCAGAGAAGCTCAGACTGGCTGACGTGGATCCCTCTCTGCTTTACCGCCTGCATACTCTCACCTGGGAGGAGAGGTACAGAAGAGCTCAGAATCCCACACCAGGTCAGTCCAAATGTATGCCCATGGTACACAGGGCAGACTGCAGAGTGTGCAGTAGGGGATAGTAAGGTACACAGATCACTATCAGCATTTTATTCTCTTTCCAACTCTATAAACTACGAGGTTCATACAGGAACAAGACCCTATACAGTGCTGGGGTATCCATGCCCCTCTGGCGCCCCGGTACGGGAATAGCAAAGAATTACAGAATTACAACTAGCTGACTAATTGATGTCTCCCTCCAGTGGAGGACTGAAAAATAGGCTGTCAATGACAGCTAATACGAACTACTACGCTCTTCGTGATTACTTCGAGGCCGTAATTACTGCATCAGTGCAACCTGTGAACCGGGAGCTTTTCGACTTAGCTAAAAACAAACCTGTTTTTGTAGTGGATGAAAATAGATAGCTGAACACGTTTAGCTTAAGCAGAGTATACAAGATATTTATTTTGTCGTTATAAATACACTCGTCGAGATTAACAGACTATAACAAACTTACCTAATGGGACGCTGAATATTGCTATATATCACACAATGGGAATAATACTGTGGGAAAATAATACATTTAAAAAGGCAAATTAATTTTTCTTGTCTTCGAAGGATGTTTTAAGTTAAACTTGCGAGTTGGTCAACCAGCATTTAAAGATTAGGTCGAACAATGCCGATCACATATCTGCGGCCAAATTAATAAGTAATAAAGTTGTACGATTGCAAATCGTAAAGAAACGCGAATGAAATACGGGACGTACTCGCCGGGTCGGCTGATAGAGGGACTTCGCCGGATCCACGGCTCTATTTACAGCTCCTCCTTTAACCCGGAAAGTCTTCGGATACAGAAGGTCAGACCAGCCGGGCGACATTCGCGAAATCCATGCCGCAACTTCCCCATAAACCCAGAGAACTCTCTCTCTCACACACACGCACGCGCTATACATATAAAACACCACTTCATTGAAAAGCATCACTTCAACTTTTATTATCATCAAACGTAATGGCCAACAATGCTGAAAAGATATCGGGATTTAAAACGTAATGAAAAAGGTTTCTAAGATAAGATTTTTATGTACAACATATGCGAAATATTCAAAATATACAATTATTTTCTGCCTTTGATGTTTAAATATAACAAAACTGTTAAGTAATACGAAAGACCAATTTCTGTGGTTCCGCAGAGCAAGAATTGTCATATATATGATCCTTATAAAATTGATTAACTATGTCACGTTGCTGGTTTAAGTTTTTTCTTTTTCGGCTTCACCATCTGAGGCAGTGGGATTCTGAAGGCCGTTCTGCAACAAAGAGTAAATCAATGAGGCAACTCCTTCAAAAATACATTTTCCCATTCGATAAGTTCAAATTAGACGGTACTCACTCGCATGTTGTGCAGATCGGGCTGAAGTTGCAGAATACTTAATATGGGGATGAAAAATTAAAAATTAGGAAAAGTGTAAAATTATTTTAAAATATTCTTCAATATCAGAACATGTCAATACATACCAGCATTTATAATTAGGCCTATTTTTAAAGTCAGTCGCCTAACTCACTCCTCTGGTGGCACAACAGTGAACGTTACATGGTATAATACATATTACATATAATAGAGCCATGTAACTTGTAGCTAATTATCCTGATCATGCAGTATTGGGCATAAGGCTGGGGAATACTTTGGATATGTGTATCACAGGCCACATGCATTCAGATGCACACATGCAGATTAGGTATCTATAGCTTTGTGGGGACCCTCCATTCATTTCTATAGCCATAACCCTAATCACAACTATGGTAACCATAACCCCTACCCAGCCCCAACCTTAAAAATAAGTAACCAAACAAAATACAAGACTCTCTGCTATTTTAGATTTTTGCAGTCACAGATTTTTAAAAACTTGTGTTTCCCCTTGTGGGGACACCTAAAATGTATCTATGTCAAAATAACAGGATTTTAATCGCACACATGCGGAGAACACGTCGTATGTGGGGCAAAAACTCTTGCAGTTGCTGCTCTTACATGTTATATGTGGTATAATTATTACAACTAAATGACAGAAAGTACTATCAACGAAGGTCGTCCGACTCAATGGCTGGGGCCTTCAATACTTTAAAACAAAGGGCTAAAACAAGCATAAACACAAATGGGTTTTGTGACATACTCGACAGACAGACGGAGCAGACGTAGCCGATATCAATGAGGCTGCGATGGCAGAAACAGGCCGCCCTGTAATCCACGTGCACTGGGGGAGGCAGGACCAACTGGGAACGCTGGTCTGAGTCCGGCAGGAACACCCACTGCACAGGACACAGACAAACAAGGAGCAATGTGGATGTAGGGTGTCCCTTCACTGCGATGGCTGCAACTGCAAAGTTCACATCTTGGGTTTTTCATCCTCACCAGCAAATACTGGGCAAGGGCAATTTTCTGTGGGATTTTTAGGTACAAGCCCCCTGTTATATCACAGGCCTAAGGAAAAGAAATTGAAGCGTCATTGTCACACAAAGCAAAAGCCTTTTGACATGAATGGTTTTATAACAGTCGCATAGATAGTTTGGAATATACCTGCTGCAGGAGACCAGAGTCAGAGGCCAGTACACAGGCATCGATAAGGACACCCTGAAGCACAAGGAAAAATCTTAGAAATCTCATACAGGAAGATCAAACGTATCTGAATTTTGTGTCAATGGGGGTCTTACATTTTTCTGAGCAGCGAAGATGACGTTCATGAAATTCATGTACTGCAACGCACAATCCTCAGCAGCCCTGATCACCTATTTGAAACATACAAAACATTTACTTGATGGAAAGTGAATTTAATCGATTTAATCATAATCGATGTCCTGGTAAAGAGACAATCATAGTATGAAATGTTTTATCTGAAATATTTTAATCAGGGATCTGAAGCACAATAGTGAAATTTTACAATAAATTTAATGTTATATTTTGGTAGTTAATTCCTAGTATTCAATGACATGGCAATGCTTGAAACATCCACTCAAGCTACATTTATTTGTGATTAAAGGATAAAAACTAATATCACTTTCCTTCCATTACCAACATAATAAGACATATTTGAGAGGACAAAAATACTGTGCTGCATGGCAGGAATGATGCAAGCATATCCCAGAAACCACCCTGGATGGGGTGTCAGTCCCCTGTAGGACACACACACGTTCACAAACAGAGCAAGGGGCAGGAACAGAATACATAACCCTGGGGGTGTGACTTTATAGTATCAACCGATAAAGAGCCACCCTTAAGAAAACAGAGATTAAGAAAAGCATTTACCAATATCCTTGATTTCATGTCTTGCGCCGCTGGAAAACAATAAATAATTATTAAAATATGGTTGTATGTATTTGGATTCAGATGATCAGTTTTAAAATCACCAAGTTCAAAGAGAGAGAAGCTGAGCAATAAATAGAGTCGCATTACCATCCGACTCCTTTGTGAGTCGATGAATATCTGAGAAAGAGGAGTTAAGAAATAACAATGGGCAAAAGCCTAGGTACAAATACTGTAACTAATGCAAATTATGGAAGTAATTCCATTAAATATAAAAGGAATTTCATACATTTACCTAAATTACATGCAGAGTCCGGGTGACCCTTCTCTTCTTAATATAAAACCATGGCCACCACAAGTCATTCATTAAAAATTCAGCACAAAGGGATACAACACAGCGCTTTAGAGAGAGATCCTGCCAGCATGGTGTCAGTCTGGTGGCCGCTTATTTTAGCTGCAAAGTCAAAATACAGCACATCAGGTGATGCTGCTCCCCCACACTCTGGGATGGAGCAGTTGCTGCTTCCAGAAGCAGAGGCTGATGACTCACTTCTGGCCATAAGTCTCCTGACCTCCTCGGCAATGAGGTCGTTGGCAACAGACAGGAGCTCATACTTGCCATCCCCGCTACCCAACCCAGAGTCATCTCCAGTCACATCCCCAGCCTTCCAGTGTTTACTGGGATACAGGAAATGACTGTGTGGAAGCAAAAAGAGGGGGGAAAAAGAATACCAAAAATGTGGCTATTTATTATGCAACTGAAAAAATACATCATAACTGAGGGATATGCTTACATGCATCGAACAGCTCTTCAGAATCACTCTGACGCCTTACCTCTCTTGGCAGTGGCTTGCAATAATGGCCAGTTTGTTAGTCCTGTTCATGACCAGGTGAGAGTTCCCCATCACCATCACAGCATCTAAACACTTTGATAACGTGAACTGGTGAATGGTGATAAACATAATCAATGCACTGCAGAATATATGAGTCAAATACACTTTTTAAAAACATATCAGCACTGAGCCAAGATTTCGCTGAAGCAAGCCGTAACTGTGTTAGTAACTACTATCGTTTATAGGGTCAGGTCAGGTTAAGGACCATGGGAGTTGCCGCACCCACCACACGGCGAAATTCCTCGGGATCCTCGCTGGCGAACCCCCAGGCAAACATATGGTTTGTAGAGGTTACTAATGAATTATTGATAATTACTGATCATATATTTAATAGAAATACATCACCTCTGGCTCCCGCTGTGCCTGCTGCCCCCACCAAATTGGGTTAACATCTATCACAATGACCAGAAGACTGATCTCGTCTTCTACGAATAAGAACAAACACTTTCCTTAATCAGTCTGCATATTAAGCTACACTGCAAGCAGTACAATTCACCGTTTAAAAGACCGGGAAGTCAACCAACTGACAATTAATGTAGCCTATTACACAAGAATCAGCTAATGAAATTTATCCCAGGCAAATATAGCCTAGAAACAAGTTACACCCAAGTACATCAAGAATTTTACGTTATACTCGGCAGTGTTAGTAAACGCAGATACCATTCTATTTATGATTTTCATAGAATGGAAGAAAAAGTGATAAAGTGCATACTGACCCGAAGCCATCGCTGCTTCACAAAATCCCTAATGTGAACGGTCGCCTTGTTTTGACGTCATCACCACGCGACCAAGCTCTAGCCGGACAACCAGGCTCGTGAGTGAGGAGTGTTTGCTGCCCTGCTGCCTTAATATGAACGGGAAGTATCATGGAGATGGACAGTTAGATAGAGCTGGTTCCGTTCCCATTCCATAACAGAAGCTTTATACACGTGGATATATTTAATAAAACCGAAAAAGTAAAAAAAGAAACAGCTTGGTAGCATAGTAGGGCTAGCTTTCTGTTTATTGCATCAGAAAGTAACGTGCCAGTTTGTGAAAGCCTGACAGTGATATATCTATTTCTGATTATCGGAAATAAAGTTACCTGTGTAGTTAGAGATCTTCTGAAACTATTATTCCACTCTTACAACGTTCACTTTGCGGCACTAATATTGTTCGACTGCTAGCGCGGGGAGCAGTTTCTTGTGAAACTGCCATTAATTTAATTGTATATTGGTTCTTGCCTATCAAAGGATGGACGAGGAAGGTATGTAGAAACAGGTTCCTCACTTTTTAAATGATGATTAATACTAAAATGGTCCTTAATGTGTTCGTGAGAACTTAATATTTGGAAGGTGCAACCTTTGTCTCCGATCAGGGAGCTTTACCCAGTAATATACGGATCTTTTTCAGAGTTGGTGGAGTACTTTCGGACGCAGATGAGACAGGACCCAGATGTCGCCTCTGCAGTGGCAGCGATCCGGACACTTTTGGAGTTTCTGAAGAGAGACGAAGGTCCGGGATCCCAGTGTTTGGCCGTAAAGTTCATACTGTGTGAAAACGCTGTTACCGTGTAGATTGATGAAGACTGCCTACTGGCATATTTTAACAAACCGAAAGCCTTGCAGCAGACACATGTCTTGCTTTGGTGCTGAAAGATGACAAATGACTGTGTGTGGTACCAGTTCCTGGTTTGGGACAGTGGTAAGGATTGTGCCATGTTTTTTTGGCTTGTCAAAGAAGAATCTACAAGCCCTCATCACTGCCTCGGTGATGATGTCAGGTGTGATTCCCATGTTGCTGGTGGTCTGGGCTGCAAGGGCATTTCCAGGCAGTTGGGACTAATTGTTATTCATGTTGGCCTCTCACTTTTGCAGCGGAGACGCTCCTGGGCCTCAGGGAGAATCTGACTCAGGCCATCGATCGCCTGGCTGGCGTGGACTCCTCAGTGGCTGTCTCCTCAGGCGGGGAGCTCTTTTTACGTTTCATCAGTCTCACATCACTGGAATACTCTGTGAGTATCACCCTTGCACTTTGACCAGTCACATGAACACGCCACAGGCTTCTGGATAAACTGGCCATTAGAGATGCTTAGCTTTTGGTGTTTTAAGATTTGCAGTGTATTTTTGTCCACTGGTAATCTTGACTGCTGCTGCTGAGATTAAGGGCAGTTTCACTTTGTTATACAAAACAAAATTTGACAAGTTTTGCAATTTTAATGATTGTCCTTTTTCACGATTCCCTTGTAGGCCTAAGTGATTTAAAAATCAGTTTGAAGTTTACTGCTGCTAATTTTACATGAGTGATGCGTGCGCATTTTCATCCTTTCAGTTTAAATCACTCATAGACTGGTTAGTGAGATATTGTTTATTTTGAGCTCATTTTTTGGTTTATACATAAATATCCCAGTATTTATTACAACAAAATCACTAAGCTACACTTGATTTTTTTCCTTTGTGATTGTTTAGATTGTGTTCTAGCATGTTATACCAAGTACATACTTTTTTAATTATCATCAAGCCGTCCAGATCTTCTGGTTCCTCCTACCAGACCACAATTTAAGTGTGGGTCTTTCATTTCTCCGAACATCCATTATTATTATAATTACTTATTTTCTTTTTTTTTTATTCATTTATTGCTATTTTCTGAGTTCGCAACTGTTTTAAAGAAGGCAGTTGTACTTTATTTCAGAGGTAGGCAATTTGCATGAATACATTTGCAAGTCCCACCCCAAAATACCAAAAAAGTACCCCAGCTGCTTTGGTACTTTGGGTACTAGAATGTTTGGTATGGGTACTCGATCATAAGTCAATGGGAAAAGGGAAAGTACTGTAGCAAAAGTATGGTACCTGGTGCAATGGAAAAGTACCCCAAGATGGAATGTGCACAAAATGCAAAGATATTACTTAATGGTGGGGAATTACATTTTCCCAAGGTCTAAATGACAGAATTACCAATCTGGTGAAAAGTGACTGAAGCTAATTATCTGTATGCTACACACTTAGTGTTTATTCAGGGGGTCTCACTTTATTGGTTATCATTTGAAGCTCCTGGTATTCACTGGTGACAAAGCCGTGAATCAGATAGGGGTGTAACGATACACCAAAGGCACGATTCGGTTCGGTTCGCGGTTTTGGAGCCACGGTTCGGTTCGGTTTCTGTTTGCTGTGGGGTTAGGGTGGATGTCATCTTAACAGCAATGCTAAGGAACAATAGATTCACTTAATAATAAGAACAACTAAACTTTTTCCTTATTAACTTTGCCATCACATTTTTAGTACAGTCAGGATACCTGAGTAAATAACAAAAATTAAATAAATACCTCCAATATAGACTAGTCAGAAAAAAGTGTCAATCAATAATCAAATTTGATAAAATAAAGATGTGTTTAAATTGGTTAAATTATTTAGACAAGTGACATCAACCTCAACAATGGGCAGCAGGGGGTGTGAGAGTACCGCGGTACGCCACAAGAGTTTTGCGATACGTATCGTGGTTGGTGTATCACGGTATTTCGGTTCGGTTTGTAATATCGTTACACCCCTAGAATCAGAGTAACAAATTGCACTCATCTCCCTGACACTGCTTCTGTTCTCAGGAACTATCACAATGCAAGAAAGTGATGGTGGAGCGGGGGGAGCTGTTTCTGAAGAAGATCTCCCTTTCCAGGAACAAGGTTGCAAAACTCTGCCATACTTTCATCAAAGATGGAGCGGTGAGTCTCTTTTAAGCTGCAGATTGTGGTAGCCTACTTTGGTGTTAGCGTTTTTCCCATTGTCATTTATATTGCTGAAGTATCAAACCATGTGCGTCTGCAATCCTTTTTTGTATTATTTCTTCCTACTTTGGAGTGAGCAGTTACCCTGTCACAGGTTCTCTCTGATTGGGCACTGTAAACCTCCCTGCTCCTCATAACTCTGTGGTCGTAAGATTTAGTGGGAAATCTAACATGTTTGGTGTTGCTTTTTATTGAAAAGTTATTTTTCCTTTATTTTCTTCAGTAATGGATGTCTAGGGTCCTTAGAATATGTTATAAATAAGACCACGATAAACATCCTGGAGATTCATTGCTAATGGTTGCCCCTTCACTTTCCCAGTTAAGGGGCAGTATGTGGCTCAGCAAACCAAGTCTCTGTGCCTGCGAGCAAAAAGTTGCCTATACAAGCGTGGCCTCGGCAGAATAGTCACATGTCTATGGGCCCTTGACCCCCAGCTCCCTGGGCACCGCAGGGCAGCTGCCCTTCACTGTGATCCTCAAACTTGCTCAGACCTCTAATGGAGAGATTGATGGAGCAAATGTCCCCATAAAGACTAAAGTATCATTATTCCATTCTATTAATCTTGCAGTGTGAAAGGAAACATTTAGATTCCACAAAAGTGTAAAAACTCTCATCGGCAAGGACTAAAAAAAATTTTTTCATTAAAAAATGTGTTGCTATTAAATTTAAATGATTATATGTATTATGCATCCATGGTTCGTTATTGTAAGTTTCTCTTGTGTAAGGCACTCTTTGTCTCCAAAATTTTGGCTAAGGTACGTGACTTTGGTATGACCATTAGGTCTCACCGCATCCCGTCTGTCATTATGGTTCATCTTATAAAATGTGTGGATGTCTCTGATGTGGCTGAAGCACGTTTTCCCAAGAAAGACTGAATTATATCAAACCATCCTGTTACAGTTGCACCCTACATTTGACTGCATATATGCCCCACTGTAAATTTCATTTACAGAAAATCCTGACCCACTCCTCATCCAGGGTGGTCCTGAGGGTCCTCCAGAATGCAGTCGCTGACAAGAAACGCTTCACCGTCTATGTCACCGAATCACAGCCAGATTCTGCCGGGCAAGTGGGGAAACGCTACATGACGAGTTAGCCTTGTGGTTAGCTGCCCACGATTCGGGCCACTCTGCTCGGCACTGCACGCTTTTGTAGGGGTTGACTGAATATTTGTGAAGTCTAATCTTTGAGCATTGATGGACTGTTGTTGTGTTTTAGGCAAAAGATGGCAGACACACTGAGGAAGCTCAATGTCCCCGTCACCGTGGTGTTGGACGCCGCAGTCGGGTAAACACCGCAGGCGTCATTGCGGATTCACGGGTGGTGGAGGGGTCACATGGGATGGAGCTCATCTTGTTACTGTACTTTCAGATACATCATGGAGAAGGTGGACCTGATTATCGTGGGGGCCGAAGGGGTCGTGGAAAGTGGGGGAATCATCAACAAGGTGGCGTCTTTTTAAATTCAGGCCAGTTTGATTTTACATGGTGCCCATCCAGTAGGGGAGTAGCTTGACATTCTAGCCCCCCCCCCCCCCGAGAAAATGTCACCTTGGGCCCCCTGTTTGGGCTGGCAGTTCCAGTCGGCCAGTGGATTTTGCCAAGCTGGGGGGATTTTGGGGCCCCTACTAAGTGGTGGGCCAACTTAAACTGTCATGGTGTCCATGTCCCTCCGACATCCCTGGTTTCCAGAGGGCACACAGTTCATGGCTGCATATCACTCATATTGTTCTTTGGTGTTTGATGCACTCTAGAGTTTGGCACGTGGGACTACAGATGTTAAGTAAAGGAAACGGTTACATTTCTCTTCTAGGAAAGTAAATATTCCCTTGCATTTCTGTCTGGTACCTTGTAAGCCTTACTGCTCCTGACTGCTCTTCCAGATTGGCACCTACCAAATGGCAGTGTGTGCCAAGGCCCACAATAAGCCCTTCTACGTGGTGGCAGAAAGCTTTAAATTTGTCCGGCTCTACCCTCTGAACCAGCAAGATGTGCCCGAGCGGTTTAAGGTGTGAACGCCTCCTCCTTCTCCCCCATAAGCAGTGTATCAGTGTGGTGCCCACCTCAATCTTACCTCTTTCTTTTTCTTTTGACTACCCCCAGTACAAAGCAGACACTCTGAAGAAGGCAGAGAATCTGGCTGAGGAGCACCCCATGACCGATTACACGCCCCCCTCCCTCATAACTCTCCTCTTCACTGACTTGGGTGTCCTCACTCCCTCAGCCGTCAGCGACGAGCTCATCAAGCTGTATCTGTAACATACTTGACATCAATGAGTTCAGCCAGCATGGAGAAATAAAGATCTTATTGTGTTATGACGATGATGATGTGCGACCACTTGCAAACAGGAAGTGATGTCATTGCACCTACTCAGCTCCACTCCCAATGACACCTTTACTACTTAGTGACACAGCATTGATAGAATGCAATTTCCTCACATTGGGTTTATCAGCTCTTGTCCTTGCAGACTGGACTGTGTTTATGGTAAGGGATTACTCTACTGAACCTGCCGATTCGCCTTTATATTGTGATAATGTTTCTTAGAGAGCTAGACCACCTGCATATGCTGACTGCAAAGACATGTAACTGTTGTGTAGGGATGAGAGGATGTGCTTGTTTTTACTTAATTGCCTGTTGGCTGCAGCACTTGCATGATCCCAATAATATAACCAAGGTGGTTCATTAAGCCATAATTATGTAAAGTTGGCAGGCAATTATATAAGAATTACTTTTAGTCCTTTAATAAATAGAGCATGTTCATTGTTTAGTCAGCAGTTAGACATTTTTGAGCCTAATTATTTAGGCAGCAGAACTAAT
Source organism: Brevimyrus niger (assembly GCA_015164015.2). Classification (NCBI taxonomy): domain Eukaryota; kingdom Metazoa; phylum Chordata; class Actinopteri; order Osteoglossiformes; family Mormyridae; genus Brevimyrus; species Brevimyrus niger. The sequence goes on along the minus strand of JAABNY020000039.1, from coordinate 35,597,873 downwards.
GCACAAATCAATTATATTTAAAATGTTATGGATTTAAACAAAAAATGACAGGTGAATAGTTGGAATAATTAGCAGGTAAAATTATCTCAGGCAGTTTTGTGCATCAAAAACTTGGTATATGGCTGAAAAAAGACCAGACAGCCAACATTAAATTGAATTGAAAGAATGGGAGCCAGCAGTCCAGACTAATGGGGCGGTTCCCACTCCTGCTCTGCATTAGCTGTAAGAGCTGAGAGTCAAGCACAAAACCCCAAATCTGAGGCTGCCAGGTACGTGTCCTCAGAACTAAACTGAACAATCACAGCTCAGAACCGGCTTTACTGATGTATTAATCAGCAGGCCACCTCACCTGCAGTCTTAAGGTGTGACTTCGGTGTATGGTAATACACTCAGGTAATTGAAGGGTCTGGGAGCAGAGTAAGACCCTACCAACTACAGGATCTGACATGCTGGCAGCAGGTGACACCTCTCAGATACTTGCCTGTACATTGACAGTCCACCTTAAAAAAAAGCCTTGTAAATATAAGTGGCCCTTAAAACTATGAGTTATTCAGCAAGTACAATGTTTGACTGCCAGCAATATTCCAGTTAATGGGTGAAAGATCAATGTATGCAATTATTAGTACTGGACAGAAATTAGTCACTAGGACTTAAAAGGATTATTAAACAGTCAATAGTGTCATTTTAACATAGACATTGGATTTCAGGGGCTTCAAATCTGAGGCACTTACAATTAACCAATTACCTTACGGGCAGTAAGAAGAAGACAGGTGCTTGTTTAAGTTGGGTTGGTACTTGAAATCATACATATCCCTAGACTCCCACTTTATCAGATACTGAAAGATTAAGCTACACTCCTGGTCAGTTTACCCATAATGCCCCATACCTACAGTGAAATAGGACCAATCAAATTTCAGTTCTTTGATGGCTCCTGGTTCATGTTTGTGTTCCAGTCCTACATCAACCTCTGCTCATCATGTAGTGTAATTAATACCCCAGAAAATTCACTAAAACAAATTTATATTTTATTTCAACAATTAATATATAAAGGGTTAAAAAAAAAAAAAATCTTCCGCACTTGGCAAATAACTAGAACTCAACTCTATCTATCGTTTCTAGGTGTAAATATACCCAAAATGATACCCAAAATCTGTGTTGTGTGTAGATGGCCATGGAAAAACACTTAAAATACTATTAAAAAAAGAGGTTTTGTTTAATTTACTACACCTTTCATGCTTTACAATTTTGGCTTAGCTGTTCTCCATTACATTGAACTACCAACAGTACTCACCACAGTCCAAAACAAACTGTGGTTACAATCATTTTTCCCCAAAAAGAACAAAAAGATTAACACAGAACACACTGAATAATCCAGATATTAAGGTTGCAAACCCCTTCTGCTGATAGTTTTCCCGTTAATTATGGGCCAGTAGTACAAGCTCTTGACACACCCTCAGCACGCAGTAAAACTGGGCTTTTTAAACCACATCCTCTAAAACCAGTAACAAGTAGTAAAACTCCTCCCCAGACTTCATGTATGCCCACTGTGGACTCAGGAATGGACAGAGAATGTTTCGGCTTCTGTTTGGCAGAAGCCACATGAACGGTGACTCCTGAACGAAACCCAGAAAAAAGTCCAAATGCTCATTCATATATTTAGTCCCACTGCTAAACTGCTGACCCAAATAAACATGTCCAAACCTCTCCTGTACAGGTTACAGTATCTCGGCTGCTAACCCCGGGGTTCACTGTCATCAGCACAGGTGAAATGCAGAGCTTCCTTCCTGCTGCATATCACAGGTTCTGTCCATGGTGTTTCATATAAAGCCAATTCAAATAAATAAATAGGTTCTCTAAGGCTAAAGTCTGAAAATGAATTATTAATTGGGATATTAATTAGAAGTGAATTTAACACAGAATGTGGGGGGGCAGATTCAAAGTCAAAATGATGCCTTCAAAAGAGACAGACCGGGAAACAAAACCAAATGGATATGGGAGAAAAAAAGAAAAGGCTTTTCAGAGAGTGGGGTCTTATTTTCAGTCTTAATATAAAGATTGCAGCCACTGGCATCTGGCAAACGGTGAAATGCTCCGGTGGGGGGTGGGCAGATGCAAAAGGGGGGAGAATGCTTTCTTCTTTTAAACAACCCTCCGCACTTCGAAAAACCTCTTCAGGTAGTAAATCTGTCCCAGAGTCATGGCGACCAACACCAGTGCTTCAAAGAAGGACCACAGGACAACTCTGCTGTTTGTGTTGTCATTGACTACGGTACAAGGGGAGAAAAAAAAAAAAACATCAATTAACCCAAAAGTAAATTGTAATTAAAGTGAATGAGCCGCTTCACGCTGCGTCTTACTCGCTCTGTGTATCCTCTCCCGAACCTCCATGTACTCCTGCTCGTGCTTAACTGCCGTCATGGCAACTGCCAGCTCGTTGATCATCTCCTCCAGCTTGTTCTGGTGCGCTGGGAAACAAAGCAGGGCAGGTCACTATCTCCCAGTACAGCCAGACCACCTCCCAACGTGCATGGTGACTAAACAATGCCATTTAAATCATTCCACAGAACTACGTACAAATAAGACTTCATAATCTGGATACCCCACAACCTGCCTGTAAACAAAATGTAACGACGATGCAGTCTGTTTACAGGAAACACATTTTTTTAAAGCACACAAACAGAGCATGCATGGATTTAATCAGTTAAAGATACCCCCATTTACTTTCAGTTCACAAGGTAACATGATGTAACAGATTAAAAAGTTCTCGTGTTAGTCTTCAGGACTATCCCTATAAAATGTTTGCTCTCTTGCTAATGCTAACCTGGTGCAAGAAGATTGTGACCCTTCATGATTAAACATTGGGGGTGGGGGTGGTGCCCTTTTAATATACTTGTTATCCCATTTTCAGACATAACAAGGTAAAGTCCTCTAAGTACAGGGATTTATGGCATGGCTGCAGTGCACACATACACTAATCATAACCAGGCAAAAGCAGGTAGGTATTTGTTAAGGAAACCTCTCACTCGGGCACAGAGGTAAGAGGCATTGCAAGAAACAAAATAAACACTATCAATACTGCGGTTAAGGAGGAGTGCCACTGAAACATTAACAACAAAACATGACATAGGTTATTAAATCAAACTTCTGTTGCCATGCAACAAAAACCTACCATCCCAGGTGTCACCCCCCCCTGAGGAGGAACAAACCAATTGTGGGTGGGGGAGGAAACAGATCCAGAGGGAAGATGAGGAAGAGTAGAGGGGAAAAGACAGACAGCAGAGGAAGAGGAAGCTTTTCAGGCGTACAGGTGATAAGGAGTGTGTGCTCACGTTCTGTGATGAGCCGGTAAAGTCACACTAATGCAGACATTATTACAACCTGTAAAGTGGGCGATTTGGAGAATCTGTACAACCCCAAAGCTTTACAAAAAATATACATGATAATACACATACATGACTATGTACAGTTGCATGTTACTGCAGAGGGGAATGGAATATGTAAGCCCTACTCCTGCATACAAGGTGCTTGCACTGATCTAAATTACACGTCATCGAAAACAGCAGGTGTGACAAACTCATTATTTTATTGTGGTGGGAAAAAACAAACGCAAATAGCTTTTTAAATTACAAAGGACCAAGAGGAGTTCAAAGACTGACAGGCTGAAAAAGCAGATCAATGGGAACAAAGGAACAGGAGTAGTAACTTTGGCATAACTGAGATCAGAGTACTCAATGTCCACAATCACACAAGCGAATAAGACAGTATAAAAGCACCTGTAGTGTAAACGCCAGTAAGCTGGTATAAAACAGATACAGAAGCAGACAAACGTGCAGGATCAATCAAAATCTAATTGAATAAGGTGTTATTTAAAAACACTAAGCTGCAGGGGGTGAAGACCATAAATCTCGGCTGTGCACAGACACCTGACCCACCTTCCGTCTCCATTCCATCTCCCTTGGGCGCCTCTCCAATGTCAATGGTGAACATGACGATCTTGGGTGTCATGGTAGACATCTTGTTGCTGAAGCAGAACTTGTACGTACCATCCATGTGGGCAGCCACAGAGTACTTCCCACTGGACTCTCGGTCGCCTTTATAAACCTGTTTCCCATCTGGTCCCGTAATCTGTGGTTGGGAAGAAAGTTTCACACTAATATTATTGCATGGATGGCTTTTTTTTTTTGTAAGAATAAAGTAATGAAATGTCATCCAGCCATTCATCTTTCGAACGCTTATCATAGTCAGGGTCGCGGGGAGCTTGGGATCTCTCAGGCAGCACATGGCGCAAAGGTTGGGACGGAAATAGTTCTGGACCAGCCGTTTTGCATACTGGGCGGCCCAGTAGGTATGTGGGCCGGCAAAATTTATCTTGGGGAATCCCAAAGTCCAGGGCCGATTTTTAATCACAGTCCCGCGCTAGATGCCAGTACATTTTATGTACAAGGTAACAAAGTATTGTGGTGATAACTTCACACATGCCGAAATCTACCATGAAAATCCCGCTTTGGTCAGAAAACTGTCACTGTGATTTAACCTCATAAACAAGATAATTCTGACACAGAGACATTTTGTTTTGTTATTGAAAAAGCTTTTCTAACTGAACTGATGGTAAGAAAATCTTAGATAATTAAAACACAAAATCCGGACAACGGATTTGGGTGCTGCAATATGAGGGCAGAAACCCGACATCTTTCAAATTTAATGTGGAAAATGACCAGGTTTGAATAGTTATTTAATTTTGCAGATATGGCATCGAATTTTATCTTACTTGACGTTCACAGCAATCCTCTAAAGACCAACTCTTCCAGCTGTTAACAACTCGCCCGTGTTCATTCCGGGAAATGCAAGTATATCCGGCGATCAGC